>JBAMCL010000491.1:1230000-1777500 GCA_037075165.1 Hirtodrosophila histrioides
GATTCCTACGAGTACAGAAATGTATGGGTTTTCGAAATCCTTAAGGATTTGGCCAAGCTATAGCTAATAATATGCCGCAAGGTTTTGTTGCTCAGCAGCTTGTAAGATCAGCAGCCCAAGAGTATACAACAAATATTTTGAATTTCTGCACAAATGAACGGAACGGGCTTGTAGTAGCTCGCATTCAGCCATATCCTTGCAGATTTTAACAGGACCTTGTGCGTTAGGATCGTAAGGACCTACTCTATCGATTGGCATTCAAGGATTATGGGGTCATCTAAGGACCATCGACTTGTAAATTTTCAGTCCGAAGGCGAAAGGAATCGTGCCCAAAATACAAGATCCCCGATATCTTGGGAACTACAAGGACGAATTTAATGTCCTTTGGCCAGTTTGTAGTCTTGATAATGCCAAGTTGTCTGACACAGGACTCGTCAGGATATACAAGGATTCGGCTGAGATATCGCTTGTTTTCTGTATACAGAAAAGTAGTTATTTCTCAGCTCCTTTAAGGATATTCGTCCTTTGGGTTTTATATCCGGATTTGACAGGATAAGCCCTATCTTTTTGCCAAAGGACATCAAAATCGTCCTTGAAATGACCGAGTTACAGGCGATCTTGTGATTTTAGATCCTTTTTGCTGACCTACCCCCTTGCAAAAAAGTGAAGTGTTTTTTTCGGTGAAATCCTGGAAACCCTTGAATGCCAATCGATAGTCCTGATTCCTACGAGTACAGAAATGTATGGGTTTTCGAAATCCTTAAGGATTTGGCCAAGTTATAGCTAATAATATGCCGCAAGGTTTTGTTGCTCAGCAGCTTGTAAGATCAGCAGCCCAAGAGTATACAACAAATATTTTGAATTTCTGCACAAATGAACGGAACGGGCTTGTAGTAGCTCGCATTCAGCCATATCCTTGCAGATTTTAACAGGACCTTGTGCGTTAGGATCGTAAGGACCTACTCTATCGATTGGCATTCAAGGATTATGGGGTCATCTAAGGACCATCGACTTGTAAATTTTCAGTCCGAAGGCGAAAGGAATCGTGCCCAAAATACAAGATCCCCAATATCTTGGGAACTACAAGGACGAATTTAATGTCCTTTGGCCAGTTTGTAGTCTTGATAATGCCAAGTTGTCTGACACAGGACTCGTCAGGATATACAAGGATTCGGCTGAGATATCGCTTGTTTTCTGTATACAGAAAAGTAGTTATTTCTCAGCTCCTTTAAGGATATTCGTCCTTTGGGTTTTATATCCGGATTTGACAGGATAAGCCCTATCTTTTTGCCAAAGGACATCAAAATCGTCCTTGAAATGACCGAGTTACAGGCGATCTTGTGATTTTAGATCCTTTTTGCTGACCTACCCCCTTGCAAAAAAGTGAAGTGTTTTTTTCGGTGAAATCCTGGAAACCCTTGAATGCCAATCGATAGTCCTGATTCCTACGAGTACAGAAATGTATGGGTTTTCGAAATCCTTAAGGATTTGGCCAAGTTATAGCTAATAATATGCCGCAAGGTTTTGTTGCTCAGCAGCTTGTAAGATCAGCAGCCCAAGAGTATGCAACAAATATTTTGAATTTCTGCACAAATGAACGGAACGGGTTTGTAGTAGCTCGCATTCAGCCATATCCTTGCAGATTTTAACAGGACCTTGTGCGTTAGGATCGTAAGGACCTACTCTATCGATTGGCATTCAAGGATTATGGGGTCATCTAAGGACCATCGACTTGTAAATTTTCAGTCCGAAGGCGAAAGGAATCGTGCCCAAAATACAAAATACTCAATATCTTGGGAACTACAAGGACGAATTTGATGTCCTTTGGCCAATTGGTAGCCCTGATAATGCCAAGTTGTCTGACACAGGACTCGTCAGGATACGCAAGGATACGGCCGAGATATCGCTAATTTTCTGTATACAGAAAAGTAGTTATTTCTCAGCTCCTTTAAGGATATTCGTCCTTTGGGTTTTATATCCGGATTTGACAGGATAAGCCCTATCTTTTTGCCAAAGGACATCAAAATCGTCCTTGAAATGACCGAGTTACAGGCGATCTTGTGATTTTAGATCCTTTTTGCTGACCTACCCCCTTGCAAAAAAGTGAAGTGTTTTTTTCGGTGAAATCCTGGAAACCCTTGAATGCCAATCGATAGTCCTGATTCCTACGAGTACAGAAATGTATGGGTTTTCGAAATCCTTAAGGATTTGGCCAAGTTATAGCTAATAATATGCCGCAAGGTTTTGTTGCTCAGCAGCTTGTAAGATCAGCAGCCCAAGAGTATACAACAAATATTTTGAATTTCTGCACAAATGAACGGAACGGGCTTGTAGTAGCTCCCATTCAGCCATATCCTTGCAGATTTTAACAGGACCTTGTGCGTTAGGATCGTAAGGACCTACTCTATCGATTGGCATTCAAGGATTATGGGGTCATCTAAGGACCATCGACTTGTAAATTTTCAGTCCGAAGGCGAAAGGAATCGTGCCCAAAATACAAGATCCCCGATATCTTGGGAACTACAAGGACGAATTTAATGTCCTTTGGCCAGTTTGTAGTCTTGATAATGCCAAGTTGTCTGACACAGGACTCGTCAGGATATACAAGGATTCGGCTGAGATATCGCTTGTTTTCTGTATACAGAAAAGTAGTTATTTCTCAGCTCCTTTAAGGATATTCGTCCTTTGGGTTTTATATCCGGATTTGACAGGATAAGCCCTATCTTTTTGCCAAAGGACATCAAAATCGTCCTTGAAATGACCGAGTTACAGGCGATCTTGTGATTTTAGATCCTTTTTGCTGACCTACCCCCTTGCAAAAAAGTGAAGTGTTTTTTTCGGTGAAATCCTGGAAACCCTTGAATGCCAATCGATAGTCCTGATTCCTACGAGTACAGAAATGTATGGGTTTTCGAAATCCTTAAGGATTTGGCCAAGTTATAGCTAATAATATGCCGCAAGGTTTTGTTGCTCAGCAGCTTGTAAGATCAGCAGCCCAAGAGTATGCAACAAATATTTTGAATTTCTGCACAAATGAACGGAACGGGTTTGTAGTAGCTCGCATTCAGCCATATCCTTGCAGATTTTAACAGGACCTTGTGCGTTAGGATCGTAAGGACCTACTCTATCGATTGGCATTCAAGGATTATGGGGTCATCTAAGGACCATCGACTTGTAAATTTTCAGTCCGAAGGCGAAAGGAATCGTGCCCAAAATACAAAATCCCCAATATCTTGGGAACTACAAGGACGAATTTGATGTCCTTTGGCCAGTTTGTAGTCTTGATAATGCCAAGTTGTCTGACACAGGACTCGTCAGGATATACAAGGATTCGGCTGAGATATCGCTAATTTTCTGTATACAGAAAAGTAGTTATTTCTCAGCTCCTTTAAGGATATTCGTCCTTTGGGTTTTATATCCGGATTTGACAGGATAAGCCCTATCTTTTTGCCAAAGGACATCAAAATCGTCCTTGAAATGACCGAGTTACAGGCGATCTTGTGATTTTAGATCCTTTTTGCTGACCTACCCCCTTGCAAAAAAGTGAAGTGTTTTTTTCGGTGAAATCCTGGAAACCCTTGAATGCCAATCGATAGTCCTGATTCCTACGAGTACAGAAATGTATGGGTTTTCGAAATCCTTAAGGATTTGGCCAAGTTATAGCTAATAATATGCCGCAAGGTTTTGTTGCTCAGCAGCTTGTAAGATCAGCAGCCCAAGAGTATACAACAAATATTTTGAATTTCTGCACAAATGAACGGAACGGGCTTGTAGTAGCTCGCATTCAGCCATATCCTTGCAGATTTTAACAGGACCTTGTGCGTTAGGATCGTAAGGACCTACTCTATCGATTGGCATTCAAGGATTATGGGGTCATCTAAGGACCATCGACTTGTAAATTTTCAGTCCGAAGGCGAAAGGAATCGTGCCCAAAATACAAGATCCCCAATATCTTGGGAACTACAAGGACGAATTTAATGTCCTTTGGCCAGTTTGTAGTCTTGATAATGCCAAGTTGTCTGACACAGGACTCGTCAGGATATACAAGGATTCGGCTGAGATATCGCTTGTTTTCTGTATACAGAAAAGTAGTTATTTCTCAGCTCCTTTAAGGATATTCGTCCTTTGGGTTTTATATCCGGATTTGACAGGATAAGCCCTATCTTTTTGCCAAAGGACATCAAAATCGTCCTTGAAATGACCGAGTTACAGGCGATCTTGTGATTTTAGATCCTTTTTGCTGACCTACCTACCCCCTTGCAAAAAAGTGAAGTGTTTTTTTCGGTGAAATCCTGGAAACCCTTGAATGCCAATCGATAGTCCTGATTCCTACGAGTACAGAAATGTATGGGTTTTCGAAATCCTTAAGGATTTGGCCAAGTTATAGCTAATAATATGCCGCAAGGTTTTGTTGCTCAGCAGCTTGTAAGATCAGCAGCCCAAGAGTATGCAACAAATATTTTGAATTTCTGCACAAATGAACGGAACGGGTTTGTAGTAGCTCGCATTCAGCCATATCCTTGCAGATTTTAACAGGACCTTGTGCGTTAGGATCGTAAGGACCTACTCTGTCGATTGGCATTCAAGGATTATGGGGTCATCTAAGGACCATCGACTTGTAAATTTTCAGTCCGAGGGCGAAAGGAATCGTGCTCAAAATACAAAATCCTCAATATCTTGGGAACTACAAGGACGAATTTGATGTCCTTTGGCCAGTTGGTAGCCCTGACAATGCCAAGTTGTCTGACACAGGACTCGTCAGGATACGCAAGGATACGGCCGAGATATCGCTAATTTTCTGTATACAGAAAAGTAGTTATTTCTCAGCTCCTTTAAGGATATTCGTCCTTTGGGTTTTATATCCGGATTTGACAGGATAAGCCCTATCTTTTTGCCAAAGGACATCAAAATCGTCCTTGAAATGACCGAGTTACAGGCGATCTTGTGATTTTAGATCCTTTTTGCTGACCTACCCCCTTGCAAAAAAGTGAAGTGTTTTTTTCGGTGAAATCCTGGAAACCCTTGAATGCCAATCGATAGTCCTGATTCCTACGAGTACAGAAATGTATGGGTTTTCGAAATCCTTAAGGATTTGGCCAAGTTATAGCTAATAATATGCCGCAAGGTTTTGTTGCTCAGCAGCTTGTAAGATCAGCAGCCCAAGAGTATACAACAAATATTTTGAATTTCTGCACAAATGAACGGAACGGGCTTGTAGTAGCTCGCATTCAGCCATATCCTTGCAGATTTTAACAGGACCTTGTGCGTTAGGATCGTAAGGACCTACTCTATCGATTGGCATTCAAGGATTATGGGGTCATCTAAGGACCATCGACTTGTAAATTTTCAGTCCGAAGGCGAAAGGAATCGTGCCCAAAATACAAGATCCCCGATATCTTGGGAACTACAAGGACGAATTTAATGTCCTTTGGCCAGTTTGTAGTCTTGATAATGCCAAGTTGTCTGACACAGGACTCGTC
The DNA here is from genome assembly GCA_037075165.1 of Hirtodrosophila histrioides. Classification (NCBI taxonomy): domain Eukaryota; kingdom Metazoa; phylum Arthropoda; class Insecta; order Diptera; family Drosophilidae; genus Hirtodrosophila; species Hirtodrosophila histrioides. The sequence goes on from JBAMCL010000491.1 coordinate 1,235,481, forward strand.
AGGATATACAAGGATTCGGCTGAGATATCGCTTGTTTTCTGTATACAGAAAAGTAGTTATTTCTCAGCTCCTTTAAGGATATTCGTCCTTTGGGTTTTATATCCGGATTTGACAGGATAAGCCCTATCTTTTTGCCAAAGGACATCAAAATCGTCCTTGAAATGACCGAGTTACAGGCGATCTTGTGATTTTAGATCCTTTTTGCTGACCTACCCCCTTGCAAAAAAGTGAAGTGTTTTTTTCGGTGAAATCCTGGAAACCCTTGAATGCCAATCGATAGTCCTGATTCCTACGAGTACAGAAATGTATGGGTTTTCGAAATCCTTAAGGATTTGGCCAAGTTATAGCTAATAATATGCCGCAAGGTTTTGTTGCTCAGCAGCTTGTAAGATCAGCAGCCCAAGAGTATACAACAAATATTTTGAATTTCTGCACAAATGAACGGAACGGGCTTGTAGTAGCTCGCATTCAGCCATATCCTTGCAGATTTTAACAGGACCTTGTGCGTTAGGATCGTAAGGACCTACTCTATCGATTGGCATTCAAGGATTATGGGGTCATCTAAGGACCATCGACTTGTAAATTTTCAGTCCGAAGGCGAAAGGAATCGTGCCCAAAATACAAGATCCCCGATATCTTGGGAACTACAAGGACGAATTTAATGTCCTTTGGCCAGTTTGTAGTCTTGATAATGCCAAGTTGTCTGACACAGGACTCGTCAGGATATACAAGGATTCGGCTGAGATATCGCTTGTTTTCTGTATACAGAAAAGTAGTTATTTCTCAGCTCCTTTAAGGATATTCGTCCTTTGGGTTATATATCCTGATTTGACAGGATAAGCCCTATCTTTTTGCCAAAGGACATCAAAATCGTCCTTGAAATGACCGAGTTACAGGCGATCTTGTGATTTTAGATCCTTTTTGCTGACCTACCCCCTTGCAAAAAAGTGAAGTGTTTTTTTCGGTGAAATCCTGGAAACCCTTGAATGCCAATCGATAGTCCTGATTCCTACGAGTACAGAAATGTATGGGTTTTCGAAATCCTTAAGGATTTGGCCAAGCTATAGCTAATAATATGCCGCAAGGTTTTGTTGCTCAGCAGCTTGTAAGATCAGCAGCCCAAGAGTATACAACAAATATTTTGAATTTCTGCACAAATGAACGGAACGGGCTTGTAGTAGCTCGCATTCAGCCATATCCTTGCAGATTTTAACAGGACCTTGTGCGTTAGGATCGTAAGGACCTACTCTATCGATTGGCATTCAAGGATTATGGGGTCATCTAAGGACCATCGACTTGTAAATTTTCAGTCCGAAGGCGAAAGGAATCGTGCCCAAAATACAAGATCCCCGATATCTTGGGAACTACAAGGACGAATTTGATGTCCTTTGGCCAGTTTGTAGTCTTGATAATGCCAAGTTGTCTGACACAGGACTCGTCAGGATATACAAGGATTCGGCTGAGATATCGCTTGTTTTCTGTATACAGAAAAGTAGTTATTTCTCAGCTCCTTTAAGGATATTCGTCCTTTGGGTTATATATCCTGATTTGACAGGATAAGCCCTATCTTTTTGCCAAAGGACATCAAAATCGTCCTTGAAATGACCGAGTTACAGGCGATCTTGTGATTTTAGATCCTTTTTTCTGACCTACCCCCTTGCAAAAAAGTGAAGTGTTTTTTTCGGTGAAATCCTGGAAATCCTTGAATGCCAATCGATAGTCCTGATTTCTACGAGTACAGAAATGTTTGTGTTTCTTCCCATTATTTGGCATGGGAACCTAACGTTGGTGAAAATTAATGCTGAAATTAATAAGAGCTCCCATCCTTACAGTTTTCATAAATAAAAAATTTATCGCTTGATTGTTTTACGTTTGTTTATTTCAATTTCAATTTTCGTAACAATATTGATAAGCATTATTAAACTGATAAACATGATTGTACATATTTATCACGAAACTTTTGTTTTGTAATAAAGATAATAAGTAAGAAATACATTTTTTTTTTTTTAATTTTACATTTTAATTAGCTTTCTACCTTTTTAGCAGCTTAAACTAGTTGTACATATGTATATTTGAAATTACTCAAATAAACTAATAATATTTATATAGCTATGAAATGAAACAAAAAAATATAAGATGAGGTTATTGTTATACATACATATATTGTATATACATATGTACAGTTATTGAAATTTCAATTTGAATATAGCACGTTACGATGCGGTAAGTCCTGAGCGTGGAATCTTTTCAGTTTTCTTGTCCTTGGTCTTCATATTGTTGCACCAGTAGCATCTTGACTGCGTAGTCCCAGACGATAATTGTCTGGCAAGACCATTGGGGTGATTTTTCAGGCGTTCCCTGTAAAGTTACAAGGAGTGTAATATTTTCAGAAAAGTAGCTCCCATTTCAACTCTGCTCCGGTCTGCTCTCTTTGTGCGCGCTCTCTTAGAGTATTACGTATAGAGTACTATCCCTTATGCACTAACCAGACCTTTAACTACATGCCAAGAAAGAGAAGACTTATAAGGTGCCATCCATTGGATCACACCAACAGATGAGGTAATAATGTTAAGTTAATAATAAATGAGTTAATATATTCATATAATTTTTGTAAATATTGTCAATAATAGTATTAGCCCATATACTATGTAACAATAATCCTATATATCACCATTGATCAATTTTTCGTGACTCCTTACATGTAAAACTACATTAACTTGCCACTAAGGTATCGGAAAGCTTGTTTAAATAAATTATACAAATTTTTTAACAAAAAGACAAAAAATTAATACAAATGTAGTATTATCTCTGGTTCGGTAAAAATTATGCTCCGTGCGAAATGTCGGCTACCATTCGAAGTATCTGAGGTACTTAAAAAGTTGCTGCTGCTACCGGTTGGGCAGCAATAAAATGTAATGCTTAATTTTAGTATTCAACTTTTTTAATTGCTGTGCTGTAGCAGCTAATTTATGCATTAGCATTAGCTGCGAAAAGGTTGCGGCACATTTTCAGGCGCCATTTAATTGCATTCTACATTTGAGTTTTGAATAGTCGCTTCACCTGACACAGAACGTGCTGCGACTCGAGGACGCAACTTTCGCTAAGCCTCTTCAATTTTAATGAGTTGAAGTTGCCGCCATTCAAGGGTCGAGTCCCGACCATGTCAAAGTTTCAAAGCCAAGACCACAAATTGGCTTGTCTGGCAACTGTTTGGCCTTTCCATTTGTCAGGGCTCGCAAGGGACGCAGGAGCCGGTGTGGACTTAGTGCGCGTTCCAGAAAACTCTTTCTGCCAACAATTTCACTACAGGACTTTATGCCTTGACAATTGTTTGCACATTAATGTATACAACTGCTTCAAATGGATTGAGTATGATTAATTCAGCCAAGTTGCTTGCAAATGAAAAGCCATTAAGCTTTCCACAAAGTTGAGGCTAAATGACATCTTGGAATCTGAACTTTTCGAGTCTGTTACGCAATTTAATTGGTTGCTCAGGCCAATAAACATTTCACTTTGCATGTACTTTCCACTCAACTATTTATTTTCCATTTGTACAGTAAAAGCATGCAGCTGCCCCTCACTTCCCTTCCTGCTCAATGGAATAGCCACCGCAGGCGCAGCAGAAATAACACTTAGGTGAGTGGATCTTGCAGTTTTATACCCGAACTCAAAGCTGTGGAAATTGTATATGTTGTTTCATATAAGATTTGACTAGATGGAAGCAATTTATGCAGACCTAGTCATTCGTATTCTCTAATTAAACGTCTATTAATTAACAGCTTACATAACAATGCTTTCTGCCCCAATTGATGGGCACACATTATTAGGGGTGTCATGGAAATGTTTAGATTTAATATTTATGACTTATGCGAAACAAGCCAACCAAGATATCGAGAGGTTTCCGTGACCTGTTTATGAAAATATCATTCTCTGATTAAACGTTTAGCTAATTAACAATAAATATAACTACGTCTTTATCCCTAATTAGTAGACATACATTATTAGGTGTTCCGGGAAAATCTATAGATTTAATATTCATGATAGAACTAGGTGTATCCTGCCACACTTCACTATGGCTGGTTTTGTATGGATGAGAAAGTAAGATATAAACAAAAATAGCTATTTTCCCTACTGTTAGTTTTGTGTGGGTATGAAGAACTTAGAAACTGGACTAAAACCTTCTCTCACACACTTGACCATTTCCCGTCCGTGATGCCGGATGGCAGTAGATTTTTCAACTTGAATACAAAAGTTTTCCGCCCGTGGGGGTAGATTTCCATGCTCCCGGGCTAAACCAATCGAAAATCTGTAGAGAAATCCGTGACCTGTATATGAAAATTATATAAATATTACATAGAAATTATATAAAATATAATGAAATCCAACCTGGGGTTGGGTTGGGAACCGGATCACAACAACTTTGCAACAACTGGTATGGGTATGCGAGAGTCGATAAGTTGAGTTTCAAGTGTTATTTTGTGTTTTTAGTGCCATAATAATAATGGTAATGAGTTTTTGCATAATACAACAAAGCAACGCTCAGGGCAAAACTGTATAAATGTATAAACTGAAAATTCGCTTATTGTGTTTGTTTTTCATTTGAAAAATTTGCACCTCCATCTATTGTGGCTGAAATTTGCTAACCAACATCACTTAACAGCCCTAGCAAGCAAACAAACAAATTATTTGAAATTCTAATATTGTTTGTGACCAGCTAACGAAATGCTTTTCCCAGGCTTAAAAGCATGTCAAACCAATGCCAAGTGTATTGTTTGGAATTCATTTTGTCAATTTTGCCATTATATAACCTATTTGAATTTGATTTCTGAGCATTGTCCATGGACAACCCCAATTGCTCCTCGAGCTTGTACTTCAAATGTGTCCGCCACAGAAGACCTTGGCTTATAACAACAAATTTATTGCAATTTGTCTTGGCCGGGTCTACAAGCATAAGAAATCGAATAATCTGGCTGCGGTCGACAAGTCGCTGGCTTGGCTAAAATGTGGCCAGCCTCAGGCATTGAGTTCTTTTATTTGCCATAAGAAGAGTCCTGGCTGAACTTAAGGAACATTAAAGTAGTTCAACGAACTCAATAGGAATGGCTGAGAAGTTGTCGATTTCAGTTTTGAATCGCCTACAACTTGGTATTCGGGTCTTTGGCTCATTTCCTTATGGCCATTATGCTTTAACGCTTCGGCACCTTCTGCCTCATATACTTCTATGCCCGCCGCCCCCTGCCTGTTTTATGCCGTATTCAATTAGTTACACGTCTCCGACCTCACCTTGCTTGTCTCCAATCAATTTCCATTTGGCGTCGACCGTCTCGGCTGAAAAGAGGGAGAAATTGAGGAGGGGAGGCAGAGCCAGCGAGGCAGTTGGTCCTTACAGAGTGGGGGAACTCATTATGCTGTCACCTTAATTATTATTTTGGCATTTCAAGTAACATTTAATTATGCAAAATATTTGCTTTTCTCATTTAAGTGAGGGCGGCAATTCAAGGCCCTGAACCGTGGATATCTCAAAAAGGGTCCTTTTGCGATGCCTTTGCTGTGATTTCAGCTTAGCAGCTGGCTTTTGTGTTGTCCTCTACTTAGTTGCCAGGACACGCCCCAGTTTCGCCCACAACATGGCCCAATTGTCGAGTAACAGTTAGTCGCTCTTTAGTTTTGCAGCTTTGTATGTTGGCCAACTTACAAGCCAACAATGTGCACAACTCAACTAACTGAACAACTGGCCGGCATTTCTTTCTATTTACTCAACTCTGCTGTTATTGTTTTTGTTTTTTGTTTTTTCTTTTTGCTTTTGTTGTTGTTAATGTTGCTGTTTACTTAGCGGCTTCTTTTGTGTTTGTTGTTTTAGTTGATTTTGTAACAGGAATCGGCAACATTTTTGCGCACTGCCTTTTGCTCTGGCATTTGGCATTCGTGTTTGTTTTGACCATCCCAGCCATCCCAGCCAACCCTGGCAACAAACCCAACTAACCAACGAGGCGTTGCTTTAATTAAGTTCACAATAAACTTTGTAGCTGGCTCGCTTTTGGTCAGCACGATTAAATAAACATTTACACTCGATTTAAATGGTTACACAATTGTGCAACTATTTGGGAATTTGTTGTTTAAACAGCCATTTCCTCCCGCTGGGACTATATACAGTGAGGGTCCATTAAAGTTGAATCAGCCCTGGGGGATAGTAGGTAATTGGATATGGAAACTGTTTATTAGACTCAATTAATTGTTGTATTTGACATTGTCTGGGCTGTTGTAACAATCACAAATAAAGCTCATGTATGGTAACTATTTAAGCGTTTAATTACATAAGTTTTGATTGTTTTATCGATTTGTATTGTTCATATACTTAATTTCCAACAACTATCTAGACTGCCCAATAGCCTTAGTTCATGCAGTTAAGTATCCTGCTTTTATTACAGCTATATATCTAAAGGGCACTCAATCTTCAGATTTTGCTCAGCTTACAACCTTTTTCAGGAACTACTCAAATTAAACATTAACAGGATAAGCTACATTAAAGTAAACCTTCATTTGTTTTTTCCCAGATTCTGCTGCTTTTTTCTCATCTCATGTGTTTTTTAGCAAATTAAGAGCATACATCATTGAACTCTAATCCAGCAAACAGGATTTCGGGTAGTCCTGACTTTATTTTAGTTTCTTATTCCTTTGGCTGCTTGGTGAATGTTAGCTTTTGCAGAACAGAGACTATAAAATGCCCTTCATACTTCTAAGTACACATAAATTAAGTTGGAAATGAAGATAGTACCAATTAGTTATACATTCTAGACTTATGTATATGAGAGGAAAGTATACAAAATTCTCTTCATTTTCTGAGTAGCATTTAAAGATCCACCACAGAAGCACTTAGAGTTTTTGCTTGTCACATTTTTTTCAGTAAATGAAGTATGCTCTCATTTGATTCATATGCTAAAACTGCAAAAACAAGTCGAAATATCTGGTAGACACACGAAAATGTTAACAATATGGTAACTCAAGCGGAAATATCACTTAGGAGCAACACGACAGCTTCCGGCGGCTTCGTGCTGCCACAAGCCCCCTCGAAGACGAGGAAAAACAGGACTCCGGCCCTGACTGGCAGCCTGGGAGCCTGGCAGACTGGCAGGCTGTCGAATTGGCCAACTGGCCAGAAAAAGGCGGAAGGAATGTGTCAATAATGACTAATGGCCAAGCCGGAAAGTGTGCAGTGTTGTCCAAGGCCCATCCGTTTATTGTTTTGGCGGGTTGCTCCCATTTCGGCTTATTCGTATCGCCATTTTGGCATTTTTATTTATTTTTGCATATTTTCTGTTGATGTTTTTGCTACTTTTGATGCTGAAATGATTGGGGCTTACATTTTTTTTTTTATGAATAAGTCCCAGTTGGCTTTCGCTTTTAATTTCAAATTCTGACGAACTTTTTAACTCCTCTTTCTGCCTCAATTTGCGACCTCTTCTTTGTGATTTTAAATGAGGTAGGCAACTGAAAACATTAATAAAAAGTTTACTTATGTAGAGAACACACGCACACACAGACATTAAAAGTTTTAATTAATTTAAGCTGGTTTAATTCGTTTTCTACGACGAAGTGGCGACAAAAGATTTTTGAAATGTGTTTTTCCGAGCTGAATCACATTTATATCACAGTTGAAATGCTCCAACAAATTATAATCTTTCCTCTACATTTGCCTATGATGCTTCAGTTGAGTTGAAAGCACTTCTAAGCTAAACAGCGTCAAAAATACTTCAGTTTCTTGGAATTGGCAATCAATAAGCAATTGATAAGCAAATACGTTTCATTATGAACGGCTTTTACCAAAAGAAAGCACTCAAATGTCATGAAAACGGAGGCACATTACAAGCAACCAGAGTACGAAAATATATAGGGCTTTTTTTATGCACACAATTCCTATTAGAAGAAAAAACCTCTGAAGTAGGACACGTGCCACATTCCGTTGGTGTCTGCGGTAAGTCGCATCAGCGGCATGACAAATCTTTGTGGTCTCAGTGCCGGCACAATTATGGTCAGCAAATAAAATGCTCGTCTGCTGGGGAGTGGGAAAGTACAAACAGAGCAATGGAGCTCTCTTCGCTTAGAGCCCCGTATAAATAACTATGGCCACACAAACAATGGCTGGCAGGAGCAGCAAAAACGACACAAAACAAACTCAAATTACGCACAGGAACGCAATGTCCAGGGGCGACTGAAAGTAGGCCCCAAATTTTTTGTCATTGTTACGTATACGCCTAGGTGTGCAGCCACTACAAAGCCTCTATGCTAAAGTGTGGCTGTCTGCGTTTGTGTGCATGTGCGTGTGCTTTATGTAATTAATGTTTTCCGGTCCTGGTGCTGGTCTGGTCTGGTCCTGGCCCAGGTCCTGCTGCGGCTTCTGCTCGGCTTCAGCCAGTTGGCCAGCTGCAAAGTGTGGGACCGTAAAGTTTACGCAAACAGGAAATTGTTATTGCTTTGTCGCCTTTAAAAAAGCCATACAGCTCATGAAAATTAAGTTGAACTATGAGATACCCAGTGTTTACTTCGAACATAACTATTCTGAAATAAACTTGTATTTAAAAATGTTTAACAGCTTATTACTTTAGGCAAAATGTGGAGCTGGACTAAAAGTTCTATAATTTTGAAGTTGTTTTAGATGGTGTAGTATACCCAACAACTGTGTTACAAAAACAGAGAGAATGAGAGAGAGAAACTGAAAGGGAGAGTGTCAGAATGAGCTTGAGGAATATTAAAGAGCTGACCGAATTTGTACCCTGTGGCCATGGTTCAATGACTTGATGATGTCTTTCTATATCTGTATCTGAATGTGTGTACGTGTCTGCGTTTGTGTGGGTGAGCCTGTTGGTGTCGTATGTGTGTGTATGTGGGTAATTAAGATGCTATCGCAATGCGTTGAAATTTGAGCCCAAAGATTCCGTATAGCCGTTTGGCTTTTTGGCTTACATATTGTGGGCCAACATCTTAAAGCAAGAAATGTTGGCCTTTAAGCATTTGCTTTGCACCATTTTTTTCAATCAACTCAATTGACGACCACTTGGAGCGTCGTTTGAGCCATGACAGGCGCCCAGGAGCGGCTAATTTACGCCTGCAATTTGTGTAGCGCTCCACGCACTTCATATAATTGATGATTGTCGGGCAGAGTACAAGAGTACAATGTGGGCGGTTACTTGCTCCTGCCCACTGGGCTAGTAAGTAATTTACTAGAGCCAAGGAGCTGCACAAGCGTGAGGCTCTTAATCCTGGCCAGCTTGTTGGCCAGTTCTTGGTTGCTGCCTTCAAGCATGATATGCACCATTTATACGAACAACATATTTTAAGCATGTCTACGCGAGAGAAAGGAATACAAAGGGAAAACGCAAACAAAAGGACACACAAAGGAACAGAAAGCCAAGGCCAAGGCAATTGGTGCCTTTGTTTACGGAAGTTGACCAAACTTGGCCAGAAGGTTCATTCACTTGGCGCCATTCCCCGCCGTCAGTTTTGATCGATTTGAGTTTGACCTGTCAACCAGTTGAGTGACTTAAGTCTGGGATTCTATTGATATTTGGTTCCCAGCTCAGAAATAAAGCCAAAGAGGTTTCATATACTAGTATTAAAAAAAGACAACTGATTTATAGCTCAAAATAAACTCTCTGATTTCCGCATAAATACATTTATTATAGAGTTTGATGATGTATGACATTCAGAATACTCCTACTACCAATATTGAGCCTCGGTCTAATAAATCTCATTCGACTTTTAGCTATTGCCTTTGGATCTCTGCTGTTTTAAAGGCCCCATCAAGATTGAAAGTAGTTTTTCAATGCAGCCTCATCAATCATCCTGTGGCTGCTTAGTTAGTTAGCATTTTGTTGTTTGTTATTTAATCGCCTTACCATTTGAGGGATTCGCCATTAAGTGGCTTATAAATTGTTGTGGGCAGCTCTAGCCCACTTTTATTTAGACTTTAAATAAAGCCAACTTGATTGCTGCCTGAAAGTGCCATGTAACGCAAGATGGTCGATAAGTGCGTTTGGGTCCAATTACTGCAGCTCAGACTTAACCAAATACCCTAAATTCATTGGCTGACTCAACAACTTTGCACTTTTGAGCAATTTGCTACAGAGGCGGATTACAGGCGATAGTAAGCAAACTGCCAAACTAAATAGAAATAGTTTTTAAAAAAAATACTTCACAATTTGCATGCAAAAATGCAATGCCCGAGTAACCACAAAATGTACAGCGTGCATTTTTCGACCAAAATTGAGAAAACTTTCAATTTGCCCAGCCAAGTATCGAAACGGTGGCAATCAGGCAGCAAAGCGACCAGCTAAAAAAACCGAATGCAAATAAAGCATAATAAAACATAAACCACAATAAGTGGTGCAGGAGAGGTTGCCCCGCAGTCCGCAGTACTCAGTTCCAGCCAACTGGACCAAAAAATAAAAAAATGCGCAAGAACTTTTCAATTTGGCCGCAAATTTTGCGAAATTTTCTCAACGGCGAGTTGTGAATTTTGGCTCCGAACAAACGAGTGGGAGGGAGCAACGGATATGCAATAGCTCCCATGTGTTGGCATGTGTGTGTGTGTGTGTGAAAACCAAGTGACAATGGGGAAATTATGGATTATGTGAAGTTGCTGAACGCTGACGATGCTTTGACAGCTCCTATGTGTGCACCGAGCTGCCAATATATAACTACTTATAATGCATTTGGAAGGAAATGTTCTATTTATGCAACTTATGCAGTTTCCTAATCGAAACTCCACGGAGAAATCCAAATATGTCTATTTACCAGTGACCGTAAACTGTTAGAGATAAAATATTATAAATTACTTTTTTGGCATTTTATTTATGCACCAGAAAATAAGGCTTTTACCAAAAAATACATTGGGCGCGCATCTTCTCCAGATCGAACTATAGCTTGTCGCTCTACTGCTTCTCCTCTAGAGCTCCTCAGTGCAATTTTCTAGCGCTGTGTTATTTTTCTTCAACCGGACAAAGTTCCCCTACAAGGAGATACTCCAGTCGCCTTCAATGTGGGTCTCAGCCTCTGCACTTTTCTCGCAAGCATTCACCTGGTTAGACAAGGCTTCCAATGTATTCTTCAGTAACTCGCCCATATTTCTAGTTCATTCTGTTGTTCAAGGGAAACAGTTTATTAATTAAATATTTATTTATATTAATATATTGTATAGCTCATAATTAGAGCGTGCAAGAACTATTTATTAGAGGTATTTACCGTTTTACAGCGCTCTTGACTTGAATAAACCTTATTTCATTTCTACTAAATGTGTAGTCCTAAAATCGAAGAAAATGTTTTCAACTACATCAAATCCATATATTTTTTTAACTAACACATTTTAGTCTCATACTATTTTGGCATAGCCATGGGACTTAAAAGTCTATGAAAACTATTTTCTGTGGTGTTGTAAACTAAATTTGTTGTCATTTTTGTCATGTTTAAAAAAATTAATTACTTCAGAACAAGTTTTGAAATAGCATTCTAATATAATTTATTTTCAAAATATTAGTTATTTTTCAAGAAATAAATTGTATTTCTGGGCAAATAAAATATGCAATATCTAAGTTTTATTTTTTAAGAAAAATATAAAAACCAATAATAGTCATATTAAATTTTTGCTTAAAAATTAAAATCATCGAAGCAAATGAATCTTCATGCAACAGGAATACTCTGGGTAAGGTCCTTATCCATGTAGCAGTTCTCTTTCATTATAATTTTCTTTAATAACAAATTTGTAAACAATCATTTTTTACGGCTCTTAGTAGAGATGTATAACGAGATCCCAAGTTTGCAGAGACAAACGTTTGCACTCGTACAGTAGTAGTTACAACTACTCGTATATTTAAATAATAAATACATAAGCACGTACTATGTTCGCGCTGTTGTTCAAATTAAATTAGAGTGTACTTTGGCCTGATTAGCATTTTCACAGATTTGAGGGAATAATAGCGATTATTTGTGTACCACCAAATACCTTTCACATTGCTCTCGCCATTCTTAAAGTATCGTCCGTTAAGGTTACTGGAAATTCGATGGGGAAATTAAAGTTACAGTCGATTGCTGGTTAGTTTTTACCCACCTATTTGTATCCCTGTGGAACCACCAGCCACTCTCGTAATAGTTGGCACAGTTGCCACTGCCCCAGCTATCATTATCGTCGTCATATGTTGCGAACTTGTCGTATAGATTGTATTTTAAGGAATCACCAGCATCCCCACTGTACGTACCCAGGGATTTCAGCATATATTTCTCCTGCTCGCTGCCTATGAAAAAGTTATCGTATCGAGCATAATACAATACGTTCGAAAAGTCAACCATCTCAATATACAGCTCATATGGCTGGGAACTAGTCAGTCGATGAATGTACTCTAGGCCTATAAAAAATTCGCCAGTTTTATAACCAAAACCATTGCGATATGCACTCCAGTTCCTGTAAAAGTCAGTACTACCATCAAGGCGACGCTGTATAACAATCCAGCCTGATCCTGCTCCACAATTATCGCATAGAACATCAAATTGAGGAATTCCAGGAATTCTTATCTGACGAACAGTCTCTACACTGTCGAATTCTAAACAACTGGTTGTTCTTTTCTGTTCAACCTTCTTGGTGAGGCTATTTTTCAGGTTGAGAATTGAGGCATTCAAATTTGATATTTGAGAAAATAACTGCCCAATGGCCGCTGTGTGCATCTCTATTTGATGTTTCAGCTCGCTGACATACAGCGGATCCAATGCTCCAGATTTACTGTCATTATATTTGCCAGCAATGTTTAATATTTGTATATCTTTGTACGTCGCATTCATATCCATATCTCCTAAGATACCTTGAAAATCGAGTATATGAATTAGTTTACTCTGGATGGCATTGTCCAACTGAAAAAGTGAGTTGTGAGTGTTTTACGGAGATAAATTCAATATTCTACTAGCTACCTCTTCCCCTCCACTTACTGACGTATCTTCCTTGTTCGTTGCTGCATATCCGGCAAAAATTCCCAGAAGTAGAATGCATAAAAGATATTTAACTTTCTTAAGCATATTCGCTTAGATTTCTTGCTGTGCCAGTGAGATTTAAAGTGAAACTAAACAGAAGTTAAATATTCTATGAGTATTATACTACACTCAAGATATTGTTCGTGTAATTTTGCTTCAACTCTTATCAATGTTTGCTTATCATATATGTATAGATATATATATAAGTACATATAACACGTTAGTTACATATACCACATTCATGAGTCGGCAACTGAAAATACGTTCGCTTTGATAAGCCTGAGTAGCATCTATATAGTATAGTATATCTGTATACAAGACTCTCATCCAGATCTTTATAGTGAAAGATTTCGGCCAAGTTCAAAGTCAAGCTAAATATGGCCAACTTATAGACGTATGTATCAACAAAACAAGTAAGAACGTTGCAGTCCGATGCACCCGACTGCAGAATACTCTGTTCCCAGTCATGTATAACTTGGTTATTTGTGGGTTCGGAAAGAGACGCGAAAAAACATAAATTGAGGATATAACCCAACATGTGTACCAATTTGGTTGCTCTAGCTTCAAGGGTGTGGAAAAAAATTGCATTCATACGTACAGACGGACGTACAGACAGACGGACATTTCGCAAACCCAATATACACTTATTCCCTTCAAGAACAGAGCATAAAAACAGCTCATTTTAATTATATTATTTATGATTTATTAACGGCTTCTATTTTGTTTTAATCTAGTTGATAAAGCCGAGATAAGAAGTGTTTCTATAGCTGGTGAGTAACACCCAACGTGAAATCTCAGCATCTTTTAAGTTTGTTTAGTTTGAATTTTCAGAGACGGCACATTTTGTGTTGTTCATGTCAAAGTTCAAGGCAAATGAAATGTTTAATTTGAAAGTAATTTAAAATTCGACATAATCGATTTGCCAATGTCTTTTTGAAATGTTTCCCCTGCGATTTGGCAATTTAAATGAAAATATCTGCCAGAAAGTTACTTCAACAAGAATACAGAATTAAAATCCACCAAAATGTTCGAAGTTTATACACAGAAATTTGCTAATTTTAGGCAACCAATAAAGCTGTAATAGCGATTCATTTATAGAAATAAAACTCGAAGTTCACTGCCTAATCTTGCCTTTAGGTAAGACAAACTTACTTAAACTTCTTGAATGTGAAATCTTTGGGTAATTGGGCCATTTACAGACCCTTGTAGACCCATTGGCAATTTGCTAGACATTTAATTTTGTATTTGAATTGAATTTCAATGTTTATTTTAATTGTGCTCATGATTTTTCAACTGATCGTGTGGTTTGCCTTTATCCAAATTGCCCAATTTGCTCTTTTATATCATTTTATTGATATTGTGTGCTGCCATACACAAATACACACTCATACTCATGCACATATACATATATATTTATTTGTTTGAATAGCAAATACATATTCGTATGTATATCTCAGGCCATTTGCCAGCACATTGAGGTGCTAATGTATTTATAAAGCAGCCTTCTTGAATTTTTAGTTTGAAAATAGAAAATTGAATATGAAATGAAATTCGCTGGCCAGGCCTTTAATCTGTTCATTTTCAATGCCCGATTTATGAAGTGTGAAGCATTAAATTGATTTCTCATGCATTCAAGTCTGTATATATATATATATATACATATATGTGCATAGCCTAGACATATGTATGGGCTGCTATAAATTGGGTCAAAATTTGTAGAGTTTTCTGGAACGCTTTGAAGTCATGGCCTGACCGCGGCCCACATCTACCAAATATGACTTTGAAAATTCACACACATTGAAATGTTGATGGAATTAGGAAAATTGAAGATATGGGAAATTTGTAAGGCTTTACGAGAATTTAATTAGCTGAGTAGCTAGGATAACCTTGCCACAAACAACACTTGAAGCGCCTCGAGATGTTTTCATAATTCAAGGAACAGCTGAGTTTTCCGCATCAATATGGCAATAACTTGGCCGTGTACGTACTGTGTCCATTCTCAATGTTGTATCCCGGCGCACGTAGAAACTTTTAAGTGCTTTCTGTGCTTGTGCTTGACCCTAAACTTCAACTTGGCCCCGGACTAGACAAGTGCAACGGGGGGATTTTTGCATCTGCGGCTGCATTGGCAATGAACCTACAAGACCAGTCAGACCAGTCAGCCCAGTCAGCCCAGCCAGACATGCCCATTAAAACGCTAAGAGCGCAAAGGATGCGCGACCGCCAACTAGTTTTCGTATCCTTGCCAGCAGCTGGTGATTATGATGCCTTATCCATTGTCTGTCCAGGGTGCAGCATATGGACAAGTGCATCAGAATGCAGCAAGAGCGTCATAATTCGTTGATGTGCTTTAATGAAATTCAAAATAATCAATATGCGAGAGCCTGACCCTCAGGCCGACTCGGTCCCAGATCCAACATATGCACACAAATACGAAACCATGTGCGTATCCTGTATCGTTACTAAGTTGTTTCTGGGAAAAGTGAAAAGCATTTTCACAGCCTGTCTACGCACATCTGAGTGCATATGTGCATATGATGCCAGGCTCAAGGACTTACGATCCGATAACTCTACTCCATTAGCCACAAATTGAAGTCTATTACACTGGATTCTGGGAATGTGAATGAAGTAGGCACTGGGGGCCAGTTCCTGCTCGTTGTTATTTTTAAGTAAAAGAGAATTTCATACACACGTTATGTATATACCGGAGAAAAAACGTGCCTGGATAGTAAATAAAGTGCTAAAAGCTTCGTATTCCTTTAAATCACTTTTGCTTAAGTTATGCATATGCATATTTTAAAAATTCCAGTCCAAGAATATTCAAATGTTTGCTCTGGTAAGTGCATTCAGAATTCACCACTTTTATCGCACTTCTCTCCTTTATTTTCAGCTCAGCTGTAAAACTGCCTGACAAGATTTCATATTGCATCTCTATTGTCTAGTGAGCAGCCAGCGGTCATTTGCTCACAAAGTTTTTGCGTAGTTTTTATTATGGCTCGCTTTATACCCTGTAGTCATAAAATGGGTAAGAATAGGGGTGTACAAGTCAATGGAACAGACAAAACCAGGGACTGTAAATAAGGATTATTTAAAAAAAAATATTTATAAACATAATGAAAGAAAACTGCTACATAAAAAAAGTATTATACCTATATCTTTGTTTTAAAAAAATACCAGTAAGATACTAAATAAATAAATTCCAAAATAAGTTTCATTTTAAAAGAAAACAATAAATAATAAAAATAAGTTATTATTATTAGTCCATCCAATGCTGCATATTTGTTTCAAAGTTATTTGCAAGAACTCAATATTAATATATAACTAATAATAATAACTTATTTTTATTATTTATTGTTTTCTTTTAAAATGAAACTTATTTTGGAATATATTTATTTAGTATCTTACTGGTATTTTTTTAAAGAATTTTTTACTATTAAAAATACCAATAAAATGTATTTTTTTCAGATTTTGTTTTCTTTTGAAAAACTACCAACAAAGTTATATAAGTTATATAAATACCAAATTTATCTGAATCAATACATAACTTTTTTAAAAGAAATATTTAATAAAAATGTTTACTAAATAAATATAAATTTTTTCCGCATCCTATGTATTTTATAACAATCGTATAAAGGAACAGAGAAATTATTTGAAGAGCAGCAGCCATAAAGATTGGGTTTTGTAGAGTAATTCCTAGTCGAGCACTTGAACTACATAGAATATGAAAACTTATTTTGTTGAATTTCTTAACTGTCTTCCACTTGCCAAGGCATTGAAGGAAATGATGTGTGTGTCTGGGTGTGTGTTTTTGTATGTGCGTGCTTTCCCTTTTGTGAAAAGTGTTTGGAATTGTCTTTAGCCAGCCGAGCGGCCAGCGACGTTGTTAGCATCTTGTGAATTTCCAAATGGACATTACATCAAGCATGAAAATTGCTACTCTTGTTGACAATTTTTTCTGTCATTGCTTTTTGTAGTTTACTGTTTTGTTTTTGTCACTTAACCTTTGCTTTTATTATTGTGTTTATTTTCACACTTTCAACTGCAAGTTGTCTTAATATCTGTATCAGTATCTGTATCTGAATCTGTAGCTGTCTCGCACGGCAAAAGATACATTTGCAAGTCAAACAGAGCAGCAGTCGGTGTGGAAATAATACAAGATAAGTATTAGATAACTACAAGAGTGATAAACAACAGTTGAAGCAGTTAGCAAGGCGGAGATTAAACAAAAATATAAATAAATTATTAGATAAAACTATCTACCAATTTTATTTGATAGATTTGTAAGTTATGCCAGATAGATAGATTGTCAGAAAAAATACATATTTTGCGATTTTAATTTTATTTATTTAATATGCCACTTAAATTTATATTTTTAAGCAAGCACTTTAGCCGCCTCTGAAATTACACTGAAATTTTCAAATTTTTGGTATATTTTTTCTGGCTATTGATAAAATGTTTGAATCTTTACATATACGAGAATATTAATAAACTTAGCTTACATTCAAAAATACAAATAGTACATGTAAATATTGAATTGGCAACACTAATAATGTTATGGTAATTCAATTTCTGATTAATTTGCTTACCAGATATACTGTGCTTATTTATATTGTAATTCTATAGGATTTCTCCATTCAAAAATTCGAAATTTTTGACATTTAAACTGCTGTCGTAAAATGTTTTCTGAGGGGTACACAAAAAGGGTTTATTCATCGATTTTAAATATTTAAATATTTAGATGTTTTTTGTATTTTTCAAATGTTTCTCATATTTAATAAACACTATATATTATCCAATTATTCTGTTTTTTTATTATATTAATTATAATTAATAGATATTATATATGTTATCAATTATTTGTATCTGTATGTTCACATTAAGATGAGTTTACTTAATTATTTTTACTTTTATTGTGGATAAACTTGATGTATTATCTTGTAAATCTCAATCATTTCTAATTTCATAATCACATTGGAATTGAATTCAAGAATGTGAAGATTTTTTCAAATACTATTCGTTCTTTTGTTTTATTTCCAGTGGAATTGTTCGCATAATTGTTTGTTTTATATTCTCCTGGAATTTTTGTTCGCAATGAGATGTTGTTCCAAACTTTTGTAAGAACTGTTGCATCCGTCGCAACTTTGCTATTGGGTGCTGTCAAAGTTTTTCTTTAAACAAATCTTTGGCCTACGCCCCTAACCATAATTCTCTAAGATTAAATCTTTTCAACTTTCTCTTCTTCGTTATACCTTTCCAAACTAAGCCTACTAGAGTATATCTATCAATGGGGGAATACAACGACAATAGAACGCGACTTACCCGCAACAACAAATATGTCCGCCTACAGACAACACACACATATGTACACGCATGTATGTGTACAATAAAACAGTAAAATATCAATGATATCCTTATAGCAAGCACTCTGGCTCCCCAATCAGCTCCATATCTACCTGCACCACCCCCGGACCCACGCCTGTTCGCACTCATCTGCGCGCTATAAACACAACCGTCTCGAGCGGCATTCGAGGAGCCCGCTCTTATAAGTCCGTGTGGAGCACGGGAGGCTTACAGTTAGTCTCGGCATTGACAACGAGCAGGGTGGCGGCAATTGGAGCCGATTGGGGTAGTGGGGGAGCGGTGGGTACTGGCTGAATGGAGGTAACCACGTCTGTGCCAGCTGTGGTTGTCGTTGTGGTTGTGGTCATGTGCGCATTGTTATTCCTGGCATTGGTAATAGCCTTCTTCTTACCCTTGCCGGCGTTGGGACCAATTAGACGCTCCGACTGCCGCCCCTTGCCGAACTTGGGAAAGAAGCTGTTCTCCAGCTGCAGCTGCGCATTGACATCCTTGCGGGCAGCACAGGTGCAGGCCTTCATGAAGCTCTTCTTGAAGTTGTCGCTAAGGAAGGCATAGAGTATGGGATTCATGGCCGAATTTGAGTAGACGAGCCAGCCGCAGGCTAGAAACACCGCCAGCTCCAGCCTGGAGGTGCAGCCGGGCGACCTATTGATAAGCGCCACCTGGGATATCCAATGAGGCAGCCAACACATGATATAAACAGTGATCACGGTCAGCACCAATTTGGTCACCTTGCGGTGTGATCGCTTCTTCTCCTTGCTCTTGTGCTTGGGCCCCACCGTGTGCAGCTTGCGTATGACCAGCCAGTAAAAGATCAGGATGAAGATCAGCGGAGTAGCAAAGCCCAGCAGCACGGAGTAGATTGTGAATGCAGAGTCCGTCCGCGTATTGAATTCCTCGGGCCACTTGATGTTGCAAGAGAAGTGGCCGGGCTCCAACTCGATTCTGCTGGCGAACAGGATGACCGGCAGCATCAGCAGTACCGAGGTCATCCAGGCCAGGGCAGAGACTACCTTGGAAACAAATGGTGTACGATAGCGTGGCGACGATATCGGATGGCACACAGCTATATACCGATCCGCCGACATGATCAGCAGAAATATGGAGGATGTAAAGGAGGTCACCGACGTGCTCACCAAATACGCCTTGCACATGTAGTCGCCAAAGGACCAGTTGCCCACCTGCATGGTGTACAGCAGAAAGGGAATACCAATTAAGAAGCACTCGTCCGCTATGGCCAGGTTGAGTATGTAGATGTTGGTCACCGTCTGCATCTTGGAGAAGCGCAGCACCACATAGATGACCAGGGTGTTGCCAAAGAGACCCACAATGCAGACAAGCGCATAGAGTATCATCGAAATGAGCGTCAGTATGAAGTTGTCGGCAATGCGGCAATTCGCCATGGGGTTGTTGTAGTGTTCGCTACCGTTCTTGTGCTCACCGCCAAAGCCCACCGGCAGCGTTCCATTGAAGCCGGGCGGAAATAGGAAGCTGCCATCGGCATTCAGCAGACTCGCATTCATCTGCTTGTAGTAGTCCGAGAGCTCCAATACTGAACTGAAGCCGAGGCCATTGCTGCCGTTGCTGGAAGTGGACATTGGCCATGTTGCTGTTGTTGCAGCACCATTTGGTAATGGCAATGGCGATGCGGACGCGGACGAGGACGCGGATGCGGATGGGGACGTTGACGTCGCTGTCAACTGCTCTGTGGGCGTTATTAAGCTCGTTAGTGTCAGCGCTGTCAGCGCAAATAACAGGATGCCACGGCCGCCCAGGACATGGTCCATGTGGCAGCTGCGGTTAGCGGCACCATTTGGTTTCGAGTAGCCTTTCATGTTTGTTGTGTGGCTTGTTGTTGCCACTGGTCCTGCTGCTCCTGCTGCCCCTGTTGCTGTTGTTGTCGTTATGTGCGCTTGGCTAATTTTCAATCCCGGGCCACGCCCATTAGTTGATGCCCACTGATAAAATTCAAATATTTTGATATGCTTTCCATACTTGATGCGTGGGTTTGAAGTAGAGCTCGACACCACTTATATGCGTCACATAATTCTAAAACGAAATAGAATAGATGAAAGGGCATTATTATTACGTTGAAGCACATAATACTTGTGTTACGCAACTGGTAAGCTCAGATTGCCACAAAATGTTATTCAATGCCGAGAGTGGGTGGAGATGCATTTTGAATTATCGAGAATATTTGTTAACGCAACAAAATTGCAATATGTAGTTGAAATACTTTGTATTTATGTTGTGTACTCTTTAAAATACTTTCACATTATAATTAAAATTAAATATTAATATACTAAATTGAGTGCACATAATTAATATTCATAGAAAATGTATATGTTGTATTTTAGTAAAATGATTTATTGTATATTTTAAACAAGTATTTTGCAGTCGGAAGTTCAGGACTGCAGAATACTCTGTTTCCAGTTTAGTAGAATTTACTTGAAGATGTGTAGGCCTTTGTGGCTAGTACTCTAATCCCTTAGTACATTATCTAAATATATAAAAACGTTCGTTCAATGCTAGTTAGCCTTAAACTCGAGAACCTCTGGACCAAATCTCACCACGGGCGCAAAACTGTTGAATGAAACTTGAAGAATCTACTCCCACCCATCACCAAATGTGTAAGAGAACTTTTTGTTTGATCGGTTTTTAAGACCTTCATACACTATACAAAAAGGCATACGACTCGGGAGGGAAAAGAGTGGTAAGTAATTTTTGTTTTTTTCACTTTCTCATCCATTCAACTACAATATTCCACAACGAATCGCGCTACCTCTATTATATTATAATTATTATATAATTACAAAAGTAATTTAAGTAGACACATACAAACACACACCGGGGAACGTCCTTACAAGTGTTCCCACTGTCTGAAGACATATAAAATCGCACTTAACCATACACATACGCAGTCATTCAGGGGAACGTCCTTTCAAGTGTCCCAACTGTCCAAAAACCTTTACCCAGTCTTCGTGCCTTAACACACACCTTCGCGTTCACACCGGTGAACGCCCCTACAAGTGTACCCAATGTCCTTCGGACTTTGCATGTGTTTCAAATCCGAAAAGACACCTCTCTTTAAACAATATATGTATTTTGAAAGAAACCAAGTTAGAAATACAATTATTTATCGAGACGTGTGGAAAATTAAAGGGCTACAAGTTAAAAAATATTTAAATACTAATTAATATTTGTTTGTATCAAATTCCAGCCCTTTTGTTTTGGGTCAACTCTAGAATTAAGTAAGTGCAAAAACCAAGATTGCTAATAAAAATACTCAAACAGCGGTTCTATCTGTAAGCCAATCTATCAAAGTAGGTTCTGAAAGGCAACCTGAAGGTACCTGAAGCTGTGCCCAAAGAAACTCGTTTAGTACTTCATATGTCAATAGAAAACGCGATGGTCACAAAGTAACATATGTATTCCCCTTGAGAAATATATTGGTTAAAAAGCTACCTGAGAATTAAACGAAGGTAATTACTAAAAACTTATTAGACTCACATGTTCAAGACTGCTTTAATCGTGCATCTGTCAAAGGCTTAGAAGGGATTTATTATGTGTCGTTCCACATAGTAAGTTCCTCGAAAAGAGTATTGTGTTTTTTAACAAACGCATTAAGGAAAAAAAAAACGATAAAAATAACTAAACAATCTAAATAAAAATCGATGTTTTACCAAAAAGTCAGACAGAAACTATTGTGAATCCTTAATTTAAATCCTTCACTTATCGCAAAGTATATTATACATAAACAGCTCTTTACTGTCCGTAAAGCAGTCTAACAAAGTCGAAATACAAAAGTGCATAGACAGGAGGCCAATAAGCGGCTAAGTTTTTGTTTGGGCCAAGTTTGCCACGCGCCATGGTCACAAAGTTTGTAGGTCAAGGCAGAAAACGACGGAAAAGTATCCTGCTCATAAGCTAGTGTGGCTTGTTCTAATGAATTAATTGTTATAATCCCTGTTAGATAAACAACATGAGTAGCCAGAAATATATGAGTTTGTGCCATTCTGCATAACTAGGTCGACAGCTGCGATTAATGACATTTTAGCCAGAGCTGTAGTAGAAATTTCGGCGTGGGAAGCCTTTCAACTACAGGCCAAATTAGACCACTAATCATTGGCAATGCAATCATTTTGTGGGTTAGCTGTTGCAAAAGCCACATCATAACTGCCATACGACTGATTGACTGTTCTGTGAAGGCCTAGACTCACCTCGATTAGCCGACAGATAATCATGCCTGGTGCTGGCCATCCTAAATGCCTGTCCGTGGCAGTCAGCTTCTGGCTAGTAAACAGGGTTAGCAATCAATTGCTACACATGTTTCCATTGACGGGACACCACAAAGGCAATAAAGCTCTGAACTGCCACCAGAGTCAAGGTAGGATGGGGGAAAACATTGCCTGGATAGAGATCAGGGTTATTAGGGAGGCACACGACCGTAATGACTGCATATTGCCTGCTTGTTAAGTGTGTACGAGTAGTCGGGGGTAATGAATGCTTTGTGTGCACACACTTTAATGACCCCCCTGCACTATGGGACGTCTGACATCAATTAATACCCGAGCCTACTCCAACATTACCCCGCAAAACAACAGAAACCTATATCTCCCACACCTCTATAGTAAAAGTCACCAAATTTGATACGATTATGAAGTCTGTTGATGAATTCAAGGAAACATTGAATCAAGATTTTGTGAAGTGTGCCCAACGGGAGTGGGTACAGTGTATATTCTGCTACGTTCTTATTTGTTCAAGGATCTGTATGTTAAAGATTGGTGTTCAAGAAGAACAATTTGAGTTAAGGAGTCATTGACTTAATATTCACTTCAGTTGTAGATGTCGGAATAAGTATTAAAGATCACAGTTTGACTTATTTTATAATATAGAATATAATAGATATAGTAATTCAATAAATTGGTAATGAAAAATAAGAAGAAGATAAGTTGATTAGTTTCCTTGCAGTATACATACTCGTATTTGTGTTTGTTATCATCAAACTATTTTAATTCTGTTGTTTTGTTTGTTCTTTTTGCAATTGTCTCTTTTTGTTTGCATTATTTTAAGCCTTTCTAACTGTTGGAGATACTTAACAATGCCTTGAACAATCGATGGTATAACTATACTCCTAGCACACACTATGTTTAATTAAAATTTCGTTTTGTTTGTTGGGCAACATTTTGAACTACTCGTTGAATAACGCCTTAAGCGGCTTATGTCAACTAATTTATTTGCTAAATTCGCAAAAGTCACGCACATTTGCACTGCAATGTAAGTTGGGACTCGTAATGCCATAGAGACTTAGTTTTGTTATCATTATTTTTCCATTTGTGCAACCCTATTTAATGAGCTGGCGCTTCGGCTGATTGAACAATAATTATACTGATTTAGCTGCGAACTTTTGTTATTAAATATCTCTTGTTATTAATTATTAATCTTTGAATTAAACGGATAGTTAGCGTAACGTCCGCAACGATTAGATAACTAGATAATTTGCATTTCATATAAGGGATTCTGTAATGGTGTATTTTATGCATTATTTAATAAAATAATTGTGTTTCTTATTTGCGCACTTTATAATTCAAAGCATTTTAAGATAGATTATAAGATAATTCCAAACTCAGCTGCTTAGCGAGAATTCAAGAGTACTCCAGGGAGCACGCCTTCAGAGAAATAATGCTATTAGGCGAGGAGAACCCAGGAGTGTTCCTCCTAAAGTTAGGAAATTTCACTAACACCATAAATATTATCTTATTATCTTAAATATTTAGGAGAGTTCCGCCAGGCTGATCGGCCCATACATTTCCATGGGCTGTGGGGAAATTGACCTTAAAGAAATTTATTCAACTTAATAAAGAAGTATTCTTGGCTGGGAATGTTGTGGAAATATTTGTATAAAATATTTGGTGTGGCTGTTGTTTATGTTTAATCTCGACATAATTATGAGATGCTCGTTTAAATGATGTTCCGCATGTTTTGATTTACCACATTGTGGCATTTGAATAATTTGCGAGTAGTCCTGCCTTTGTTTGTGCAATATAAAACATTAAGGACCCCAAAGCCGAATGGGAAGAAGTGCGAAAGTTCCCGACCGCGATATGCTCTGTCCCTGCTCTCTTTTCTTTTAGATCTTAATACTTTAACAGACTATTATCTGCCTTAACTTCAAGAGTGTCAAAAAAATTGTGTTCATAAGGACAGACAGGCAAACATTGTATGAAATCTAATATACTCTTTCTACCAAAACAAAATTGTTTCAAAAACAGAGTATAATGAATTAAAAATGTAAGAAAAAACCATAAGTAAATATGCCTTGGGCTCCGCACTTGCGAAGTCAGCTTAAGTGCCGGGAAAGGAACCCCAGTGCCAGTCCCTGCACCTGTCCACAGCCAGAACCACGACCAGGACCAGAACCACTCCCAGGACTCGGACGTGAGCACGAGCAGAGCCTTGTAGCGCATTTGCGGCTCTTTAAATTCAGCACGCGCACTCCTGCGGCGTCTCTAGTTGGCCTTGCCAACTCCCTCGTCTAGTCTAGACTCTGATTTTAGTTGCTTCGTGGCCCAAATTAATTTATTGTTTAAATGCTGGTCGGAGGCGTGACGGGGTGGCTTTCTGGGGCGTCTTCAGGACATGCCGTTGACGCTGACATTAAGCGCTGCTGAAAGCGCGCGTGGCTCATCACTTCTAATGGATATTCATAGAGATATCTTAAAGCAAGCTCTGCCTTCCCACTTCTACTCGTAAAACATACAATCGATAAACATTCTGTGTTGTTGTCTGTGGCTGCCAACGGCATAAATCAAATAAAAAAAAGTGCGCTCACCTTGGCAAAAAACACACAGAGACACGCGCCCAAAAAACCAACTTGTAAACGTGATACCAACAAAAATGTTTATCGTGCGAAACGCTTTTTTAATTTCTCGCAACTCTAAGAAGGGCGCGAACTGTCTGCTAATACTCTAAAAAGACATGTGGCATATATATTTAAATATCAGAGCACATAAGAAAATATTAACTGAAATTAAAAATATAAGAATACATAAGTATAATAGGTATTAATATTATGGTCGTATTCAAAAAATGTTTATACATAAAATGTACAAGCCCGGTGATTAAGCTACACTTTATAATAATAATAGCACTATTGATTGTATTATTAATCAAATTAAAAAAAATATATATTAAACAAAATATACAGAATTGTAATATGCATATTATATTCTATTTATTTATTATACTTAATAAGTATATATTTTGTTAGTATATTCATTTCATATATAACTTCCCATTTATTCTTCAGTTGGACTCATTTATTGCCTGTTTAGAAAAAAGACCTTTTACTACTTTTACTCTCTGTTAATTAACCTAGTCTTAGCAAACGGATCTGATAACTACATATTCAATTATATATTTAATTAAAATGATAATTTGTAATGAAAGCATAATTAATTTCCAGTACACTACCGTCTAAAATATTAACTGTCTTCTATTTTTGGGAGTTATTATTTTAGGACTAAATTACATTTGAGGAAGATTAAGAGACTTCTTGACTTAGTGGACAAAGGATATTAAAATTCATTTTATCGCTAAATTTAAAGATCTAAGTCAATAGTCGTCTAAATGTAGAACATATTTGTATAATTTATTAAGCTCCATTTATTAATTCTTTAACAAGTTTTATTTAGAGCTGTTGCTTCAGAAGCTGTCTGGCACTTAAAGCTAAAGGAATCTTTATGGAAGAGTATTTTCGGTGTAGAATTTTCCTCTTGTCTCTTGTTGTTCAAAATTATACACAAGTGATTTCCTTTTTTATTTGTCGTGAAGTTTTTTCAACGCCGCCGCCGTTGTGCACCTGTGATAACACAAAATGGGCGAAATTGGTGCCCGGATCCACCAGACGGAGCGAGTCGGGTATGTTTGTATATATATTTATATATATATAAAGTAAACACTCGGCTAGGCGTTCTGGCTGTGGATGGCCCAGTGAAATATGCATGAGCCCCGTGGGCTGTCTGTATCATTTGTCTGCCCATCTTCCTGTTTGTGTGCTTTTAACATCAAAAATAATACATTTGATTTGAAATATCAGGCAAGAGTCCTTGGACTGGGTCCAATTATGCCATTTTGAA
Organism: Hirtodrosophila histrioides; assembly: GCA_037075165.1. Classification (NCBI taxonomy): domain Eukaryota; kingdom Metazoa; phylum Arthropoda; class Insecta; order Diptera; family Drosophilidae; genus Hirtodrosophila; species Hirtodrosophila histrioides. The sequence continues at coordinate 1,261,991 of JBAMCL010000491.1, forward strand.
AATTGTGCGCAAAATAATTTTGATGGCAGACATTTAAAAATGTTTAAAGAGCACTGAGACAGTTTTCTTTTGTATTTTCTGCTGTGTGGCTCCGTTCTTTGCATTGGGGACTCGCTCCAAGAGCGGCCAAAAATTCCAAGAAAAATATGAGTTATAATGTCTTTGGCTATAAAACGGCGGCGACTTGAAGCTCTTGGGGCTATAAAACATGTCCTGGGCCCGTGGTACACGCAGTAAATGGACTTTGACTTGACTAAGTAGGAGATTGATACTTTTTTTTCGCCGAGATTTGCATAACAAAGCTACAGGGATCTGTCCCAAAATGTTGTGCTCTTTGTGGATTTTACTTATGCACGCCTGACAACATCAAAATTGGATAATGGAAATTGGATTCTGGTCTAAACGAAAACGACAACGATAAACGAATCTCTCACCAAAGTACAATATATATATACATATATATATATATCGAAAGTTTCAGGGCTTCAGAACTCGAGCACTCAGGCACTTGACTTGATTACCACAAGGACGACAACCGCGCAGGACGACACGTGTGGCCTGGTAAAACATAAACACAAACACCTGTTGAGATTAGACGATGTCTGCGTGTGAGCCCAACGATCAGAGGGAACGGGGAAGCCATGCTGCTCCTCCGGATGTCGTCTTGTTAATATTAATGAGCATATGCTGGGCAAATGCCAAACGGCTGACATCGCTGCCAACGTCATTACGACGTGCGAAAATAAATATTTAATTATTTATAAATCATGACCTGACCGACAACGCAGTCGACGGCGTCTCCAGCATCGCAATTGTCCGCATGGACGCATATTTTAGCGCGAATAAATTGTGGAAGAGGCGTGAGGAGCATGGAGTAAGGGGTACATAAATAATTGCTGAAATTTGTGCTAAGCGGTGTCTAAAACAAATAATTGTTGAGTATAATTGTGGGAAAAGCAAACAATTGGCAAAAGCATTGAATAAAATGATGCTTAATAACACAGTTTAAATACTAGCAAACAAAAAATGCTGTAAAATGCCATGAAAGTATAAATATGGAAATATATCTATTCATATGTCAGCGAGCAGGAACTGTGGCTGCAAGTGTCACAGGAGCAGCAAACAAGGACAAAAGTATAGACTGAATTGAAGGGATAATAAAATGAAATGTATGTGCATACAAATGTTCAAGGAGTGACAAAGTTGACGGCCTTCGCATCGAATGGCTGTAAAAATACGACGCTGTACAGAGCAGTAAAATATTTGACATATATTTATTGTTATGGGTAGATGTGTCCTTCGAAGCGGCAACTCGGCCGCTCCTGCCTCAGAAAAACAAGACATGATGGCGCGATAAATGGACGCTGTCCACATAAATCGCATCACTATAGCAAACGATAAAAAAAACCAAGCTAAAAGGATATAGTTCAAGAATTTTCGACAAGGATATACCCTGTTCTCAGGCACAATTACCAAAATATAGGAAGTAAAATCTTTTCCTTCTCTGCCTTTGGTTCTTTTCCGAGGATTCAAATCTTTGAGGATGCGTGAGTTTTCGGGGGTAAATGAGAGAGAGAAATCAGGTATTCTAAATATTTATTCAAAAACAAACCATATACTATATGATAAGTGTGTATCAGCAATAGCTGTAGGGTCTTCAGCTGGAATATCTTGAATAAATTGTAACTTTCTTTTGTATAAGAAAGTCGTAGCTAACAAATAGACTGACAGGCAGATGGACATGGAAGGATCGCCATGAATAATATATATACCAGGGGTACCCATTTCATATGCGCGTTCTACGCTTGGATATTCGTATATGTATGTATACACAATTCATTTCATAAGCCAACAACACTTTCGTATGTTTGTTGTTGCGGTACTGAACTTCAATGCACTTAAGAAAACCCTATTTAAACGGACGCTGGACATTATCTTCCAACAAAAAACAATTATAGTAAAATAGTGGGGGTATCCCAGAGATCCACTGCAAAAAAGTTCTGCTTTAAATGTGTTAGTTTTTTCTTTCATATGTATTGACGGTTGAGCACCCCTGCTTATCAAGATGCCTTCCTTTCGAAACCCTTCTGACCCAGTTATTTTCGTAAAGGGTATAACAGAGACATATTAAGTTCAGTATCGTAAACGCAATAGAAAGGACAACAGTAGCCAAGTCAGATATGCAGATCATTGAAATGATGACACGAAATATGACTTTTCGAACATGTGTGTGCCTAAATAGGAGTAACTTGTAGAATTTACGAGCCCAGGCTGGCCAAGCATAAGTGAAACATGAGCCATGGATGCCATAAAAATGATAGGCAGCTCTTTCGTTAGACAGGATATGGTTCATAAATTGGCTATGAAACCATAAGCTCTGAAACGAGGGCTATCAGCAGAATATAGAAGTATACTATAAGCCTAGCCCAAACATACAAAATCAATATTGAATATTTATATGTTTTCTGTCGCCTGCTACAAAATGACTTTATTGCTTGCACTTATTAGTTTTCTGCTGTCCTTAAGATACACTTTCTTATAGCTATAGCTGAGAACAAAAACTGACTTAGGTTGTTATCATTAAAACAATCCATTAATTTTATTGCTATGGTGATTCAAACTGTTTACGTGAGAGTACTTCTCTTCTTTCTTTTTGCTTGACAAACAACTTTCATCTAGAGTTTCTGTGGAAGGAAGTTTTTTCTATTTTCGTCGCTTGAAACTTGCAACTTTTCAATTAGTCACACGACTAAGCAATTAAATTTACTCAGGCTACGCTTTTTGCTCTCATATACCATTTTTTTTTTCTCCTTGGGTCCTTGCGTCATTTCAGCTCGAAAACTCCTCATCGTAGGACACCTACGCCGCCAACTTTCAGACATTTATCTTACTTGGCTGTCCGCCGTCCCTAGCCGATGACTCTACGTACAGTTATTTGTTTTTGCCACACTGGCAGTATAAGGAAAACCTGCCGGAAAAGTTGGGGAAAGAGGCAAGCGGTCTACGGCAAACTTGTCGTAATTCACTTTGAAGGCAAGTTTTGCCATCGATAAATTTTCTACTAGCCAAACACTTGTTGCTTTGAAAGGAGTTGGGTTGACTGGCCCCAACTTGCCCCCAAGGCGCAGTGCGAGTGTAAATCACTCGGCACTTTCATCGATGAGTTCTTGTTGGATTTTCAAGTTCCTTTAAGTGTGGAGGAGAAGCCAGAATGATCAGTTAAGAGAGGATTAATAGGCTTACTCAGCAGGGCATTTTGATCAACAATACTTGATGAATATTGATGATAAATAATGCATGATATTAGCTGCTGCATACTTTGATTTCTGATTCAGATACAACACTTTGAAACTTTGTATCATAAAAGGCTCGTCCAGTTTCATCCTTCTGACAATTGGATTACTGTCAGGACACCCGCAGCAAGGCTATTGAACCTTAGCTAATCTCTTTACTCTCTAGTAAACGCTAGCCTATCATTCTGACCTATTTTACTACCAACAACTAGTTTCTGTATATTCCTGTTCCGTAATTACTTTATGATAGTGGTTAAGTAATAACTAAATAGATTTTTTTATAGTAGCAGACATTACCTAAAGTAAAACTTACAATATTTCTAACAGGCTTTGATGTGGAGTGTCCTATTTACTAAATGTAAGAAAAGCTCTTGTTTCAAAATAAATGTTTCATTGTATTCACCAGAGACAAATTTATATCATTGATTTAAAGTGTCTCATGAAGGTGCCAAATGTCTGAGAATATTCATAATTTCTAATTTCTGTGGGTTTTCATTAATCTTGATTTCAGTTTGTCGCCCAACTAATTTATTTCAACAGCTACCATAAATCAGCTAAATTCTTAACTCGCTTTGTGTGTCACACACATGCCTCCTCTAAATTGAATTCTGCTGCTATATTGCCACAATTTAGGCATACTTTTGGGGGAACCACGGCATGACATGGCCATGACGAGGCAGCTGTTGCCACAGCAGGCGCAATGTTCGACGTCCTATACAAAACCACCAAAATGCTGCCTTTGAATCTAATTAAAATGTCGGCGGTTGATGTTAAGTGGGCGGCTTTGTATATTTCCGCACATTTTCGAACATTCAGAAACTGAAATCCCAAATGGCTTATACTCCTAGTTGGTCTGCTATCATGGCTAACTAGTTACGGTTTTCAAGAGCAAAATGAATTTAATCTACGAATTGGTAGGTTGAAGCCTTGAAAGAAGCTTGAAGTTGCACTTTTCCTATTGCACTCAGTTGTGGACATGTGAATGCATTGCACTTCATGCAGATGGCAATTTTGTAATGAAACTTCCGCAAAAGTGCACAAACAGAGAGAAGGACAAGGCTGACAGAAGAGATCCTGTGAGAACGGCTGGCTGACCATTGATGAACTGAGGACGACTCGCAAAGGTTTATTTGCACAGCAAGTTATGGCTGAAAAATATGTTGGTGTTTTAAAGAGCAAGGCCTTGACCAGGATATCATAATGCCGAACACAATTCAAGGTATTATATTGCGATAATTCTTAAAGAGCAATTTAAAATGCCATTTGATTCGGCAAAGTTATCTCGCCGAAATTATCAAATTACCGGAAAGAAAAGAGTTTTTTATTTCATTTCTTAGCCCTTTTCAGCCTGGCCACTTAACCTTTTCTCTTTGTTTACCACTTTTGGCTGCAATTTCAATTAAAATCAGCGGGTTTCGGTTTGTCTCGTTTGCCAGGCACTTGAGAACGTCAATACCCCATTTTTGCTGGCTCCAATGTAAAGATTGTTAATCAAATACAAAGGGCAACAATGTAAGATAAAGATATGAATAAACGAAGAGGAAAAGGGACAGTAAGTGAAAATACATTTCCAGCTGTTCCTTTTATACCCTGCAGCCATCAAATCGTTAAAGTTAAGTTATCTTAATGTCAATATAGGCAGTTATGGAGTTACATTCGAGTAGAGCATATATTCTTATTCAGCATCAACAGTCAAGTCGATTTAGCCACAATCGCCTGATTTATCCAAGAATTGTCTATATATTCTTGTTTAACAGTTCAAGTGTTCTTTTAAGTTTTAATGCAGAAAATGCCTACACAGAAAAATAAATTGATATGGTATAGCACACAATTTTTCAAATCATATTGTTGCCGATAAGATTCGAGATTAATATGATAAGTTTAAAACAGTCAGATTGATCTTACGAATTTAAAGGTCAAATTTATATGAAAATAATGATAGTATATGGGTATAAGTAATTTAAAACAAAAATAATAATAACAATAATGATGCAAATAATAATAACAATAATGATGCAAATAATAATAATAATAATAATGATATTTGGGTAACATCAAATTAACCAGCACTTATCAAATTGGCCTCGATCTTTATTTTCTGTGTAGATTTTGTGTTCATATGTAAACTATTTATTTATTGATAAATCATGAAGTTAAAAACTGTATGATAACTCAATACTAGCAAAGTCATTCCGCCAGTCATCTTATTTTAAATATACCTCCATATTAAGAAAGTCAGTCAACATTCTCTATCTTTTGTGAATTGCTTTCCCATGCCTCAATAAGGAGTATCTGCTAGTCGAAATACATACTTTCCAGTGCTCTGCTGTTCTTTTTTTTTATTATTATTTTTGCCTGAATCGCAAACTTTGCCGCCGTCTATTACCAAAACTAGTTGGCAGGCCTTCACCAACTTTTGCACAAGTTGGCCTGCCTTTCTCCTGCCTGGGAGATTGTTACTGTTTTCTGAGAGCATTGTGCGCATAAATTAGTTTGTTTTCAGGTTCTTTGATTTTGCGCCGATGGGCTTGGAATGGAATGGAATGGAATTACCTTTAGTGGGAGGCAGCTCGACTACTTTTATTACAAAATTTCTTATTACGCGCAGATTTAAGCTCATTATTTGCCTTTCAACTAAGTTTCGAGTTATGTATTTTTTTCTTCATCTAGTTGAAATTCCTTTCAAAGATTTTTTAATTTTAAATATGGAAAGTTGATTGCACAGCGAGGCTAGTTGCTTAAATGGAATTCATATTCTGAACAGCAAAAGCAACAATATATATTGTATAATAAACAACATTGTTTACGATTTGAAAACAATAAACAAATTGACAAACACAATTTTGCAAAAGTCCATTGCCAAAGTTTAATGCAGAAAACAAAGGCTAAAATTGTTAGTTTGTTTAGTGTGTATATATGTGTGTGTGTGTGTGTGTGTGTGCGTGTGTGTGTGTGTGGGTGCTACTGATAACAATGTCGATTTAATTACATTTTATTGACTTTACCGCCGCTGGCCGAAGACCCCCCTTATCGCAGTTCGAGAGGCTGTCGGCAGCACGTCATCATTATAAGCTCTTATCAGACATTAGGCGCACATTATGCCCCGATATACACAGATACACAGATACAACATGTGTGTGCAGTTATATCTGACAGTGTGTGTGAGTGTCGCACAGGGTGTTGTTATTTAATTACGCTGCCACACAGTTACAAGTTGAGAGAGTAATCGAGTCTGCACCGATTCTCCATCGAATCGGATGCATTTGGTAATTGTAAATATGGCAAGTAAATATTGTGTGCAAGATTAGAAACTAACTGAGTTTGAATGTAACTGATGTAAGACCAGAAACAAATTACATTTGAATGTAACTGAAAAATATAACGTTAAGTTAAGAAATTACTCTGTGCAATATCGATACCTATAATCGATATCGATACCGATAAAGTTAGGTTAATTTATACATGTAATTCGAGAGAAGACTTTAACTAATAAAAATATTAAAAGAAACTCAAGAAAACAAAAAACAGGACACCTGAAAGCAACTTTTTAAAGTACTACTCCAACAAAAAACTGAATCGACAACTTTATTATGAACCTCATCAGGAGACACATAGAAAACTGCATGAACTATACAACCAACAGCATGATAGCTGGACCATATTATACAAATGAAATATACATACTGGAATGCTTAAGAAGCGGCTTCATCCCACCAGAAGCATTTTTAATTTTAGATACACATCGACACATACAAAACCAAAACGGATTTCTACCATCCAATTTTCTACCATCAATACAGAAGAGCCACAAACTAAAAATTAATCTTAATAACACAGAAGATCTCAGACATAACACGAGCATTGCAAAAAGAGATGAGAATAGCAGCAACACACAATACTGCTGGTTGAATCAACAATATTGACTCATGTCAAGTCCTTTCATTCCTTTCCTTTCATTTCCTTTCCTATCATTTCCTCTACCCACTCAACTAACTCATCCAATCGATGCTCAATATATAAATACAACCATAACTAAAAGAAACTACAAATATAATTAGATTAGAGTAATTATTTCATACGCCAATTCATCACACACCCCAAAGATCAATACTATTATAATTTAATTTAATTTATAATACTATTATAATATAATAATTAATATATTTATATTAATATAATTATAAATATAATAAATATATTTAAATTGTAAATAATTGTATAAAAAAACTTAGCTTCAGGCCTACGCTATAGCTTTAGTCCTTCTTCGTATTTAATTTTCATAATTTATAGGAAATTCTAATAAATAAATATAAAAATACTTCTAACAAGTCGGAGGCTTCTTGATCCTTCTGTGTTTTTTAAGTCCTACATTTAAAAATATACAAGATTTAATGATTTACGGTTGAAAATTGTGGAAGTTCAGACTTTTCTTTAAGCAAAGACTTTACTTGAATTTAAAATTTTGAAAAAGGATTGTCCTTTTTGTAGTTTTGATTTTTAATTATTTAATAGTATGAAGTTTTGAATACAGCAACCTAAATAAGAGTATCAAATTGTTGCCAAATGCAATTTTAATTTTAGTAACCAGTTTAACTAAAATAGATATCTGTAAAATGAGTGAAAAGCAATGTGAGTGCCAAAAGCGCTTTTAATTAATCTGAATTACAAACGTGTTCTTGTTTAAAACAAAAAGCATTATTGCTAGTAAAAGTTTAGTAAGTTATAATAAAAGTAATGAAATGATAAAATGAATTAACTTAACCAAAACAAATTGCTGATTGAAGCCAGAATGTTAAAATGGTACTAAACAAACCGCTATTAACAAATTTGGGAAATTAGTTTTCAATTTGTTTGTATTATCAAAATGCATATATTATTGTTTTGTTCAATTACTAAAGCTACTTAATATAAAGGTTTTAATATGAGAACACTTCATTTGAGCTGCTTTAAGCAGAAACTACAAAGAATCTAATTATATATACCAAAGAAATTGCTCAGATAGTTTATATATACGAAGCAATTTGTTGAGTTAGGGCATTAGGTTTTCCCCTAGTCAAATATGGTTTTCTTTGTAGTTTGCCGATGCCGTTCCCGTTCATAATAAGCACGTCATTACTCACACAGTCAAGGCAAAGTACACACACACACACAAAGAGAGACCTAGCGCCACACACAAATACAAACACATTATGTAATTACTTTTAATTATGTGCATTGAGTTTGCGGTTTTTTGCCTCGGGCAACCCCAGGCAATTTCCCTATTACTTTATTTTACTCAGGCCCGTCTCTGCTCCTCGTCGACGTGTTTATTAATTTAGCCTGTCTTTTGCGTTAGACGCTCTATTGTGACTTTGAACTGGGGGCCAGCCTTTGGCAGCCTGCCCCAAAAAGTATGCAGCGTTTTAGCTGACAGCCACTGCAGTGGCAGCTGTGAAGCGGAGAGCGGAAAGTGGGGTTACCCTGCTTTGTCCTTTTCTTTTTCTTGGCTTTGACTGTGCACCACATACGAGCACTGTCAAAATAGTCGCGCTTTTGGGAATATGAGTTGCCAGACAAAACGATTGCATTGAATTCGTGAATTGAATCCTTGGCACTCGAACAAAAGCTTGTCCCTAAAAGGTCCTGGGGTTCCCCCAGATCTCTTGCTTGCATTGTGAACGTCTTGGTTGGCTTTATTATAATAATCGATTTCTATTGTAGTCTAATGATATCATATCTTGGTGTGGAGCCCAACTTTTAAGTCACTGGCATTCGTTTAACGAAACTATTTAAATATGAATCAAAAATTGTTTAATAAATGCTTGATACGCTAAAAGTCGAAAATTGATATTCCGGCCAGTTCCCATTACCGATTCTTAGCTGTATTGAATTCCGGTAAGCGGTTTGAAAAGCTTTACCTTTAAGACCTACCTTTTGAATAAAAACCATTTGAATATATCTTTAAAATGAAAGAAAACAATTGCTGTTTCCCTTAAAAACGAGAACAAATTCAAAAACGACGCGGAACTGGGAACAGGTCTAATTAATTCATTAAAATTCACTTTTAAGCAAACTGAGCAGTTAATTATTCAAATGTCGTAAGCTGGGGTCAAAATTTCTTTCTAAAATTTCATATATTTGTTTAATAAATGCTTGTTAAGCTCAAAATTAATCGAAAATTACAATTCAGGCCAATTCCCAGTACCGATTCCGATCGAATTATTTGGAAACGAAATTGTTAGCTATTTCTAATTCCGGAAAGCGATTAAGTATTCGGTTTGAAAAGTTGTACCTTTGGACCTTTCTTGAATAAAAACTATTCCAATATATTTTTAAAATTTAAAACACATTTTCTGTTTCCTTCAAAAATGAGATGGAAAACAATTCGGAATGAAAAGTATTCGGAAATGGGAACAGGCCAAATTATTCCATTTAAGTTCACTTTTAAGAAAACTGAGCAGCTAATTACTTGAATGTCGTAAGCTGAGCTCAAAATATCCTTCTTAAATTTGCAGAATCCTACTTTTTCAGCTTTTAACCTTACAGGCGAAAAATAAAAACAATTTTTTTACTGTGCAATTAAAAATGTCTGAGCAGAGAGAATAAAGAAATGTAGTTCCTGCGCATTGGATTACAAAAGGCAAACAAAGATCCTTGAATGGGTTTTTTGTCTTGGAAGTTTTTCTCCCCCCATAAGCCATATAAATTTCCGGCAGTTTCGTTTTACCGCTTCGCATAAATTTGACACTTTTTTGTTGTGGGTTGGGTTGCAGTTTCAGTTTGAGATACAGTTTCTGTTTCTGTTTCTGTTTCAGTTTCAGTTTGATACACTCCGCATTTGAGTTCATGTTGAAGCGGATTTATGGGGTTGTGAAAATAATAAATATTTACCTCTCGCCTTTGTTGTGATTTTTCTTTTGAATTCTCCGACAATATATTCTTTTCGGCGTATTGTGGTTATGTGTTATTTCTCGTTTATAAATATTTAAATCTTTGTGTGCTTTTCAATACATTCAGTTCGTGTTGTTTCACTGCACAAGTTCTGTGTGTGTGTTTTTTTAAGCTCAAATTGATGATTGAAAAATTGCGGTGCGCATTTTGTTTATTTTACTGTGACACCTAAAAAATGTGCTTGTTTTTATTTATTTTATTTTATTTGTGATTTCACGGGGTTATTATTTTTTCACTCGTGGCTGCCTCACATGAAACAATCTTGCAACTTTCCGCGTCGGCTATTGTCTGATAAAGAACAGGAACAACTTTTGCCGAGCGCCGCCTTGGCACACGTGCGCAGCGTTTTGTTGACAGGCAACGACTGAAGCCGCAAAAGAAGCCGCTGGATCCTAACATTGTCTGTGTGTGGTGTGCGCCGCAGCTCTGTTGGCGCTGATGATAATGATGACGATGGCGATGTTGTTGATAATGTTAATGATGCTCGGCCAGGCCCACGCCAAACAGCTGTTTTGTGCGTTTGCAGAGCAACAGACAGAGGCACGACAGGCAGCGTCTTCGGCTCTCTGTTATGGCTTCGGAGTTCACTTCCAGCGCTGTTAAGTTGCCTTTAACAGCAGCCGTCTATGTGGGTGGCCCTGTGGCCTCTGTTACTCTTAGCATTGAACTGTTGAAAATTTGACTTTGATTGAAATTTGAAGTACAAGGTAATTATTAATTAATATTATTTTTATAATTGTTCTTTCATGGCACTGGCCCACCGCCTTGTGCACTTCAGATGTTCGCCGCAATTCGATTTTATGTCTGCTCCGCATTTGTTTATAAACAAATTATGTTATTAATTTGCCTGTTTGTTTGCTGCTTTGTTTATAGGCCACAGCATTTGCAGCCGCAACAAAAGCAATCAAATCAAATTATTGGTAATAAGTCAGCCGTCAATTTATGAAAGTGTCAATGGATTTTTAAATACATTTGTGACGTCAAAACGCTCAATGCGTTCTCAAGTGCTCCTCAGTGTCTGTGTGTAGTTGTGGCTGTGTGTGTGTGTTACTTTTGTTTTTGTGTAACACAAGCGTACAAATTATGAAAATTTTAATCATATTAAATTATGCAAAAATTTGGTGATTTCACAGCATTTGATTTGAGATTTACCAAAAATTTAAATTTTTTTAAAAAATTTAAATATTTTTAAAACCCAAAAGCGGCTTTTTATTTGAACATAAAAAAAGTATTGTCTCAGTCAACCGAAAAATACAAAGAATACCCTTTTAATACTTTACAGTCAAGCTTCTGGGTTTGAAAACATTGACAAATATTTCAAGTTTTTAATTTTTTTCATTTCATTTTCTTTTCTGACAGATACAATTTTTGTTTTTTTCTAATTTCAAGATTTATTCAATTTTAAAATTGATGTAATACAATAGGCAGAAGTTCAATTCAATAGGAAAATGCCGAATATAATATAGATATATTAAATAAATATATAATAATAGATATAAATATAATAAATATAATATAAATATATACAACTGTCTATATTATATCACACTCATATATATGGGCGATATATCCAACTAATTCAAATATTTATTAATGGATGATTGATTATTCAAATACCTTAAAAATTTTACATATGTGATCAATATTGGTGCAATTTAATTATTAAAAATTAAGTAAAGATGTAAATAGGATCCTTAGATTCATGTCTGCCTACTCATACTATATAGGTACGAAAGAAATAGTTAAAAATAATAACGAAATTAAATTGAAGCTGCCATAAAAATTTCAAATATTTGTTGTATTTAGAATAACTAGTAGTTTAAGAAAGATCGGACATAAAAGTGACTATTCGACATCGAAAATATCAATAAGTGCTGCTTGAAATTGCTTGGAATCGTCTACTTTGTTAACTAGTGTAGTTCGCCATATGCCCATTGGCGGCTATGTGGCGTATGCTTAATATTTCAATTGGCAACGAAATAATAATGATGTTGATAATGATGATGCAATTCAATGGCGCAGCAGAGAAATCCATTAAGTGGCTGTTGAAATTAACAATGATATTTTATAAAAATTGATATAACTATGTAAATTATTGAATTTTTTTTAATTTAATTTTAAATTTAACTCTTTTTGCTGTGGAAAATCGTTAATTGTTTAAAGTTGCACATTTTGCGTGGCCTATTAATCCTTGCAGCCGCACAAATATTTCAGGCAGCATTCGGTCTTTATTAATGCTGTTAATTTTTAAAGCCACTTTGGCATTTCCCAGCCATAAATATTTTTATTTAAGCGCAGTTTACATTTTTAAGCGCACCGCGAGAAAAAGGAAACTGCATTAAAACAGCAGGCAGCCAGGACTCCACACGCACATCCTGTGGAGATCTGTTCAGATTGCCGTTGCAGCGGGGAAAAACACAGAAAAACTGTGCTTCGAACTGCTGGCAAACTTCTCTAGAAACTCTAGAACTTCTCAGCAAGCCAAAGACTCCGTAAACTAAATTCGCAATCGATAATCCATTCCAGTTTTCATGTGTATTAACTTAACTTTAATTAACTCTTAAAGGAGTTCGCAGTTTGAAAGGAATCAAAGACTGTAACTATAAATAGTAAAGCTCATATTTTACAGGGTATGTTGTTAGCCATGCCACATGCTCTTTGCGCCATTGAATCTTGATTTTATTTACAATATTTACAGCATAATAAACTGTAAGCTGTGAATGTTGTACATGTTGTTTGGGTTCGGCTTCCGCACGACAAGGATCCCTTCGTGCTGCCTGCACCCACCTCACGGCATCAGCTCTCAGCTCTCAGCTCTTACCTCTGTCTCAGGCAAACCACCCGGGCAGCCACCGAATCGTGCCCCCACTTGACGCCTCAAAGGAGCGTGTGGCATGTGTTGAGGGGCGGTGCGGTTGAGGCGGTCTGTTGGGAAGTAGACACGCTCTTAATAAAAAGCAAATTAGCTGAAGCACATTAAGCTGATGCGCCAAGAAGTTGCAACAGCAACAGCAGCAGCAGCGGCAACAGCATCTGAAAACATCCTTGCTGCGCTCTTCCCCTGCACAAATTAAAAGTTTATGAGTGATCTGGGCTCGGTCTATGAACTCTGTGGGCATTTGGCCATTTCGAGAAAATTTTATGCCAAGCCATAAACATTTTAAAGGCAAATTTTAGTAGAATTACGCAGATTGCACATACGAGCATGAGAATTATGTTATAAATGGTGCACAGCTGTACCTAAGAACAAGTTAGGATCTATAAAGTTGAATTTTCGACAGCTGTGGCTCAATTTAAGCAGAGCCTTTAAAAATATCTCATCGAGTTTTCACAATCAAAGTATTGGACTCAAGTGCAACTTCCTTCCTGTCATTTGCATTGACGTGTCAAATTTACAGTGTCTCTGTCTCTCCTTGACCGCCCGCACCCTTGATGTCCTTGACGTCTTTAGGGTTTCCTTTCGCAAATTGCTTGGTTCATTAATTCATTTTAAATTACACGCCATTTTGTTTCATGTGCGCTTAATGCAAATTACAGGCGGCATATGCCGATGCAACACCCCGCTGCTCCTGCCCAACCCCCGCAACAGCCCTTAACATTAACTTTGAGCAAAATCAGGCGATTGAAATGTGTTTTAAATGACTTCCGTCGTTGATATTTTTTTATGTGTTGTTGGTCTTTGATTCAGCCTTAATTGGTTGTAGGCCCAAAGGAGGGGGCGTGGCTTGTTGCATTAACTATGCAAATTGGCGGCCTCGTTAAATGGATTTTAATTATTATTCGAAAATGCAATGCAACAACGTGCTAATTAGCATTTAATTGCAGGCTAAGTAAATGTTTAATGCGACATAATTGTTTACTTTGCTTTACCCAGTGAAAAAGTGAATGTATTCTTGTGTGCAAACTGTATGTAAATTTCCAATACTTAATTCTCTGCAGAGCATCTTAGCTACTGACAGACATTCGAAACATTTTCCTACCCAGCTTCCAACTATTTTCACAGCCACCTCCATCCATTTGCATAGTTTTCGCTACCCAAATTCCACTCGCTGCTGCAATCGACTTGACTCAATGTTTGCTTTATGTATAAATCTCTGAAAGAAATCACGTAATATATTTGCATATTTATGATAGTACGATGGCCAGGGGAGCAGCTATCTATTGGCGTGTGAGCAGCCCACACGTGTAGGGACTGGTACGGGTACTGCACTCAGAAAAATAAATACCAAAGAAATCAGAAAATGGTTGCAAAATAATGGGCACGCTTAAAACCAGAAGTATATTTCTTAAAATCAGAGAATATAAGTGAGAACGTTGCAGACGAATGTACTTGACAGCTGAATGCTCGGTTTCAAGTCTGGAATAATATGGTTATCTGTGGGGTGGGAAAACAGTAGTATGTATGACAAATTTGATGACTCTACCTTTACAGATGTCGGATATATAGATATTGCTCATTTTCAAGGGCAGGGTTGGGGGTAGTAAGCATTTTTTGATGCAGATCTGTTAAGCAGTTCAACATTAGTCTATATCTTAAATTTAATGACTCTACCTATACAGATATGGAAGATATTTGCGGGGGAATGGCAAACATCTATTTGTTGCTAATTTATCCAGTGGGTCTACGGTAGTCTGTTTTTCGATCTTGACACTTTATAAGCTCAGGGTATACAAAAACATGATTGCTCTAGTTTCAAGGTTGGAAAAAAATTGCATTCATACGAAGAGACGGACAGTCGGACAGACACACATTTCACAAACCCAATACATTATTTCTCAACAACTGTTTTTGAAACCGAGATTAATAATGGCTACAAAAGTTTGGCGACTCTCGGCATTTTAGGGCATTTATTTTTCTGAGTGTGAGATTGGGTCTGGGTCTGGGTCTGGGACTGGGATTCCGATTGGCTGTGTTGCGAAGCGTGTATGACTAACGAGTAGAGGGGAAGGAGAACGAGAACGAGAGCGAGATCGAGTAACAATATTGACGAGCAGTTGTCTCGTTGAGTCTGCGGACGAGTCGCAGGGGTGGGAAGTGGCAATTATAGCGGGTATATTGACGCATTTAAATGTTCATTTTTATTGCCAGCACTTGAAAGGCATTCGAGCGAGTCGAGACAGCAGCAATGCAAGCCGCCAAACCCTCAGCCCTAACCGAATGACCCACATTTAAAAGGCTTTATCCACACTCACACTCACACTTAGCAGTCGAAGCCAATGTACAATTAACCCAATTGCAAAGTGTTGTCAACATGCCGCAAGGAACGCGGGCGTACATTGCGTATACGTAATGTTATATTCCCCTTTTTTGAGTTGGGGGGCAGGAGCCTGGCGTGTCTGTGTAATTGGGTGTGTGTGTGTGTGTGTGTGTGTATGTTAAACAATTTCCGCTGCCAGCCAACGAAGCATTAAGTCAGCAGCAGGACAGGTTCGCTTATTGCCACACTGCACTATAACCTGGCTGCTGACGGACTGGCTGTGTCTCTCGCTCTGTTGGCCATTTCTTGACTGGCAGGCAAACCCTTTGAAGTTGGCCCAGACTTGCACATCATTTGCATAAATGCATAGGAACAGAGCCTGCCGCCGTCCTGGCCCCAGCCCCTTGTCGATATGTGCAGCTTTGACAGCTGCTCTAATGGCAACGGCGACAACTCGCTGATGTGCGCTCTTGTTGACATTTGTCGTCATTGTCAACGCTTGCCTGACGTCTGACAGGCGACTCCATGGCATCCGAAGATTGACACAGCACCTGCCACGTTGTCCAGGTCACTAAGCCCGGCTAAGTTTTTGTGGCACTGCACGTGCCGGGGCCACCACGCTTGGGCTCGCACCAGCCTCCTCACGCCCGCCCGCCGGGTAAACTCTGAAAACAAAATGCCCTAAAATGGAGAAAGTCGCCATACTTTTGTTAGGGCAGCTAACCTTTTTCTCGGGATTTAAGTAGTAAATTTCTTAAATATAATTCTATTCCATTAAACAGAAATTATTTCTGGATTTTGGGGTGACGTTTTTAGTAGGATATATTTTCAAATTCTATGGCACATATTATTCTAAATATAAGTTGCCTCTCAATGTGTTAAAGAAGCAAAATTTTGCTTCAGGATATTTCTGAAATTTATAAATTATTTCTAGCACTTAATGTGGCCTTAATCATAGGACGATTTACTTAATTCTATGGCACCTATTTTTCTGAGTGTAGGCAAGCCCCTCAGTGTATCAAGAACGCATTCAACTGTTGATAGCACAATTTTACCTCCATTAAATTGGCACATGCTATACTAAACGCTGTTTAAGGACATTACAATTCTAATGTGCCACAAGGGACGTCCATTTCGCCGAGTGCTAATTGCAACAGGTCGTTGCTGTGGGCAATTATAAAGTTTGTGTGCTCGAGTTGAATCTTTGACATCGTGGAAGCTGTTATTATTTTCCTCTTGCCGTAATTATAAGGCTAATGAATTCCATGCAATTATCTTACGAACTTTGAGAATTTCCAGTTTAACTGGCAGCGAGAATACACAAACAAAATTGAGAAGTGAAATTGAATATGCTAATAGAAGGAAAGCTATTACTAGAGCTGAAAACCCTTCGATATTTACACCTCTCGATGGGGTTAATTTCAGCTAATTATACTATAAATAGTATTGAGAAAATAATGCAATTGTTCACTTATATTAGGTGTAGTATGAAGGGATTCATAATTTATGCATGAAATTCAAGGCTTTATTTAGCACAAATAGTGTGTTTAGACTTCCACATCTCGAGATACAGATAACCAAAGCCATCTATTATAAAAAGAATAACATTCTTTTTACGACACCTCTTTCATATTGTTATAATAATAATAATTTGTTAATTGATTTGCAAATTAAAATAAGTGTGTATAAGGCTGGAAATTAATTCATTACATTTACATTAAATTCTACTATGTCAAGTTTCAGTAATACTCATTGCACTTTTTGACTTCGATGATTTCGATAGTGATGAACCTCTTCAATGTCTTACTACTATCGAAAGTGCAATCGATTGTTTCAAGCTCTACTTAATAATAAATACTTCTACTCGAGGGAAGAGCTCTCTTCTAAACTGTTTTATTTCAACGCTTTGCTTAGTAACACACTCTTCATTCCATAGTTCCCTGACTAACCAAGGATTCCATTCTTTGTCTTCTTTCTTTGTTGCAGCAGTTCATTGGACATCCTGCGCACCAGTAGACCAGGCCTAATGGCAGTCATAATTTCTGAGCATAGCCAAATACATGGCTTTCTAATGGGCCAACTGCATTGACCCTCGATGATAAATGGGCAAGCGAGATTTCTTAAGTCTACTGCCTTAAAATATTATTTATGCGCGACAGGCAAGAAAAATGCAGCTGAGGGAGACCACATCACGGCGAGGTCATCAGCAGGAACACTTTACCTCAGAGGAGCTTCTAGTCTGGTTTTTGGGGCCAAAGGACTTCAATAATTTGTTGCAAAAGTGAACGCAAAACTGCAGTGACAAAGCAAACAAAGTTGCATCAGGCCTTTAGTGTCGAGCTGTAGATAGCCTAATTTCAATCGCTCAACGCTTGACCATCATTTAATTTATATGCTTCGCCAGCTTCTTTTGACCGGCATCGCGGCGTAAAATTAAAAAATACAAGAGAAAATAAAAAATTGGTTGGTGGAAATGAAATCAGCGACCATAAAAAGCAGCGCGAGCCACAAACCCCTCACATGGCGCAAATTTGTTGGCCTTGCTGTTGCATGCTTTGGCCTCCCGTTGCTACCACATTCCCCTTTTCAGTGCTCGAACTCGCTTTTGTTCAATTGAAAGGGAAGAGTATATCAGGGGCAGGAGCCAGATGGTTCAGTTCGCTGGTGTAGAGCCACAAAAAAACATTCAAAGTAATTGATGTGAGGAGCACAAAGCGTACTCTGTTAGGTCGCTTGGGGTTTTTCAGGATTCCAGAAAAGGGGGCATCAAATAACATCCATCTCGTTGATATATTACCAGCGCCAAATATGCAACAAATGAGCACAACAAAAGTGTGATTAGGCTCTGCCCAAATGTCTACCCAATATATAAGCCCAACTTGACTTTAAAATCATCCTTGTGGCTCTAACCGAATGGCTTTAATGATGTTCAGATCGCAATCAAAGTCAATACATTCCAATCTTCGCGTTAAACTTCAATTTAAATGTATTGCAACGGGTATTGGACTGTATGTGCGGTGCTTCAAAGTGCATTCCAGAGATTACAAATCGTTTCACCGGACACAGGATGGGCAACAAGATGCAGGAGATACGAATAACGAGGGTAACAAATAAGGTCTGTCCTTTTCAATGTTTATGCGTGTCGGATTCGTGAACTCAAGCATTAAGAAATTATTCAAGTCAAGATGATATCGTTGACAAAAAAAATCATTTAAGGATTATACGAACGACCTACTTTTCTCCCTACATTTTTGTGTATAATATTTGTACTGCCTGTACCCATAAAATGGGTAAAAGGGTGTATTACATCTATGAAACTTTATGTAACATGCTGAAGAGGACATTTGCGACCCAAAAAGGAATATATATATTCTTGAGTCTATCTATAACTATCCTTCCGTATGTATATGTTTATAGCGAGCGCAGGTCACGTTTATTACATTACATTGAATATTCCCCCACTCCCCTGTAAATCGATAAAATGAATTTATAAGAGCAATTTTGAAACTATAGATTTGATTTTTGGCATTTATAATAACTTGGTCAGTCTTGATCTGTTGAGTGAATTTCAAATAAATCAGATAATAAACACAGAAGTTATTCAAGAAACTAGTTTCAGTACTTCAGCGGGGTATGCCTTGCTTGTATGTGTGTACGTGTACGTGAATATGTATGCAAGTGTGCGAAAAAGTACAGGGAGTCTCGTAGTCGGATATACTCGACTAGAGCCTTCACGCCTGTTTATTATGATAACTATACCGCGATATCCGCGCACGTATAAACATGCCTCCTGTGCGCCTAAGTGGGTGCGCGTGCCGCCATTTTAGGTTCAAGTGTAAATAAAGTCATAGCTAAGGTAAAACGTGAGCGCACAAAAATTGCAATTACCTCTGCTCCACCCGTGCGGGAAGGTTGTGGGGTCGTTTTATTGTCTGTCTGTGTCAGTCCCCCTCACCCCTCGACACCTGCACCTTGGCAAATCGCAGTACATTTTCATGAACGCATTCAACTGCAAATAATGCGAGACGAGCAGTTGGAAGAGGGACAAGAGAGAGGGAACCAGGACAGCATTCTATATAGTATTGCATTTATTGGCCAGCATCAAATTTATGAACCAAAGGCATTTTTTCCAAAAGTACTTTCATTTATCATTATTATTTTCAATGCTCGTTCATTTAACTTTTCCTTGTTTTAATTGTTCATCTCCAATAATAAAACTTCATTGCATGCACTTTATCCCTCCTCCTCCTTTCGATCCACCGATAGCCCAGCTTAATTGCCTTACCAAACAATTTCTATAAAAACTTGTTAACTAAATTGCAAGAAATTTGAATATCGAGTGGCTTTAAAAATAGTTTGCAAACATTTGCACATGGATATACTATGGTTATATGAACCGTGCATATAAATATTCTCGTAAAATCATATTTTTTCACTTTAGCCCAGTTGCATTGCTGTGTTAATATAAATATTAATTTATACATAGTGAACTTCCCAACCGATTAAAACGGTACGCATGAAATAATCAAATTAGTATTTTATGCACCTAGTATAAACAATTAGCATGTTTATTATAGACTTGCAGAGTATATTAAAATTTTGTCACGAAATGTGTTATGCAGTGTAGGAGACGTTTCCGACCCAACAAAGTATATATATTCTGGTCAGCATCAAAAGCCGAGTCGATGTTTCTATGCAAACTAATCTCTCAGTTTAAAAGCTATCGGGGTGAAACTGGGCACAGATTCTTCTTTTTACTGCAAGCAGTACATATGTCGAAACCGGCCGGAAACTATGTTTTGATAGAAAAAATTCTTTGTTTAAAAAGATATACTCACCAAACTCAGCCAAGCCGAGTTTCTGAAAAGTTTATACAATATGACCAAATTTGGTCAAACTCGGACTACTAAATGACATAGCTGCCATGGGATCGGGCGAAAAATAAGTTTTAGTTTGAGTGAGAGTTTTATTATACTTTATAAAGTATCAAATTTGGACAACATTTAAAATTTAGACGCAAATTGAGTTGTGTATTGAAAACATTGCTTCTAGGGTATATAGCTTCGGGACGCCGAAGATAGCCGTTCTATCTTATTAAGTATAATTTCAGAATTTTATCACACTCATTTTATTCATTTTTATGAATACAGTGTATATTCATATGCGAAATGAATTTGCTCGCACTTTTAATGAAATGTGCAAATATTTTCAACAGCAATCTTTTTTTATGACATAGACCGCAAAGCGTAGAATATGCAAATATCTTAATAAAATTGTTGAATACATATAAAAACATTAAATGGTAAATAACCATTATCCGCAGAAAAACCAAGCCAGTTAGTTTTTATCAGGGACTCTGGCGCATTTTCCTGCACAGCTTATTTCAAGCTGAAACTAATAGTAGGGACAATATTGGTAACGACAAAATCAATTATATCCAAGAGAAAAAAACTCCTGAAGTACATATATATGGTTGAAGATAGTATGAGAACGTTCTTTTAGAGTGCAGGTCCGAGATGCAGCTGCTCATAAGTCGTCTCACATATCTGTTACAGAATTTGGATCTCTCTCAAATATCTGTTAGTTAGCGCACAAGCTTAAATGGCTAGAATATTGAAGTTCAGAAAGATATCCAGGTAAGTAGTTGGACTTAGCACACTTTCACATTAGCCATTGATAAGAATATTAAGTTATACGCATATATGTGGATCCCCAGGAAAGGGATTTATTCATGTTCCACCCATGGATGGATTTTCCAAATCATGTCTAATGAACCAAAAACGAAGGAAATGTGACTTATGAAAATATATTTTACATTCATGAACTATGGATTAGGGATTAAGGCAAACAAATAAAGATACAGATTAGACATTTGAACCATATGAATCTCGACTATTTATGCCTGGTGACTTATACATTTCTGTGTGATTTAGGCACAAGTCCTTTAGGAGCATGATTTAAGCTGAAGCTGATTACCAGAACGACATTGGTGAAAACAAAATCGATGATCTCCAAGAATAAAGATCGCCTCTCATAGATATAGTTGAGGATGGTAACGGAACGTTCTTTGTGAGTACAACGTTTGAGATGCAATTGCTCCAGCTTTAAAAACAAATACAATGACCATTAATGAGTTAGTTTTATAAGTGAATAAATATCTACTCGCCTTCTCCAGTCGCCAGCTTCGATAATTCTTTGATCGCCTGAACAATTCTAGCAATTCTCTTTCAAACAAGCGGCGTAAAATCATCCGCTCCATGCCATCGATACGTCTCGCCATCCTTACAACTTGAACCGTGTTTGAGGTGAGCGCACAGAAGGTTATCAAGAGGACCAGGGCCCCTGAATTAGCATTCCAGTAATAGTTAAGCCCAAACTGAGTGACGAACAGGACCTCTACGACCAGCCTGGTAGTGTTGGATGCCCAGCACACTTTCTGCATGAACTTCCGCAATGTCAAAAGAGTCTCAAAGTATTTCAAGTGCAGTGATCGCTCCGTTTTGTTGGAGTGGGAAGGCTGGTCCAAGCGTAGTGCCAAAGATTGAATGAAGTTCAGATGAAGAATCATAGCCACGTCAGTTAAGTAATATAGAATCATTGCGCGAAAGCAGAAAAGAGGTATATACCAATTATGCAAGGATATTCTACCGCTGACGAACCAATATTTAAAAAACTCGCGTAACAAATGAGAACCCAAGCGATGCAAGGATACATGCGCGGTTCGTCCAAAGAGCTGGCGATGCATACTTCCAACGCATAGGAAGAGATTCAGCAGATTCTTTATATGGCAACGTTGATAAAGGAGGATCCAACCGCTGACTGCGATTCCCCAGAAGGTTATAGTAGTAATTGTCGCGATTAAACGATTACTGACAAAGCTGAGGTCAATTGACAGATCTTTAAAATGAAGCATGGACGCATATAAACAAATTGGCCACAAGAAACACCAGTGCCATCGCCGCACATATCTCTTCCAGAATTTAGATCTCACAAATTTCTGTTCAGCGCGCACAAACTGAAATTCGTTAATCGCGAAAATGTTCGCTATGCCACCGAGCAGTTTCAGTAGGACTTCCAGGTAGGTGGACATGACAAATACTGACCCACGAAAGGTCAGCTCTCCCGCTGACCTATTGACATGTCCTAATTGCTTGACAATCATGCTAATAGTTAAACGTACTTTTTTAGATACCCGGGAATGGAATTAATATAACGAGTTTGTTATACTCATTTTCCGCCCTGTTGGATTAATAGTTGTTCAAACCCTGGTAATGGACAACATAAATTGTGAAATTGTACTCTTGGTTGCTATTACATTGATAAACTGTTAGTTCAAGCAGACAGCTACGGTTACAAATTATATGTTCAAGCCCGCTGACCTATATTTTGAAGCGTGACTAATTAAAAATATCTTTATAAACATAACTCAAGGTGAAACTGATTACGAGAACGACATTAGTAAAGATAAAATCGATAATTTCCAATAGCAGCGTACGTCTAACGTAGAGATAGTTAAAGATGGTAAGGGAACATTCCTTGAGAGTGCAACGTTGGAGATGCAGCTGCTCCAGCTTTAAAAACAAAAACAATGATCATAGTCAGTTCTATACGTGATTAAATATTTAATCACCTTCTCCAACCTCCAGCTTCGATTACTATTTGGTCGTCTTATCATTTCAAGGAATTCCATGTCGTACAAGCGTTTCAAAATATTGCGCTCCATTCCATCGATCCGTCTCGCCATCCCTACGACATAAATCATATTTGAAAGAAGCAGACAGACAATTGTCATGGTGATCAGAGTCTTTGCTTTTGCAAGCCAGTAGTAGTATAACATAAGCTGAGTGACGAACAGGATCTCTACGACCAGTCTGGTAGTATTAGACACCGCGCACACTCTCTGCATGATCTTCCGCACTGTTATTAGCTTCTCAAAGTATTCCAAGTAGAGTGATCGCTCTGCTCTGCTGAAGTGGAATCGCTGGTCCAAACGTAGTGCCAGAGATTGAGTGAATTTCAGATGAATCATCATTGCCACATCAGTCAAATAAAACAGAATCATGGCATGAAAGAAGTAAATCGGTATATACCAATTATGCAAGGATAGTGTGTCTATGAGGACCCAATATTTAATAACCTCTCGAAATAGATGAGTTCCCAAGAATTTGAAGGGCACACGCACGCGTGGTTCAAAAAGTTGGCCATGCATCCTTCCGACATGTATGAAGACATTCAGCAAAGTCAGCAGAGCGCTGCGATGTTTAAGAAGGATCCAACCGTTGAGTGCGATTCCCAACAAGCTAACTGTTGTCATGGACCCGAGTAAACGATTACCGAGTGTCTTGAAATCAACTATTAGACATAGCTCCACTTTATAATCAAATATGGTCCCATATATACAAACTGGCCACATAAAAAACCAGTGAAATCGCCTCAGGTATCTCTTCCAGAATTTAGAGCTCACAAATTTCTGTTTGTCCCGGACAAATCGAAATTCGTTGATCGCGAACATTTTAGCTAAACCATCGAGCAGGTTCAGTATGACTTCCAGGAATGTGGCCATAATAAGCACTGACACCTTCAGCTCTAAATTATAGAAAATATGAAATTGCCTATTCACGACTTCTAATGGAGTGACATTCAGGCTAATAGGTATACGCTTAAGTGATAATCCCCAGTTCCAACACCAAAAAAAGGTCATTGATGTAGCTTAATATTAGTTTGACTGTCAGTCCGAGAGCAAAGGAAGGTACTTTGGAAGTTTAGCTGTTTTGCTTGTTGTCTTTGTTTGCTTAGGCCCCCAGGTTAGGGGAAAATATACGGTTTACTCGGACAGAGATCCGTAGATCCCGAGCTTGTAGGTCTAAGCCATCACTGTAAAGGTATGGAAAAAACCTTACTTTTGATTCAAAAAATGCTTTTATTCAACAGTATCAATTTTCCACTCTGTTGGTTGAATGGATTTCCCAAAATTTCGTGATATGGCCCACTTACCATAAGATTTCTTCAGGGTGAACATTGATAAGCAACCACCTAGTTGTAAGTGGGCCATAAGACAGTAGTTTGGGAAACACGATATGACCCACAGCAAGCCAGCCTATTTTTATATGTGTGCCTTAGGCACACTTCCTTTAGCAGAATGACTCAAGCTGAAACTGATTAACAGAAGAACATTGGTAAAGACAAAATCGACAATCTCCAAGAGCAGAGTTTGTTTCTCGTAGACATAGTTGAAGACGGTAATGGAACGTTCCTTGAGAGTGCAACGTTTGAAATGCAGCTGCTCCAGCTATGAAAACAAATACAATGACCATTAATGAGTTAGTTTTATAATGTAAAAAGATCTAATCACCTTCTCCAGTCGCCAGCTTCGATAAGTCTTTGTTTGCCTAAGCAATTCAAGCAACTCTCTTTCATACAAGCGACTTAAGATCATGCGCTCCATTCCATCGATGTGTCTTGCCATCCTCACTACCTGAACCATATTTGAACCGAGCACAAATAAGAATAGCAAAATGACCCGAAGCCCAGATTTTGCAATCCAGTAATAGTGTAACCCAAACTGAGTGATGAACAGGACCTCTCCGACCAGCCTGGTGGTGTTGGATACCCAGCACAGTTTTTGCATGATCTTCCGCAAGGCAAGTAGTTTCTCAAAGTATTTCAAGTAGAGTGATCGCTCTGCTTTGCTGATGTTGGAAGGCTGGTCCAAACGTAGTGCCAAGGATTGCATGAAGCTCATATGAAGAATCAAAGCCACATCAGTCAAGTAACACATAATCATTGCGCGAAAGTAGTAAAGAGATATATACAATTTAGACAAGGGCAGTTTATCGCAGGCGAACCAATATTTAACAAGCTCGCGTAGCAGATGAGATCCCAAATATATGAAAGGCGTATCCACGGGTCGCTCAAAGAGCTGGCGATGCATCCTAGCAACGCATAGGAAGAGATTCAGCAAATTCCGTATATGGCAACGTTGATAAAGGAGGATCCATCCGTTGACTGCCATTCCCAAGAAGGTTATGGTACTAGTTAACTTGATCATGAGACTCGTGAGAAAGCTGAAGCTAACAAACTCACTTATAACGCTAAAATTAAATATGGTCCTATATATACAAACTGGCCACAAGAAACACCAGTGCCATCGCCTGACGTATTTCTTCCAAAATCTAGATCTCACAAATTTCTGCTCGTCGCGCACAAACTGAAATTCGCTAATCGCGAAAATCTTAGCCAAGGCATCGAGCAGTATCAGTAGAACTTCCAGGTAGCAAGACATGGCTAACACTAACCGAGGAAGGGTCAGGTCTCACCTGCTTACCTATTGACAATTGCTAATTGCGTTATAATTAGGCTAATAGGTATGGATATTTATATTGAAACACAGTAAATTGAATTGCCTAATGACGCATGTGCTTTTTTTACACCCCTTAACCATAAAATGGGTTGGGGTACTAAAACTGTAAGAATATATGTAACAGGGAAGAGGAGGTATCTCCTATCGGACCTAGGTTTTTCTTCGGAATCTTGATTATAAGAATGACATTGGTAAAGACAAAATCGACTATTTCCAAGAATAAAGTACGCCTCTCATACATATAGTTGTAGATGGTAAGCGAACGTTCTTTGAGAGTGCAACGTCTGAGATGCAGCTGCTCCAGCTTTCAAATCATAAACAATTGTCTTTTATTGAGGAGTTGCTTGAAGTGATTAACGAACTCACTATCTCCAATCTCCAGCTTCGATTACTCTTTCGTCTCCTTAACATTTTAAGCAACTCATTGTCATACAAGCGATTGAAAAGCTTATGCTCCATGGAATCGATGTGCCTTGCCATTATCGCGACAAGAACCATATTTGAGATGAACATACAGCGTGTCACAATGGATAACAGAGCCATTGTTTTTGAAAGCCAGTAGTAGTATAGCCCGGACTGAGTGATAAATAGCATTTCTATGGCTAGTCGGGTAGTGTTCAATTCCCAGCAAAGTTTCTGCATGCTCTGGCGCAAGATCAGTAGTTTCTCAATGTATATTAGGCATAGTGATCGTTCTGGCTTGCTTAAGTGGATAGGCTGGTTCAAATGTAGTGCCAAAGATTCAATGAAGTGCACATGAATCATCATAGCCACATCAATCAAATAAAATAATATCATGGCGCGAGAAAAGTGTGCTGGTATATACCAATGATTCCAGAACTTATTGGCAATAAGTATCCAACATATTGGAAGCTCACGTAGCAGATGAGATCCCAAACGATGCAGGGATACTCTTGCGGGTCTTCCAAAGAGCTGGCGATGTATTTTACCAACACTTAGGAAGAGATTCAACAGATTCCGAATATCGGTACGATGTTGAAGGAGAATCCAACCGTTGAATGCCATTCCAAAGTAGCGAATGGTAGTTATGCACCCTATTATGCGATAACTTACCCGCTGTAAATCAAGTTTCTGTCTTGGATCCTCCTTATTAGAGAACCAGAAACCCTATATCCAAATTGGCCACATGATAAACCAATGTCATCCCTTCACATAGTTGTGCCAGAAGTTTGAGCTTACAAATTTGTCCTGGACAAACCGAAACTAGTTATTTGCGTATATTTTGGCTAACCCATTGGCAGTTGTAAAAGAACGTTCAGGTATGAGGACATGTTAAGCACTGACGCACTGAGCCTTCAAATGTGGTTAATATTACCAAAGCACCTAACGATGAGCCATAATTGCACGATAATCAAGTTAATAGGTATTCGCATTTATTTTGAACCACAGTGGGGGTAAAAGGTTAGTGTCGTCATCGATGCATCATAAACAAAACATTCTCTTTTTTTAATAATTATTTATAGATACAAATTTTAGGGTATATGCAATCTAAAGATATGCTTAGCATGTCCTCGACATCCCAGTACCTCTTCGACACTGTATATTTGAGATGGTCGTACAAAAACGAATAAGCTATGTCTCTATGAACCTGAATTCAGAAAGATGCGAGTTTTTTTATGGTATTGTGGAACTTATTCGAATGTGTAATACGGAACAGATCTGATATTCTACATTACCATTAAGAGCCAAGTCAAGGTACTTGATATAGCTCTTCAGTTATGAACATTTCGTATGTAGGATCTTGATATTTATGGAACTTTCGAGAATAGGATATCTCTTAGTTCAGCACATGCGATGAAAGCATTAATGCTTGTTTTTTGGATTGCCGCTGTGAAAACACATGTCTTTGCTATGAATTAATGTCAAAACACTCGCAGATCCTTTCAGAAACAGCTTAGCTGTTTGCTCCTTCCACGCACACCCCTAAAATTTACTTGACAGCGAACGCGTCTCATTCATCATAATTATCGTGGGGCGGGCGGAATATGCTGCCTATTTCTGTGCTGTGGGGAATGAAGGTACGCGTGACAATTCTATGCTGAACTCCTCTCGGTTCACACCTGTGCTGGTCCAATGCTTACAGTCAGTTTCCTAGGATGCCTCCTCGTAGGAGGTTGCTCTTCAGCCAGGCGTGTGTGATATACGACTTTGTTTTCAACTGTCTTCGGTACGAGGATGCCAACCGTCTACACAGTTGGCAATCCACCTTTTAGCAGCATTTTAATTTGCTTAATTTCCAAGGCAGCCTACAAAAAACTTTGCGACCCTCCCACATGCTCCTCCCCCGTCCTGCCGTTGTAGGGGCGTGGCAGCTGAGAGACGCGTTTTTGCTGCTGGTTGCGTCTGTTATGTCGAAACAAGCTACAAATTAATCGTTGCCATTAACTTTGATTTATGATTGTGAGTTTTGCTCAACAGCTGATGGAGTGTGGCAACCGTCTCAGGGTGTGGCCTATACGAGTCTTCCTGCATTTACTTATGGCTTTCTATATTTTGGGCATATTATTTGTAGTTTTGTTTCCATTTGGCATGTAGTGGTAACAAATGTGCTGGGTTAATAGCCAGGCTAAGTCTTTGTTTTTTTGATGTCTTTGGCTCTTAGCTTTCGAAGGAAGGCTTTTCGGTATGATTAAGTGCTTAAAGCAAGAAGACTCAGAGGAGGACCTGAAGTCTTAGATGATACTTTGAAAAGGATTTTCAACAGTATTATAGCTAAAGCATAAAGTGAACTTCTTCCAATCAATAAAATAACTACAGAACAGAGTATAGGGCAGTTGGAAACATCCAACCTTAAGCATATGACATGGTTATTATTAAATCTGCCCTTCTTCTGTTTCTACCCTAACTACCGACTGCTAGTCAATAAACTGAATTGCTAACGGCATTTTTAATATAAAAAAGGCTCTGCAGCATACTGAAAAATCTGTGGCAATAAAAAATCCGACTGCAACATATTTTCCATCTCGTTTTTACGGCCATTTTGCCGTTTCGGTACATATTCATATAATTTCTGTTGTATGTGGGCGTGGCATCAGAGCAGCTTGGCACAATAACAGCAATTTATGCGAATTATTTGCGAGACACGTCAGAGAGCATCAAATGGGGCCAATGCTCCCCATGCAACTAACCCCATGCCCCTTCCCGCCTCTACCCCTTCAGCCACTCACTGACAACTCGCACTGCACGTTAATTTGATTTAGACGCATTGCTGAGTGAACCTTTTCTTTTTGGCCAAGCGGCTGCTCTGGCGCTTGCTCATTAAATTTAATTTGGCGACGCGTCGCTGGCGGAGCGCAGGGTGTTCGGAATGAGGGGATGGAGGGTAAAGACTGCAGCGTGTGTAAGCAGCAATTTATAAACAAAAGCTAGCGCCGCACAAACGCCATAAATTGGTCGCTGATATTTCACACATGCTGGCCACATTAGGATGCTTCCCTACATAGAAATATACTCACATACGTGCATATATATTTGTGTATTGTGTGTGTGTGTATGCACGTACATACATCTGCGTACATATCAATTCAACCGAGTGGCGCTAATAAAATGCTTAATTTACCAACCCAGGTCCCACCCACCCTTTTGGCTGTAAGTACGTAAGTACATTTTTGTCGTCTCCCCGCGCCCCTAGCCAGGTTCAAATGAGCTCGTCAGAGCCATAAGCCAAATATGCCCACACCTTCTTATACCCTGCACTTTCGCTACAAAGGTTAATTAGTGTTACAAAAATAAAAACGAATTTACAACTAATTACTGACCGATTATATAAACTAATCTTATATACACTTATTTTATGTAAACATCAAAAACTCCAAAACATCCGCAAGGATTGAGCTCAAAATTGGCACATTATACAGTTCGCTTCAAGAATTGTTTTCATTTATTTTTCACGTCAATAACATACTGGCGACGGGGAGAAAACTGCTATTTAACGGTCAGCTGTGTCAGATGAGTGCAAAGTAGGCTGATATAAAACATTAAACGGGAACAGGCCCGTGACATTGGAAAATCTAACCCAACGGACGATAAACTGTTGTATGAAACTTGAATAAATCTTCTCCCAGCCGTCACAAAGGATGGGAAATGGGTTTAAGGTCAAATGTATGAGAGAAGGTTTTTGTCAGATCGGTTTATAAGTTCTTCATACCCTATAAAAAATATCCTAGGGCATGGGAGTGCAAATAGTGGTGGAATTTCTTGTTTATTTCTTACTTTCCCATCCATGCAAAACAATGTGGCACATTGAAGCGTGGCAGGGTACAGCTAGTACTTCTATATACATCTATATGTTTATGTTCTTTAAATTACATTTTTATAATATTAGTTTATTTTTCAATATTATAAACCGTAAGCTTTAACACTTATAGGGTATGCTATAGATAGCCCCTATTATGAACAGATTAAATAGTCGAACATTTGCGAATACTCTCAATCGCATTTTGTTGTCGTTAATGTCGATCAGGTTTATTGTTTGTGGATTTATATGTTTTATTGCCACGTAGATTGTGTTTTTGAGTGTTCCTATATGTGTGTGTGTGTGAGTCTGCTTTAAATATTCATTTGTGGAATGTGGCTGGCTTTTGAGTTTATGTACCTTTCTTGAGCAAGTGATTGACGCGTTTGGGTTTACAATGTGAATTTCGAACATTTTACGACGAATGTAATTGATTTAAAGTCAATAACAAGTTAGATTGTGTGCAGGGCGCAAATAAAATTAACAATTTGTCGAGAAATTTAAGAGAAATAAATTTTCAATTCAATTTAATGTAACATTTCTGATAACAATGACGAATGATATTTACATTTAAGGGTTCAGGTTTGCTGATCCTATAGTTCTTCTATGACTGATGATAAATAAAATAAGTACTTCAATAATAAATAAGTAAATTCCATATTACATGTATACCAAATCTCTCTCAATGTTTGTTTTTCTATGTACTTTTGTATGTTAATCTGAGCGCCGCATAAAAATTTGTTTCGAAGTTCGTGAAACCTGTAAGAACCACAGATTGTTTGGCCAACTTGTCTGCAAGACGTTTTGGCTCAGCAATAATCAAAATTACAATGCGCATTTCTTTTGGGCATTGGCCTTTGCATAAATTCAAAGAACGAATAATATCAAATATATTTATTTTTATTTGCAATGAACTTGTGGCTGGGCAGAGAAGCTATAGAAAACTACAGCTGCACACATGCCACATTTAAGCCGCCATTATATTCAGCTTGCGGGGGCGTGTGGGGGCTGCTTGTCTATTTCCGGTTTGTGCGCCATTATTGTCATCCCCATCGGTGGTGTCCATGACGCGCTGCTGTTGTGGTTATCTAAACGTTTGTTTTGTTTGCCTTTTGCATTTCAATTTTTTTCGCTTTTTTTGTTGGGAGCCACGTCTTCTTCTTAGTGCTCATGGCCCCAAAACATTGTGACAGTGCTCAGCTCGGTGCTTTTTCAAGCCCCTCCCCTTGCGCCCTCTCTGTCTCACAGGATATTTTCCATTTGGGAGTGCCGTTATGGCCCTTTTATTATGATTTTGTTGATTTCGCTTTTCCGCAATGGCAAAAAACAAGATAGCAAATCAATTTGCCACATGCGAAAACTGAATACTCTTTTAATTGATGCACTCATTTTCAGTGATTCTCTTGTTAATAGACAATGGTTTTGAAACAGAATTTGATATATATTTCTAATATATACCTCTTTTGACAGTTGCGCATCTATATAGTATACCCCCATGGTCAAAAAGCTGAAGGAATGTTTCAGTTTGCCAGACTCCCTACAAAGCTTGCTGTAAAGTTAATGGTCTCGCTGTGAGGATATTAAGAGGACCTGTTTTCGACATGTGGAGAGTTGAGAGGCTTCTTAGAACCTTCCCTGATTCCCTGGCATTGGTAGGCCATTCAAATGAGACGCATCATTGCCAGCACTTTGGTTAGTACTTCAGGCTAAAAGGCAACTTTAATTTGAATATTGATACGCGAAGCCTGGCTACTATTTACCTTATTGAAACTTATACTAAAGCGAGGTCCTGGAATGCCAGATCTAGTCCAGGGCCTGAGCTATTTTCATTGGTGTTGAGTGCCATAGAGCTCATCGACAGCAATCAATAAAAATCAACTTAGTTTAAATCAATTTGTGTGCCAAGATGAACCTTCTTGCCAATTCCGTTTGGAATCCCCTGGCAGTCACTGGAGTCTTAATTTTCTATGCCTTCTGTGAGGATACCCCACACAAATAACATAATAGAGCCGAATGCTCTGTGGGGGCCGAAGCGACCCAAACTTAAGCGCAAAATAATTTCCCAGCCGAAATGGGGGGAGGAGCTGGTAAACTAAACATTTCCGCTTGATATTTGCTTTAATATTTTGGGAAAAGTCAGGAAAAATGAAAGCAATAACAAAAAAGCACTGAAAGTTACCAGCGGAGTGTGAGGTTTTATATTTGAGCCTGGGCTTGGTTCGGACTGTTGCAAGCATCCTTAATGAGCAGATACAGGATGCAGGATAGAGCAGTACAGACAACGAATGTATTTGCTTAGCAACCGGGCATAAAATTAACTAATGTTTTATGAAAGCCACTTTCAGAGCGCACATGTTGTATCTTTGAGCAACCCTCGAATAATTGAATGGATGGATGTTGAATTTCGGTTGAATTTGTAGAAAGTTGCCTCCTGCATAAATCGATATAAGTGAAAGCAAGCAAGAGAGCGAAAATCAGGAATTCCGATAAATATTAAGCATAAGTTTGTACAAAATATTGCATTTTATCAAATAAAGGACGAGCAACAACATTCACTTTAAATACTTCACAGGACAAGATATTTTAATTATTTTGGCAAGAATTTAAATAAGCCAATATGAAGCATCAATATTAGATATTCTGAGTTCAGCAATGTTGTGCATTGAACTAAAACTAAGGCGGATAGAGAATAGAGATTAAATTCATGCTAACAAATCAATCAATCGGTCGGTTTAATATCCAAAAACAATAATTGAGTTAAAACAATGAAGAACTTTCGTTACAAATTCCGATTGCATTAAGTTTAATCCCAAAAGATTTCAATATATATAAAATAATTGAAATATATAAAAATAAGAAAGAAAACTTTGATTATCACCTTTTATCCCGGTGAGTAGTTTGGTACAATCAAAGCCAATAAAAATACCTGTGAAAGTGAAATATAACTCTAACAGTTGGAAGCTACAACCAAAGCAGTATCCTTTTTCTGTTGTAAAAACATTTCATAAATCGGTTTTATAGTTTTTCTTTTGTAGCTACGCGACTCAATAAAGCAAAAAAAGAAAGGATGGCAGCGACAGGACCAACTTCCAGCTTAATTCTCAGCTGCAGGCAGGCGTCGCACAACAACAATTTCCGGCAGGCTTAGGATAAGGTTTCATGCAAATAGCTGCGAATATAAGTCTAGGATATTATATTGTATTATGTTCTGCCATGAGCCAACAATGTGCCATCAATTTTCCATGTTCATTTTCTATTTTTCTGCCTGTCCGTCCATCTGTCTGGCAGTGACATGCATAACGGGATTTTGTCATGCTTTTCACACCATGGCGCATATAAAAATAAACAAATCAAGCGAATGCAAAAAGGTCCTGTCGTAGCAAGTCCAAAAGTAGTTGAAGTGTAGACAAAAGCAACTTTAACGCATTTTTAAGCCAATTTAAACGTAGTTTCTTGATAGAACCACAATTTGATACAACGATATTTGCAACTATTTGTAAGATTCTTGATTCAAAAGCTGTCGAAAAGGCAGCAGTACAACCAGTTAAATAAATATGCGAATTTATATTATTATGAAGAAAAAAAAGGAACAACGATTCAAAAGTCAAGCGAGATATTGATTGATTAATGAATTAATTGAGTTGTTCTCATCGTCACATTTTTAAAGTACAATATATGGTTATTCACATAATTAAAACAAATGAAAGAACAATAGTTATTAATGATGTTTGACAGAAAAGTTCATTACCTTTACTTTTGTGTTTTCATATATTTTCATATATGTACAAAAATCAATAAAAGTCTGAATTTAACCAATTTGCTTTGTAGTTCGATTGGAAATGCTATATAACACACATGAATATTTTACACACATAGTATTAGATGGCATTCATCTCCTCTATTTCCCAGCTGTTAGTAACCCAATAAGCTTGCTGTCACAACGTTTATCTTCTATGCCAACTGCTCAAAAGCTCACCTTATTAAATTTATTGGCACTGAACCCATCAAACTTCAATTTCACAGCATTTTGATTAGATCTCTATCTGGCCCATTGCCCGAATCACATTTTTCAGCCTGTCCAACACTTCACTGCGCCTAAGTCATCAACTTGTCAGTTTTTGTTGAGGCAAACATATTGGCATATACGCAACCTCGTCCAGACAACTGAAACAAGTCTCATAGCGGGCTGAATCAAAGTAGAGGCCAACAAAGATCCAACAGACATGCTAACTATGCTCATACATCAAATCAAGTGCTACAAAAAGCGCAGAAAGATGAAAGAATAGTCAGCTTCGGTCTGGTGAAGATGAAATACCCTTGCAGGCATATTAATTAATTTTCTGCCATGGCAGCTAAGTAAACGATTTAGTAAGTTGGCCTTAGCTATAATCTTGCAAAAGAACGGGGAACAACGTAATTAATTAATCAACTCTTAAGGCAAAAACTTAGTCAGGCAATAACTCAATTAACAGCTGATCACTTTTATGGTAGTTTATCGGAACAAAAGGAGTACAATCCTTTGGTTAAATATAATGGCAAGTTGTAACTGTTGAGTTTGATTTAATTTTCAGCTAATTAATGCAATGATAACTAGAAACCAAGATCGATCAACACACACTTTCGTTCCTTATCCTGATCAAGAATATTTATATATACTTTTTGTGTACCCAAAATGCCTGTAAGTGATTACAAATTTCGTGCTAAAATAGTTATACTCAGCATGGACAAGGGTATACAAAGAACTGAGACTCGCAGAGCCTAATGGATTTAGCGCCGTCGAAGAGTTTAGTTGCGTTGAGACGAGACGAGGCTAGACGAGACAGAACTTAAAGCCGCAATAAAACATAAAGTTCGAGTAATCGCCAACAGACTGGCGTAGACTTCATAAAAATGCCATAGCTCAACACATATTCAACTCTTCCAAGGTTAAGGCCTGGGCTCATATAAATTTACAATGTTGCCATGACATTTGTTTTTATAGCGCAGACAATGCGCCGATGAAGTTTATGCAAATGATGTGCGACTTACCCAGTGGATATATGCAACAAATCCAACTCCTACTCATATTCCCATGCTCATTCCTTTTGGCCAAATGTCCAACACAATGGTAATTAACCCAATTTGCTGGCGGTGTTGTTAATATTGTTGTGATGATGGCTTCATTGCGTTTCGGCCCTAATAAGTATGCAACACAAGCTGAACAAATCATTTACAATGGAAATTAATGAGGGGCAATCAGAGGCAGGCAACTGGGGCAGCTAGAAGGACCTCGTCCTCATTCATGCTGTCGTTGCCCACTCAAGTGGCTACTGCAAGCTGTTGATACTGCAATATGGTAAAATATTTATGTTTTGCTTATATAATAGCTGCATGCAATTAGCTCATTTTGAAACTTGCTGCTGTTCGGGTAACAGCTGATGGATTTGGTACATAAGTCTGAGTTTGCGTGATGTGAAAACTTGAAGCTAACTTATTGTGGTATGGTCTAGTCGCCATCTAAGCTTGAGGCCTAACAAGGTTAACTGACAGGACAATTAAGCTTCCGCTTTGCAAACCCAAAATTGTTATTCATCTATT
Organism: Hirtodrosophila histrioides; assembly: GCA_037075165.1. Classification (NCBI taxonomy): domain Eukaryota; kingdom Metazoa; phylum Arthropoda; class Insecta; order Diptera; family Drosophilidae; genus Hirtodrosophila; species Hirtodrosophila histrioides. The sequence continues at coordinate 1,297,604 of JBAMCL010000491.1, forward strand.
CAAAAATGCTGAACCGACCAAATGTTCCCGAATACCTTATCAAACAGAAAAATAACAATTTATGTACCAATTTTTAAAAGAAAGAAATTATAATAAAAGAGAATTGACACAAGAACAAGAAAGGATGGCTATCTTCGGAGTGCCGAAGCTATATACTCTAACAGAAATTAATTTCTATGCGAAACATAATTTTTGTCTGATTGCTCCTTGGGAGCCATGTGGTCTGATTTTGATTAAATTATATTAAACTATAGCAAACTATATAACGATATTGTGGTTCGATTTTGACAAAATTTGGTCAGATTGTGTAAACTCTCTAGAGACTGTTTAGGAAAGTTTGGTGACGATAGTTTTTCATACAAAAACCTAGTTGTCGACCGGTCATTCCTATGACAGCTATATGATATAGTGGTCCGATTCGGCCGGTTCCGACATATGTACTGCTTGCAGCAAAAAGTAAGGTCTGTGCCAAGTTTCAGTACGATAGCTTTAAAATTGAGAGACTAGTTCGCATAGAAACAGACGGACATCGCTATATCGACTCGGCTATTCATGCTTATTCTAAATATATATACTTTGTTGGGTCGGAAACGTCTCCTTCAGTCCATTACACATTTCGAGACAAAATTATAATACCCTTAGCTAGGGTATAAAAAGTACTACACCTAGAGCGTCCCTGATGCTAGGACTATCCTTTGATATTGACATTGTCTACTGGAAAAAATACTGCATTTGAGATTTTGTGGTATATTTTTTTTTGTAGTTTTCGTATCTGGAAATATATATTACTCTTAACCGTTACGGTTCCTGCATTTCGCCTTCAGGATATCTACCGGGTATCTTCTTGACCAATGCAGATACTTTTTGGTTAAATGTTGCTCAAGGGCTTTATAGTTTTCATCCTTAACCAATTAATCAGTGACTGCGAAATGCTGCTGCATTCTATGGACTCTTCAGAGCAGAAAACCCATATTTAATCCAGGTGCCTTGACACTTTAAAGAAGAGCCTGCTTACTTACAATGTCCTGGTCCTCAGTCATCGGTTTAGACACGCCCACACATGCCTAGTGTTCTTCTATGTGTTCATTTCATACCCATATACACATGAGTCGGCAAAATTTATCGCCTCAGGCTATTATGACACCAACAACTGTTGCCCCTATAAATTTGTTAGTAAATTTATCAGAGCGTCGCTGCCGATGTCGACGCCGACGCCGCATGACGCTCATTATTTTTCAGCAGGAGCTCGGGCCGACTCGTTCTTTTAGCCTGGAGCAATTTTTGTACTTGCTATATATGAAAACGTATACGAACATAATGAAAATGTGCACACAGAAACCATTTTGTGTTAAATATTTTACATGCAGCAGCAGCCTCCAAAGTTGGCAGCATCTTTGTTCTGGCCGTTCAGGGCCGTCAGGACCGAGGCAACTTTGATTTGAAAACTCGTCCTGTTTCTTCTTGGCCTTCTGCCGGCAGCGCCATTCAAATTGTCAACAGCTTCCCAGACTTGGCCCAATTGTGTCTGGGCTCTTGCAGTGGCAGAATAAAGGGGCAAGAGGATTCCAAAGTCAGCCTGGACAGATTCAGAATGTTTCGCTTGGGTTCGGTTCGTTCTGGTTCTGGTTCTGGCTCTGGCCAGATTTCTTACATGTCTGACAGTCAGCTGTTTTTGTTACAGTTTTTCATGTGTTTGCCATTTGAATTTTCTCACAGCTTGCATTAAACAGTTTTTGTCTTGATGCCATGTTGAGACATTTACAAATTATGCCCCATACAACGCCTTGGGGTCACTTGTTGTGTCTCTTCGCTCACTTCAATCTATATATACAGTATCTTTTCCAGCACAGTTCAAATGTCAAGGCAGCCAATTTAGTGCAGCTAAGGCAGTCGAAGTCTAGCTCAAAGACCCAAAGAGCACACAGCCACAATTACCTTTATTTTGGGATTTTTTTTCCAAATTGAATGTGTGTCCCAGGTGTGGATTATGGGACTGACAGATGTATCCCACTTATGTTTGGAAACACCTTAAGGCATCATTAGCATATCTACTTCACTTATGCGACTGTTCCATAGTCCTAGCATGATTACTTAAGTTAATACCTTGCCCCAGCTGTTCCTTAGCAGGGATTTCCCTGGCTGCACTTGAAGTGCCTTACTCATCTCACATAATGCACTTTAATCAAGCTGCGCTTATTATAAATTAATTTAGTTGCCAGTTAGCCACAGGAGCAATGCCGCAGTACGAAATTAGTTTGCCTGAATGGGCTTAACTCTCCCTTCCATTTCCTCGAATTGTATTATATGCCTGCCAGTTCATTCCCTATGCACAGAAGACCGAGAACTGGCTGGGGGCCCAACTGTCATAGTAGCAGCCAAAGCCTTCTGTTATTCTGTTCTTGCACTTCATCTTATTTCATGCCCTGCTGAAAATTATTACAGACTCGGCAGCAGGATCAGAGGTAGGACCTTTGCCAGGATAAGCTTGCGGTGCCCTTAGTGCTTGTTGTTATTTCATTAGCCATATGGCGACAAAATTCAGTCATAGCAACAAGGACGATTTCAATGGACACGCCAATGCATTATTTAAACTTTGTGGCTAAGAAATGCTGCCAGTTTGGCACCTGTCAGCGAATAGTTGAATAGTTATTTAAATGTTGCACACATTTCACTTTAAATACTTATGGCAAATTGTATTTTATACTCAACTGTGTTAAATTGAAAGCGATAAAGTTCCTTTTACATATTTTGTGCGCTTAAAATATAATTGAAAAATTATTTATTCGAGGCTTAAAAACTTTTCATACCCGTGGAAAAAGGTATTAAATTTTGTTACGATATGTGAAACGTATTAAAAAGAGCAACAAAGGAGACATTCCCAATCCAATAACGAAGACCATGGTTTAAGGGGATATACAAATCGATGTACGTATACGATATTAATTACGTATAAATATAAACTTTTAATAATATATCTAAAGAACTTACTTGGATTGAGTATAGTATTTGAACTAGTATTATAAGGCGGGCCAGTATATATCTATCAATAATATTAGATTGGAAACAATCAATCGAGTTGTTTCATTTTTATACCCTTAAAGAGCATATTATAATTTTGTCACGAGATGTATAACGCATTAAAAGAGATGTTTCTGACTCCACAAAGTAAATATATTCTCAATCAACATGAATAGCCGGGTCAATATAGCGATATCCCTCTGTTTCTATTCAAACTAGTTTCTCAGTTTTAAGGCTATCGTAATAAAAATTGGCACAGATCCTTATTTTTGATGCAGGCAGTACATATGTCAAAACCGGACGAATCGGACTGCTACAACATATAGCTGCCATAGGAATTAACGGTCGAAAACTTGGTTTTTGTATGAAAAACATTTTTGTTTGTAAAGATATCCTCATCAAACTCACCCAAAGTAAGTTTCTGGAGAGTTTATACAATCTGATTAAATTTCGTCAAAATCGGACCACTACATCGTATAGCTGCCATAGGAACAATCGGGTAAAACATGAGTTTATGTATGAAAAACATTTTTGTTTACGAAAATATCCTGACCAAAGTCACGCAAACTGAGTGTCTGGAAAAATTATGCAATCTAAACAAGTTTAAACCAAAATCGCACCACTATATGCTATAGCTGCCATAGGAACGATCGGTCGACAGCTACGTTTTTGTATGAAAAACTTTTTTGTTTTTGAAGATATCGTCACCAAATTCACCCTGTACATTTTATACAATCTCATTAAGTAAAGTCCAAATCGGACCACTATATTATATAGCTGCCATAGGATCAATCGGATAGAAATTGACATTTTGTATAAAAACATTGCTGCAAGAATACATATGTTCGACATGCCGCAGATAGCCGTTCAATCCTGTTTTATGTTTTATAGTTTCCAAAGGAGTTTATGCTTCGAAGCCCCAAAAAACGGTGCTTTTGTTAAATGCCAACGTGTTATATGATAGGGCTTCAAATTATGTATTCAATTTCAACGCAGGATAAACCAGAAAATGAAAATAATATATGTAAAGTCGAAGCGACATGTCATGTTAATCAAATAAATGATTCTCCGGTCACAATTGCTGGCCTGTCATAAAGATGACAATTTTTCATTCATTTCGTTTAACATTTGGTCCAGACCTGTGACTCTGTTGCTGGCCTTTGTTAACCAAAAACAAAAAAAAGTATTCACCAAATTGTATGAGAACAATTAAATGTACATTTTTTTGCAGGGCTTCACTTGGTTTCGCATTGATTTATTTACCAAGTGAGCAGCATACTATTAAATGGGGCACATTTCATTTATTTTACTTGCCGCAATTGCTGATACTGACACTTGCAACGTTGATTGTCGTAACAATTTGTCATGCCTGTAGTATGTCCTGCCAGCTGGCCAGACAGGCCAAAGAATCCCTATCTTTGGCCACATCTATAGCACCCTGGCAGCATGTTCTAGCCATGTTTCAATGAAATTAATTATGCACTTATCTGACTGGCAGCCATTGCAAAATCTCATTGTCTGTTATTTTTGTGTCCTTATTCACGTTGTCCTCGCCCACCCAGACTTATGTAAAGCAATGTAAATAACGTCACAGGCGACATTTTGATTATGAGACGAGCACAGGGCAGACGCAAGTGCCATCTCCAACAGACCTCCTACGTAGCTACGTCACATCGTTGTATTAATACCCTCTACCTAATGAAAATGCGTAAAAGGATATACTAAAATACTGCATCTTTGCCTCTATAAAGTATTGACAAGGTAATTTTTGTATGGCTTCTATTTGTGTCTAAGTGAATATTTGACAGACAAGCTTGTACTTTTTGGAAAGGTTATTTAATTGCCTTTAATTCAATATCTTGCACATGCACACAATTCTAATTCTTAAAATAAGATTAAGCTTCTTAACATTTTAAGAATAAAATATTTGATTATTGAATATTTGAGAATAATTCTTATTTATAGATTAAAAAGTAGATGAAGGGAGTAAATTCGAAATATAATATTAAACTTCTTAACTTTTCAAGAAGAATTATTCTTATTTGTTAAATGAAGAAAGTTCGAATTTGGTATGTAGGCTCCCATATACCTTACCCAAATCTAGTTTATTTCAAATTGAATGTTCGTTCCGATAAAATGAACAAAAAACCACAATTTGGAATTGCCTGCTGTTGAAGGTATAAACGAATTTTACTCAAGAAATTGTTTTAATGTAAAAAAAGGATTAACCAAAAAAAAAAAAAACTAAGATCAATGATTGATTTCATACTTTCACCATTAAAATGCCCCCATGAAAATATTGGAAACTGTCTGAAACACGAGTGCAGGGTATCTGCTAGTCGAGATAGCTACTTAACAGTTGTTGCTCGTACGTACTTATATAAACTTTCAGCGGGAGTTTCCAGACCTATGCGTAATTATGGCACAGACGAGTGCCTGAACCTGGACCACGTGACCAGCTGGGTGGGCTTCCTGGCAGCTGGAAGGGCAGGTAATGCAAAATGTAGACAAGTTACATAAGTGCCTCGGTATAATGCGAAGGTGTTTAATTGTGGCACATCTTCTGCGTAGGACTTAAGTGTGTACAGCTTAAGACTAATTACAAATGCAGTGTTTTAAGCCAAGACTAGGTGTCTTAATTTGATATGCTTGGATAGTGGCTTTCAAAGATATTTATTATTAGCAAGCTAGTCCCTGGGTTAATGTCTACAAGCTGTCAATTTGATTATTGCATAGCTCGAACCTCAATGGGCCAGGGACCAACTGATTAGTCCCTTTCAACCCTTTTCAGTGATACGCAGAAACGACAGCCTGTCAAACATGTCAACTGTCTCTACTGGGCTTAAACAAGCCCAAACAGTCGAAATCTCAGCTAAGCATATGCAAAGTATACGCAAAAGGGGCCAGGAGGTGCAAACACCTTCGAAAAGCAATTTAAATGAAAACGAAGATGAAATAACATTCTGGACTACCGATGGGCGTGGCCAATATCAAAGCGAAACGAAATAAAGGTATTTTAAGTGCCAATACTCAGGCACAGCCGCCTGCCTGCGTGGGCGTGATGGGCTCTAGGAGGATAATCCTAGCACTGTCTTCGGGGTGTTCGGGGTGTTCGGGGTGCCAACTTGACAACCGCAAGGATATAAAATAAAGGAAAAACTTAATGAAAGCGCGGAATTTCAGATAAATTAGCTGTCAATCATGTTTAGATGCCTGCCGTGTGAAGAGGGGCAAACAGGATTGATTGACCAGTACAAGCCACTGTTAATGCCGCACTGTAATTAACAGAGCCGTGGCTGTTTTACAGCAGCCCCTGCTGCTAACTGTTAACAGCGCTCTGTTACGCTCCCATTCCGAAAGCTGTTACTCTCTTCCGTCCGCTGTTACTTCCAGTTGCTGTGACTGGAAATGCCGCCAAGCCACCAACAGCTGTTTTTTGGCTTTGCAGGCGACTTGGCTTAAACTTCTTTCAGTTGGCCTGACCAACAATAACAAATAATCAGCTTCACCTTGACAGCTAATACGGTTAGGATGGGGAAGCCCCCAATTTAATTGAATTTTGTTTATGTCGCAATTCGTAAGCCGCAAAATGTCTTTAAATTCATATGCCGATAAGCATAAGCCAATAAATTCATCGACCCTCCTGGTGTTCCCCCCCTGGTTGACTTTAGCCGGCAAATGGTGCGTGTCCAAATCGCATATCGGCGTCTGACATGGGCGAGCCAGGCTAAGGCGTTTTTGGGCAAATAAAACGGGCCACAAAAATCCAAAATAAAGCGAAATAAAACAAATGGAAATTGACATAAATAAATTGCCCGCAAAACGTTTTTATCGTCGTGCAGCCTTTGACACATTTACTTAATGGCCGCCTAAATAATTCAAACAGAACGCGGCCCCCACGGCGTATGCGCAATTAAAATATTTTGCGTGTCCCCAATCTCAATCCCCATAGTTTTGTCAAAAAAAAAGAAGCATTCTCAATTTATTTGCTAATTTTTATTGTTGCTGTATTATTTTTCTATTGATTGTTGACTTTTTGTGTGATCAGTTTCCGTTTGCCAGAAGCTATATAGTATAAATTGTAGTTTGACAGCCACTCGCCGGCATTGTCCTCTATAAGCAATAGGACAATTGCTCTGTCTGAGCATTTCAATATGTTTTTTTCTCCCAAAGCATTTTCATAATTTGCCTTTGCGACGCATAAATCTTCCTTGAGCAGCAAACACTTGTGTACAACATTATTTCAAGGCATTTACTTTTGTTAGTTGATTTATGGCTATTCGAATCGAATTGGCATTTATCATAGGGGACTAAGCTTAACTAAGCCAGAAGGGGGTTCAATGTACTTGGTTTACCTTCCTTTAAGTCCTGAGAAGTTCTTTATACTCGTAAAGAAACAAAAATACAACAATTATGTTTATAACTGATGCTCAACTGTCAGATATCGAAAGGTTATTAACTGATCATTGGCATGTACTTCGTCGGAGTATTATCCCAATATAGGGATATCCCTTTCCTTGCCACTTCTCTGTTGGGTCATTGCAAAAGCAGCTAAGAGTCAACAGATTCATGCCAGCTACACAAACTCTTGTTATTAACTTTTATTGTTTAGCAATGCTGTTTGGCATGAAACCTATCCCGATTCAGTTTCCCATCCGAGTCCCACTTCCATTCGCCTTCCCTTTATGCACGGGAGGCATTTCAAATGTAAATGAAACGCTTGCGGCATGCCACAACGGCGTTTCTCTCATATCCCTGCGTATTGGAGCCGCTTAATGCCCCTCCCCGGCCGGGGAGTACACTGTATTTACATTTGTGTGGCTCGTTTTAATTGCAAGCCATGCAAAATGGGCCACGTTATTGCCGGGTGATGTTGGGGGTTGGATAACTGGTTATTACCACGTCTTGGCCCAATGGGTAATGCTGTCTGCTGCCGGGCAAACCTTTTGTCTATCTAATAATTTGGCATTGTGTGCGATATATTAGCGAGCAATTTGCGGAATTTGCAAATTTGCAAAGCATTCAAATGGGGTAAAGATCGTATAAGGCTGCTCTGCGCCGTCAGCAATACTTCAGTTGTATTCAATGTTTAAATTTGGAATCTTAAAGATTAAATATAGCACAACCCAACCTTAAAGGACTCTCTTACATGTGAAATATAACAAAACCCAACACTAGAGGACTCTCCTTCATGTGTGGACCCGTTAAGATAAGCTTTTTAGCCCACCATTTCTACTTATCCCAAATTTTGAGTTTGCCTGCAGTTGGCAGTCTTAAATGTTTCGACAAAACACATTCCTTTGAGAGCAAAGCAAATAAAAATCGAAAAGCCACTAAATTAAAAGAAAGAAAACTTGCATTATTCAGTGAAAATGATTTTATTGACAGTCGTTAAAAGCAGGCGCTTCTAATTTAATTTGGACTCTCAATTAATTTTATTTGTATTTGCCATGAAACCGTATTATGGCCTAAACAAACCCCAGACCGACCGACCGGCCAGAAGGGTCGGCCCTAACAACAGCTGCCAAACAGGCATTTGGTATTTGCCTGAAATTTGCAAAGGTCGGATTTGATTTACGTTAGAGTTCTATGGAAATTAACTTTTGAAGCAGTTTTTTATTTAAAACTTTTGCGCACCAGTGTTTATTTATCTGTGAACAATATTATTACTGTTCTGCTGCAGTTTTAGGTAAACAAATAAGTTTATTTTAGTTTAGTTTTGCCTTAAAGTTGACTAACATAAAATAAATACAAATAGAAAAAAATATGTGCTTAGTTTGAGGCTATCGTTTCAAATGCTAGCTAATATGCTTGTGAATGTTTAAGTTGTGTTTAAGTTAAGACCATTTTTGTATAATCCACTGAACAGTTGCCACAAAGTACCAGACGAGGTCGCAATTGCCACGTGCCGCTGGCTGTGGTCCAACTTTAAGTGGACTCTCTCCAATGGCCGCAGTCAGGAGTCAGGAGTCGGAAAACTTCACCTGCATTTGTATGAATGTCACGCAAATGCTGTTAGTTTATTTTATTACTTCGTTTTCATTCACACTTCGAAAGTTGGCAGCTTGAGAGTCACAAGCAATTCAAATGCTGCCAGCAATTACTCAGGCTGATTTAAGGAAATTGAAAGGAAAATACGCAACAAGCTTAACGGGCGTCCTAATTGCTTCGAAACCAGCATGAGCAGTCCTTGCATTGGAGAAAGCATAGATTAAGGCGTTTAGTCTGCCCATCAAAGGATTAGATCCTTGGAAATGCCTGCCACGTTTGCTTCGTATCAGTTTCTCTGGCACTTTACGTGAAATTGGGGATTTAGGGAGATTATATCCATTTAGGTTTTCAAACGCACTTCACTTTGATTTATAACCTTTGGCTTGCCAGTATTTCAAGGCTGCCGACAGGCGGCGGTCATTGGCGACCTTATGCGCCAGACGTGAGCTGCAATGAGGAGCGCTAAAGGGGCACTACGGGAGCGGCAAGTGGCTGTCCTTGCGGTAGACACAATAGTCTCGGCCGCATCTTCTAAACGCCGTTTATCTAATGCTAACTACTCCTTTGGGTGTCTGCCTGGACTTGGAGCGCCCTTAACGCCTAATTCAAATGATACCAAGGATTTTTCGGCCATGGCCAACGGGGCCAATGGGCCTGACTGGGCCATACACAAAAGGACCTTCGCGGAGACGACGGCGTCTCATAAAAAATTCATTCATAAAGTGGACTTATCTTTTTCATTTTTGTTCATTGCCTCACCCATCACATCACATTTAAGGTCCTTTTAGTGGTTGAAAACTTTGTTGAAAGTCCCGAGAATTTTGCTCTTTTCAATTTGTGGGACTTCTTTAAGTTTCAAAATATTTAATTTATTTTGCTGGCAATTTAATTATAACAAAAATGAAAGTACGAAGATTTAATACGCTTGCAAAATTACCAATAAATGGGAACTCAACATGAAACCCACTTCCGATTGTACTATATAAAGAATATATCATATGATATAGCTTACATTGATGCAGACAGACAGACAGAGATTTCGAGATGGTCTGACCAAGAATATATATAATAATAATAATAATGGTTTAATGCTATTCATATTTCGTGACAAATTTATAGTACCCGTTGCAAGGCTGTAAATTCACAGATTTATTCAATTTTCAGCGGTTTGGGCAAACGCTAATTGCTTTTAATTGGCATTAATACAATTCGCAGGATTTCAATTAGTGCGACTTCTTGGTAATCCAGCCAGCAAAAAGCTATGAATAACGCTTTGATGTATTTATATATATTTTTTGTTTGCATTAAACTTGAAACTCTTTAAACTTAAAAAACTTTAGTAACTTTTTATAACCTGGCAGAGGGTATTATAATGTAATGTAATGTGTAATGCACAGCTCAACAAAGTATATACTTATATTCTGAATCAGCATCAGTACCCAGGTCGATGTCCGTCTGTTTCTATCCAATCTATTTCCCAGTTTTGAAGCTATCGTAATGAAACTTGGCACAGAATCTTCCTTTTGCTGCAGGCAGTTCATATGTCGGAACCGGCCGGATCGGACCACTATAACTTATAGCTGCCATAGGAATGACCAGTCAAAAACTATGTTTTTGTAAAAAAAACTTTTTTGTTTATAAAGATATTCTCATCAAACTAACCCAAAGTGTGTTTCTGGAAAGTTTATACAATCTGAACAAATTTATTCAAAATCGGACGACTGTATGATATAGCTGCCATAGGAATGACCGGTCAAAAACGATGTCTTTGTAAGAAAAACTTTTTTGTTTACGCAAATATCCTCATCAAACTTACACAAACCGTGTTTTTGGAGGGTTTATACAATCTGACCAAATTTGGCCGAAATTGGACTACTATATTATATAGCTGCCATAGGAACAATCGGGTGAAAAATGAGTTTTTATATGAAAAACTTTTTGTTTATACAAATACGACAACCAAAATCAACAATCGAGAGTTTAATTATACTTTAAAGAGTTTCCTTTAATTGTAGCAAAATCAGACCACATTATTATATAACTCGCATAGGAACAATCAGACGAAAATTGTGTTTTGTATAATAAACATTGCTGCTCGGGCACTCCAAAGTATCTTTCATATTTATATTCATCTTATATTTATCCACTCATTCAGTGAGTTTTATACAAGTAACTATAAACATATTTGGTTCGCCTTAGAGTACATTAACTAGTCAAATATATGTATAATGGGAAAAGTCCTTGGCATTTGCTTTGTGTTGAACAGTTTCCAGCTTGAACTGAGAACTTGCCCGCAGTTATTGAAATTTGGTTACAATTCATTTGGCTGGCTTCTGTGGCTTTCATATGCAAATTCACACAAAATTTTAGCTGTTTATATTGCGTATCATTTTGTATGGTTTTCAATTTATCAGCTCATTTCCTTCCTTGCCCCACGCCAGCCAACGAAAACTTTGAAATTCAATTTCGTCATTGGGGCTTCATATGAATTTCAAAATTGCTTGCATAGGGCCAACCAAAATCAATTGATTGAATTCTCTGTGGCATGTGTGTGGCAATACTGCGTTGCCGAATGTGAGAAGTAAACGCTTTTGATTGATTGTTGCCAGTTTTGCAAAACGCTTTTCCAACTTGTTCCGCCCATCATCTTTGCCAGGCAGGCGTTTGTGTTTACCTGCCACCACCTTGATTGATGGCCAGCGGTCAGACACGTGCACTTCTCTGCCACTTTAAGATCATTAAACCAGTTCAGCCGACAGTTGGTTAGCTACCCAGTTGACTCTCATTTTAGCCATCTTCTGCGGCGTGAATTCAAGTTCACTGAACTGGCAATTAACCGATGGAAAATGTCCCAAAAAGTAACAGCAGTCAATGGACACGCTACCAAAAAGTAAAACTTACCAGCCGGGCCCAGCCGCAGGGGAGTGGGTAGGGGTAGGCGGCAACGGAGCCAGGTGACGACATCGTCCGTGTCTGCTAATTAACCACAGGAAACTTGCTCGACACTCGCATTAAAGGCTTACGCCAGACAGGTCACGGGTCAGAGGGCAGAGGTGTGAATAACTCGAGAGTGTTCAATACTTGAAGACTTGTCATTCCACTCGGTAATGAAACGTAGTCAACTGAATTTCATGCCTAATCTCAGTCAATGAATGACCTTAAAGTTCAGCTCTGGTTTTGCTCGGTTTCTGTTACAATTCAAATTATGTATATTATATCAATACTAATCTCAGTAAGCCTTTGGCTTTGGCTTTTCCCTTAATTTTATTATTATTATCAGAGTGATCTGGATTCTTCTTTTTATTAAAATTCAAATTATGTACATTTAGTATATGTACAACAAAAAAATACAAAAATAAAAACAACTATTAATCCTCATTTCAATAAATCTTTGGATAACTAAATGTTATTCTATGATATTCCCCGCTTTAAATTACACTTAAAATTATGTATATTATATTAATCATCATCTCAGTCAACTTTTGGATGAACTAAATGTTCAGCTCTGATATTCCTCGCTTTATGATACAATTAATATTATTATATTATTATTATTTACTATACTAATCTACTTTTTCGCCTTAAACTTGTATATTTCTACACTAATTTCACCTTTGATTGACATAAATGTTATATATATTTAAAATATATAACCAAACTAGCTAGATCTGAAAGATATTTCTTCGAATATGCTATTCGAGTTTGAAACCATCTACAATACTATATTAAAACAATCAGAGGCACTTCACTTCACACTTAAAACAATCAGAGGCACTTCACAGTTCAAAAAAAAAAAAAAAGCTATCTTAAAACATACAATGAATAAATGAACAAATCAATAAATAAGTAAGTAAATAAGTAGAAAATTATTGGTATAAGCATTAGTGGATCCGTAGTAGACCCATGTCTTAATTGTCTAAAACATATGAATAACTAGGGTTAAAATCTAGTGACGCTGATTTGTACTTACAACAACAAACAAATATAAGAGCGCGGACGCGACGACCGAAATCAGCACAACGGAATAGAAACAAAACGAGGCCGCGATCAACACCAACAACACAATGTAAGCGCGGAAGAGAGACTTATTGAGAGTGCGAAAAGAAACAAAAAGAGCCAAAATGCAAAAACAACAGATTAGGCAAAATGCAACTGTAAAAATCAACAAGTATGCTTGGGCTGCAGTTTGTTGTTGCACTTAGACACAATTTATGGAAAAACAAACAAAAACACTGCACAAATAAGCTCAATTATATTTTTCACTCAACCGATGTATTAACACAAGACTAAAACACAAGACTAAAACACAAGACTAAAACACAAGACATACAATTAATCACTTGAAAATCGAGCAAAAATACGCAATTACGCGGCGCAAGAAAAAAACACGTCCGTTGGCGAATGTAAGCGAGAGCGAATGCAAGCGAGAGCGAATGAATCTAAAGGCAATCGATGGATAAATAAAGATTAAAGCAAAATCCTTCTTACAGTGGGTTCTGTTTGTGAAATGCCATGTCCATGGTGGGGTATAGAGAGGGGCACAGAAAACGGGATCAGAAAAGAGGGAGCCAGCCAGTTCATGAAATATTTGTTAAAAGTTGATTATAACAATAGTAATTTATTATAATTAACAGACGAAGAACTGCTAACACTTTATTATAACATTTATATGGAATTAAGGCAAAAATTTATTAAAACAAAAAACGAAAAGTGAATTCCCCAAAAATTGATAGGCGATACTAAATAGTAAAATATATAAGCACTTGAAAATTATGGGAAATGAAATAATGGGAAAATCTTTTTTTCCGACCATGTGGTTGAATTTCGCAAAATCGAAGAGCTTTGAAAATTAATTTGAAGGTGCTCAGAATAAAATTTAACTTTCGCCCATACAACCTTGAGGCCTCCATTTTCCGCTCATGGGGGTGGATTTTCCAAAATCGGTGAAATATGTGTCAAATGTAATTTGGTTTAGATCTTTGAAAATGAGTTTGAAGCCGATTGGATGGTAAACAAAAAAGTTTCATATAACAGTTTTCCGCGATCTTCCACGCTTACCGTCTTAGTATGCATTTTCATCATACATGGAACCTACTGAACCCAAACTGTGCGATGATTGCCAATCAGTCAAGCAGTCAGTCAGTCAGCACGAACTCTTTTATACATATAGATTATAAACTATTGAATATTAAGATTGATAGCAGCAATGTAAAAGTATTAAACTTGCAAAGAAATATTCATTTTTTTTTTTTTGATTTATTTTAATTTAATTTGATTTATCGACATATCCGATAAATCAAATTAAATTTAAATATAATATTTTGAATATTTCTTAATCGATTTCTTTGATACAACACAAAATTGTAATCAATATCAATAACCGAAAGTTTCAACAACATGTTTAAATTGGTTTAATTGCTTTTATATCAATTTCTTGAATTTTTACATACAATGAAAGTTGTTGTGAATGAACTTTTCTAAGAATTGAATGCTTCTCATCTCTGCTAATACCAAGTTTCAAGTTTCATTGTTGCACAAGTTTAAAAGTATATTTAACTATTTATCAGGCTTTGAAATTGAAATTTCATAAGAATAGCTAGCTTGAATGGCCGATTGAATTTCACATTCACATTTTTACAGCTCAACTATTTCATAATAGTGCCAATTTAGCTGCATGCCCCAGTTCATACCCATTGCACAACTTGACGACAGTTGGGGAATTATCATTTGAAGATATGCTCGCCTTGGCTTAATTGTAGCTAACAGGCTCCACAATAAATTCACAAAAATTATTTGAGCGGAAATGAAATTGAAATTGAACGCAATTCAAACAGAAGACGTTGCCTACTCCAACTCCTCCCCAGAGACATTTTTGCTTTCATTGCGTATATTAAAATATTTACACTTGAATGGCTGCAAGATAGGCAACAATAACTCGATTATGACAACAACGCCTGGCAGGACCCCCAGAAAGACTCCCAGGCAGCACACATAGCAACAGGGACATTCAAACGAGCTCCCTCGTGTGTAACGAACGATTATCCTTTTTCAAAGTTTTTCTTCTTGACATATTCGGGCTGTCGTCAAGCCAAAGGTAGCGCCAAATTTGTTGGATTAGTATGCAAAGCAAAAGGCAAAGGACTAGTCCACTCCGTGTCCTTTCTATCAACAGTGTTTTAAGGCACGCGCATAAGCCAAAGGACTTACAAATTGCTACCTAATTAGGGCTTACAAACTAGGTATTTAAAGCAGCATTTCAGGCATGCACAAATTGTTAAAGTGATTTTTGAAATCTCTGAGAATAAAGTGTAAAAGTTAAGAATCGAAGAACTACACTCCATTTATTGCCTGTGATTTGTATGGGCCATTAAATTTAATACGTTAACCATCAGCCAATAATACAGCTCAACACAACAAATCCAATGGATGGTAATCTGAATAGCAACGGCAATTAGCTCCATTAGGCTAGTACAACGTCCTTCGTTCTTTGTTCTGCACCCTTCAGCCTTCATCCTTTGGCGTCTGCCCGTTGGACCGCATAGCCTGCTAATTAATCAAAACAATCAGCTAAGCATTTTCGTGTCATGTGTGTTCACTGTACAGTGCACAAAAGGCCAAGGGACGACCTCGTCTGATCCGCAAACCACTTTACCACTTGGCGCCATTTTTGTTGGCTTCAGTTCAATGCTTCTGCGTTGGCTCATCCGAGACATTTGGACCAACGCCCATCCGCAGGATTCGCCCCTTATTTGTGGGCGTGGCTGCTTACAAAAACATCATGTGAGTTACCAAAACTGAGTTGAGTTTTTGAGTGCGTGTTTCCACGCCTCAATAACTGCGAATTAAATTGGAGATGAAACGACATCTAATTAAAATCGCTTTAGCTTTAACTGCTCTTAGAAATTCTCCAACAGAGTTTTCTTAACAGCTCAAAGTTGGCCGAAAGCAATTGCTTTGAAGTTGAAGCTGAAGCTGAACAATTTGTTAACTTCAAAGAACCTAAGATTCAAGACTTGCACAAAATTAAGCTTAAAACTTTAAAGCGTTTATTGTTAATTAATGCTGCTATTATTGCCTTCGTCCTTTTGAAATGAGCCGTAAAATATTGAAGCCATAGGATAGCCTTGCCAAAATAATAAACAATCTCAAAGTGCGAATTTGTTCTTGATGTGACTTGATTCCTTATACATTTGCCCATTCGATTTGGCCAGCTTTGAGCTCTCTTTGTCATTCAGTTCGGTTGTGGCATGTAATTGCCCAATGTCTGTCACTGTAAGCCCTGCTCAAAGGACGAACACCATATAATGACAAACGAAAGCAAATGCCGCAATTGGGTGTCACTCAAAGCGAGAGCGAATCCTTGATGGCAAGAAAATAAAAATGGCAGTTGATTGGATTTTTTACGACTAGGCATGAAAAAGCAAGTATATTAGCAATCGAATGATCGACAGGTCATAAAACGAAGTGCCGAAAAATGCATGAAATATACTAGTATATACCGAGTTGTAAACTCTGTTGCAGCCAAAGGAAGTTACGAGCAGCAGGCTTGAGACAGCACACCGAAATTAATATACCAAAATTGCGTTAAATTGAATTTAATTTAAGCCCTCAAGTCTAAACTTAAGCCACGAGCAACGAGCACAAGAAATTTGATTTTAAAAATAACCCGTCAGAAGTCCTTTGAAAACTTTACCTGGGCTTTGAGCCGTGCCCCGCATCGCCCCCAACTTTTTTTTGTGGTTGCTGTCATGACAGCAACAGCAACAGCATTAAACACGCCTGTTGTTCCACTCTGCCGCCGCCCCTAACCAAAGGATCCATAAGATGTGCACACGTTTTTTCATATAACAATAGAAAAGCTGCTTGCTCACATGTACACATGCTTGTCTGAGTATATGCCTCGAGAGTGTGTTATCCGTTTCGTTGCCTTGCATTTTTATCATGTGAAGTATTTGCGCATTGTCCTTGACAGGATATAGGAGACGGTAGGCGGAAGACGGAAGACGGTTGACTGTAGTCGGCAGGCAACGGCACTGCCTCCATTGAGGTGTTTATCAAAGCAATTCAACTCTTTGATTTGCTACCAGCCTCACAGAAATGCCAAAGGACGAAAAAGTTCTATGGCTGCCCCGCTGTGCAGCTTCAAATTAAGTATACGCCGCGTGGCGCATGCAAAGAGTGGGGTGAAAGCCCTGTGAAAGCCTGCAATGGCATGTAAAAGGCTTCGAGTGGCAAATACACCTTGGCAATTCCCGGTATGCTCTGCTATTTTGCATACCAAATGCCCAAAATAAATTGAATTCACAAAATGCATGCCATTCCATTCGGGCGCATTTATAAATTGAGCTTCGTGCAAACTGCACTTTACAATTTGTCAATAACATTGCGCTATTTCGCTTAATTGGCTTTATATAACTTTTTATGCCTTACTGCTATTTTGTGGGCATCAGTTTTTGCGGTTGCATCAGCACTATTAATGCCCTGCAATAATATAATATCGATTTGAATGAATTTGCAAAAACACACAAAAGCAAAACCATACACCAAAAATGTAAAACAATTCATAGTTATTTAGCTACCTTTCGTGTACATTATTTTAATAACTAGAGGTAAGCCACAAACAATGCAAAAAGGTTATAATAAAAACAATTAAAAAAGTATTGAACGTGTTTATGTTGACATGTTTAAGTCTTCAATGAATAAACTTTATCTAATATCTGGATTGTATACCTTTCTTTTATTATTATTATTACAAGCCTGATCTGGATCTTCAGTTCTCAACTGATAGCTTTCAAATGATATACCCAGTTTGCTGAGTACAACTCCTTAAGGATAATACGCGATTGGAACGTTCATAAGCATTTCCTTAATTGAACATTCAGACTACCGAAGATTAAATACTCTTACAGAGATCCTAATAAAAATGCTGCCATGATAATACAAATTAGTTTTTGTACAAATACTCAAAAGAACGTTCCTATAGAACATTTAAAATTTTATCAACTTAAATTAAATATATCAAAATTTAGAATTGATGAGTTTGTTTAAATTTGGTTATTTTAAAATTAGCTCACCTTTCTAACGATTGTGCCTATGGAAGCTATAAAATAGTATACAGTACCAATTTTGTACCAATTTGGACAACTTGTGTGGTGAATTTGTGAGGAATTTCTTGAACTATAAAAAATGTCCTCATACAGGAACTCATATTTTCATTTCCTGTGATAATTAATTTTAAATATCTTCTGCATGGTCTTAAAAGTATTGCCATATGTAATTTTATTGCTGTAACGTACTTTCCTTTTCTGCTTTCAGGCCTGCAATCCAAGGTCAGAGAAACCGCAGTAATACAACATCGTTGTAGACGCAGTCGGACGTTCCCGACTGCAGAATAGTCTGTTTTAAGTCCTGTATAATTTGGTTATTTGTGAGGTCGGTAAGGGAGTGAAAACATAAGTCTGTATGCCAAATTTGAGGATCTACGTACAGGTGTGGGAGGTATAGATATTGTGGGGGGCAATTTTTTGATGTAGATTTGTCAAGGGGGTAAAAATTAGTCCCTATGTCAAATTTAGTGACTATAACTTTAAAAATGTAGGAGATATAGGTAGATTTTACTTGACACTTCATAAATCAAAGATATATACCAACATTTGTACCAAGTTTGGTTGCTTAGCTTCAAGGGTGTGGAAAAAATTGCGTTCGGACAATCGGACATTGCACAAACCTAACATACTCTTTTTAAACAGAGTATAAAAACAATTTAATGTATCTCGATGCTCTAGAACTCTTTGCGTGTATCCGCGCAAATATTAACTGCATAGAGCTGCGAATGTGAATGCGGATGCGGATGCAGATGCAATTACACTTATGTCGAGGTTGCCCCCGGGCAGTGTGCGTTTCCTTTTGGTTTAATTGCGCTTGCAACAAGGTGGCAACACTGGTGGCTGACGCTTGTGTCAACGGCATCATCACGTACGGTAAAATTTCTGTTTAATTTCGTTTCCATTTCCGCGCCACACGCAACACGTGCAACGGACGCCAACTGTTTGCCTAGAATATGCTCCAGGGTGTTGTGGGTGGTGTTAGGGAGGGTGGTGTCGGGGAGGGTTGGCCTTGGGGCACAACACGTTCCAGCAGCCAATCAATTCGACAGTTCAAATATATGTATACAACAAGTAGATATCGGCGATTGCAATCCTTAAACATACACATATACAAACGAAGACGAGTGTGTATGTGTGTGTTGTGAGTGTCTGTGTAGCTGGAGCATAAATTTCATTTATATCCTTTGGCTGTCTCGGCAGCCATAGCCAGAGCTCACGGCCGCCATTTATTATTCAACGGAAATGAGCACAAAAAGTGCGCCAGATAAGTGGGTGTGCGTGTGTGTGTGTCTTCTCTATCCCCCCCAACCCTTGTTCACTATAACTCTTTGCCTTTGTAGCGATTTGCGTTTATTGTTGCCTGCGGACGCGTTTCGCTTATGTTGAGAATTAAAAGTAACTCTCAACTCTTTCGCTGCGACACTCTGCGGAAGTCGCTGCAAAATTGCCAACATCCGATAAAAACGAGGAGCAGAAAAAGCTGAAAGAGCAAGAACATCAACAACAACAAGTACGGCAAAGAGTTACACACGTAAGTATGTGTGTGAAGTGGCGGCAATCAAAATCCTAGGGATATGAGTCGAATCAGCACTGAGTTCATCCTGCTCAGGCATTTGTCAGTCGAGACAGGCAATATGAGTGCTCATTTCCTGTGCGCACAGCGGAAGCGATTTGTGATGTCTAAAGGACATATAGGTGAATGTCTACATAGTTAAAAAAGAGCCCGATAATTGAATAGATATATGTATATATATTTACTCGCACCCTTAGTTTATGTATAGATATAAAGGGTTGAAGACCATGGAAAAGTAGAAAAGTAGTCAGATATTGAGAATCTATTTTTTAAATTTAAATTTTAAATGTTATTTGCACTCTGTCATAATTAAGGTAAATAAAATTAACAGGATTTGTTACGCTCGTGCGAGCAAAACCAATTCACAACTAAAACATCCTTAAAATATATGAAAAGATCAGGCACATTATATCTTTTTAGTTTCCGTAGTCTCTGCTTCTATCTAATAGGCACAGTATTTTGGACATGCGAAAAATACAACAACAAAAAATACCAAAAAAATACCAAAAAATACCAAAAAATGCCAAAAAAAATACCAAATCTAGTATTTTCCCGGAAGTCAACAAATACCACAAATACCAGAATTTGCAAAAATGTCAAAAATACAAAATATTGGTATTTTTTTATATTTTGGTATTGTTTTTTAGCATGCAGTTTACATATAAATCCGAGTATAATTGTACCCAAGCCAACACTGTATAGTAAGAAAACTTTCGCTGCGATGCGAATTCTTAGAATCTACCTAGGAATTATGTGTATCGAACTTGCCCGTGGCGCTTATTAAAAGCAAACATAAACAGCACACAAGGAAAACAACCAGTAAACAGCCTGAAGGCAAGACTTCTTTGGCGTTTTTCAATTCCTTTTCACATTTATGCCACAAAGTGTGCAACAGTCAGCGTCAGAGGAGCATGAAAATAATCCAGACATAACTACGAGCACTTCCATACACATAAATACATCGCATATATACATATATTCATATATCTTTCAGTTTGTTAAAACATATGCGATGCGCGCATTTCAAATTGCCGCATGTTGAAATAGCATGAGAGTAAAAATGTGAATGTGAATGTGAATGCAAAACTGCGACTGGTTTTTATAAAAAGCGCCAACTGCAATGCAAATTTGTCTTCGCCAGGTTTTCTACCCTGTAACCATGAAATGATTTCAAAAAAGACGCTCGAAAGACTGTACACTCGGTTCTATGAATAACTCGTAAAAGTGAATACATTTTTGGTTACTATATGATATTTAAAATAGGGTTTCTCTAACAATATTTTAGCCATAAATCTTCGCTTCGACCATCGTTAGAGTGAAGAATTTTTATATAGGGAACACTCATTCTTTTATTAGTTCAGTCTATCGAGCGTGTACTGCATTAAACTTGTGTTTGTATGCATTTGTTATAAGTAAAAATTGTCATCTCCGATCACTGTATATATTCTGCAAGCCAACTATCCTATAGAATATTTTCTTCACCATTTTAATTTAATATTTAAAATTAATGTTATACTTATATATATGTATACTAATGCCACTTGATCTAAAATTACGTCTAAATAATTTTTAAAAAAATATATGAAAATAAAAATAATAGTATATACAGATAGATTATAAGAGGAGAGACTCCGTAATATAAATAATATTTATTAATATAATTATAACTTTGATTTAGTTGCCAGTTTGGTCGAGAGTCAGAATTTTCTACTATAAGGTATCATTTGCAAACAATAGATTATTTTGAAAGTTTCAATGCTGTTCGATATTAAGTCAATAAAAACGAATTACAATTTTCAAGAAATACAAGCCTGTTCGGATTTCCGTCTTCAAACTAATTCGACAGAAATACTTAAGGCACTCTTTCAGGAATTATGTATAATAGGCTTAAACAGTCCTCATTTTCTCGGTATGCCTCACGTATCTCTAAAATATGTCAGATATGGAACATAGGGTATTCGCAAGTCAAGAACCCTCGACTAACGCACTCCTACTTGCTTTCGCTGACGTAGTCATCATCATCAGCAGCAACAAGAGCAGAACCGCTTTGCTTGAAATTCATATTTCGAATGCCATTTTTACGACTTTATTATATGCAGATACTTATACGGTGGGTGGTTGGGGGGGTAGATGCATGATTTGGGGCACTGTCTGCGTCTCTGGCATTTACCTGCTGCTTGCAAATGCAAATGTTGAATAATTTTTCATTTGCATAACGCAGTTGCTGAGATTCATGCAACGTGAGCTCTGCCTGTGAGCTGCAAATGCGCATTATGAGCAATTGGCAGCACTTAAAATCCTTGTTAGGTGGAAGAAGTGGCACTCAACTGCCAACTAAATCAAAGTTTCGACAGGTTGTGTGTGTGTGTGTGTGTGTGTCTGTGTGTGTTCAACAAAACACTTTACAAATTAGATCAGAGCCACTGCTCAGCAGACATTTGGAAGCAGCCAATCAAGGAGCAGTTACCAAGATCGATTAACAACTTTTCTGCCATTTCGAGTTTGTAAATTGACTGTGGATAGTTTCGGATAAGTTTAAGTTGTCCTCGGAGACTCCTCTATGTGGCGCAAAAGATTCATGCCACTTCAAAGAATCGCTTATCGGCTTGCCTGATGCTTGCCCACTTTTATTGCAAATTGAATTTGCTGTTTCACGTCCTTAGCTACTTTGTCAATAATTTTTTGACTTTCTCTACTACGCCGCTGGACACACATGCTTACGCATACAGGGTGCTACAGTAAGAGTGATGTAACTGGAAAAGTATGTGACTTCGACACGACTTTTTATATTCCTCACTTAATCTCAGAGATAGTCTTCTAGAGATCGAGCTGTCAAGCTGAAATCAGGACAACAGTTCAGAGCTCTACTTGTAAAAAGAATAACCTTTCTTGAATCAGTTCCCCAGAAATATGCGGAAATGAAAGAAATCTACAGTTAAGCTAGGCTATTACATCCTGCCCCAAACACTATGCTACATATTTTTTGTGGAAGTGATTTGAAAGGGGATTTTCGCAATAACTTCAATAGTAACCTAATTTATTTATTACAATCGAAATCTTTGTATATATTAGTTGATAAATAGCTGAAATTTACTTTCTTCCTTTGGAAGCACCCTGTTTGATCTGCACAACTGCAAATATGAGTATTTTCCGAACCCATAAAATGCAGCTGCAACTTTTTCGCCTCAGCCAAGCTGCAACAAAGAACTTGAAGCTATTGTTATTCTTGCCATTGGTCACTTGGTCGTTGCACTTTGGGGCGCCAGTTTGTATGCGTGTATGTGTGTGTGTGTGTGTGTGTGACCTAGTGAACCCACAAATATGCGGCACATGCTGGCTAAATTGCCGTCAGCAGCGCAGTTTTCATTGTCCTGCCGTGTGTCCTACACCGTGTGCTCCATGGCGGCCATCATTTGTCAATGTCGGTTCACGCCCTGGAAACACGCAACCTCATGGCCACCTCCTACAACCCCTTCCCCATGCTTATGCCACCATCAACGCGTCTCGTGCTGCTGCTGCTGCTGCGGAATGTTTGTGGCGCGTAATTCCTCAGCGTCAGCAAGTGCGTTTCAGTTGTTGTTGCTGCTGCTGTTCTTATTACTGTTGAGGTCGCTTTTCATGGCATTGCATAAAATTTACACACTTGTGCACCAGCTGCCACCTGCCGGCTTTCCTGGCACCGGCTGCAGTTGCTCTTTGTGGCCAAGGACACAGCACAAGTTGGGTATCGAGCTGGCCACAGCAAATGCACTCCTGGTAGTTGTTATGATGTAGTTGTGAAAGTGGGTCCTTTGCCATAATAAGTCGCCTTTTCAATTCAAAGTTATAATTATTTCACACATTTCATTGATGATTCGCAGTGCTCTTCTATTGCTATATATAATTAGAGTTATAATTGCATTTCTTTCAAAATACACAGCATTATGGCTTGTAAACATAATTTGTTTTGCAATTATTATACAAAGTAATAGAAAATTCCAGGAATATTCTATTGGCAAGTTCATTAGTGGCAATTTTCAGCTTATTTTGCAACACAAAAAAGTTGCGCAGTTTGTAATTATTTTGTATTGAAAAGTGTCTGTCAAAGGGCATAGCTTTGCGACTTGATAAAAATAAATACTGGCATTCATAAGGACCTCTTGATTTCTGACAAAATGCTGTACTCAACAAAAATCTGATTTCCAAACAAAAATATAAATACCATCGTAAATTTACCACAAGCCTCAAAACAAACAATACAATTTAGTGTGACCAATGTCAGCTTTTTAGTTTGTCAGCTTGTCAGTCTATCAGTTTGTCAGTTTGTCAGTCTGTCACTTTGCAACGCAAAGCTACCACAGCCGCAAATGCCAAGCAAAACTTTGGCCACAAAATTCTACACAGCGTAAAATGCTAATGCTCATTAAAAAACATGTCAAAAAGCAAAGAAAATGTGTACAAAAAAAAATGACGAGTAAAAATGCCATTCTAATTGCACGGAAAAACCACAGCCACGAAAATGCGAACCGTGTGTCACAGGACAGGCAAATGAACTCAACGCCAGGGACAGCAAACACCATAAACCGCTCAATTATAATGCCTTGGAGCGGACCAGGCCCACAAAAAGTCGTTATCCGAATTATTTGACATGTGTCTGTCGTGGGCAGGACCTGACAGCTCCGACAGAGCTGAACTCAATGGAGCAGCAGGCGGAGGTCCTCCCGGCCATGGTTGGACAAGCATTCGCATTAGGAGCAATTAACAATCTGTTGCCAGTACATAAAATATACAAATTTCATTGAGCCGAAGAGCCCACAAAGTTCAAGGTTCAATGGCGCACACGGCGTATGCGTGATTTCATGACACTGCCCAAAAGTATGCAACGAAAAACGTGAATAGCCTTTTGTCGAAGGCTCGTGCTAACGCCTCTAGCTAATCGTTTATCGTCGAAGGAGAGACCCAATGAGGTCCTTCCCTGTTGATCTACCCAAGCTCAACTTGTAAACACTTTAATTATAATTTCCCACATTAAGGAAGACGTTTCCACGCCCACAAAATATATATTTTTTTCATCAACATCAACAACAGTCTGTTCGTCTGTTTCTATGCAAACTAGTCTCTTAGTTTCAAAGTTATCAGGATGAAACTTGGCAAAGATCCTTCTCTTTGCTGCAAGCAGTACATATGTCGGAACGGGCCAGATCGAACCACTATAACATATAGCTGCCGTAGGAATGATCGGTCATAAGCTATGTTTTTGTATGAAAAACTTTTTTGTTAATAAAGATATCCTCACCAAACTCACGCAAACGAAGTCTCTGTATAGTTTAGACATTCTGACAAAATTTGGTGAAAATCCGAAGACTATATCATATAGCTGTCATAGGAACGATCGGTCGACAACTATGTTTTTGTATGAAAAACTTTTTTGTTTTTTAAGATATCGTCTTAAAACTTAGCCAAACCGAGTCTTTGAATAGTTTACACAATCTGACTAATTTTGGTAAAGTTCGGACCACTATATCATATAGCTGCCATAGCAAAAAATCGGACGAGAATTGAGTTTTTGTTTAAGAAAACATTACTGCAAGGGTATATAGCCAAAGATAGCCGTTCTTTCTAGTTTCTATTTAGTAATAATGTAAGCTAATAGTTTCTTTATATTAAAAATTAAGTACTTTTATTTATATATAGCAAATTCTATCAAGTTGTCTTCTTTATACTATGGTACCAATCATCAAATTGAAAAGCGAATAAATAATACAAAATATTAAAAAATCCATACACTGACATTTATATACCCTGCAGATATGTATAGTAAAAGCGATGAATGTTATGATTTCAGCTAAATTAATTTATGAAACAAGTTAGCTATCCTTGAGTTCTTAATCCTGATAAAAACACACAATTAGCCAGATATTTAATATTCCTTATCAATTTTGAATTTTTAAGGCAATTTCATTGAATTTTATAGTTAAACAAGCGCAAACTATAGTTATAGCCAAGTTGCTAGCCAAAACTTTCACTTTATCCATGTGCTGTGATAAGAACGCGCTTAAAACTTTAACTTATCACAAAATTATGAAAAGCTTTTTTACCACTCGTGTCAGCCCCCCTCAGCCAACTTTCAGTTAGTTTAGTCCCCAAATAAGAACACACACACATATACAAAAAGCAAATGAATTTTTAAGAGCACACAACTCTGTTGGAAGTGTAGGGTGCTGTGCATCTGCATGACCTGACATTTTTTAAACAACGTTGGCTGACAATTTATGTCATGCAGGAGCTGCTCTGAGTTAGAGTTAGCATATAACTGGGCTAAGATAAAGCTCAAGGCACAAACTTCCTGGGCATGGGAAGTTTGCAGATGTGAATTTAATGTGTTACTTTATGGCTTATGACCGCGACTGCTGTTTAAATTAAGAAGTCTTCAGAAGAAGTCTAGCACATTGTTTATTTAGACACTCATTGTACTAAAAATGTATTTTACCAAGCTAAAATCACTATAAAAGTGTTGTATTACAAAGTACTTAAGTGGCAGTTGGGTAAGTCGCATATAGAATTACAGTCCAAACTTAATAGAAGTTCCTTACCAATTCCGGTACAACTGAATCTCATTTGGGTGCTAACTTATTCATATTTTTCCAAGCATTCGTCTGCTTATTAAGATCTTGGGCTGCTTTCGCAGTGCCACTGACATTTACGCTTGGATTTCTACAAAAAGCAGAAATGCGAAATAAAATTAATATTGACAAGTGAGTTTTGGTGATTTATGTGGCCTGACTCATCGTGCGAAACTGGAACTGGATGAATTTATATGGTGCGAGACAGAGCCATGACAATTCGCAGACCTCAGTGCAAATAAGCACTGAATATTTGCTAAGTGTGTGGTAGAACGAATATTCTGGGCAAACAGCCCACATACGAGCACAAGGCACTTAAATAAAAAGCAAGCAAAGTGCTGGGACAGCAGTCGGGTCACCAACAGATCTGACCAGGCCCAAACCAAAAAACCAGGGACCAGGGACCAGAGCCAGTGCATTGAACCGCCCCCAAAAAAAAAAAAAAAAACCAAAAGTGAGATGCATGTGCTCGGCGTATGCAAATCACTTGACGTGCTATGGTTGGCCGGGTGGGCGTGCTTATGGCCATTACCCGTTACCCATTCCCACTCTTAGCCGCATTTCGGTCAACATTCATTTGGCAGCTCGCAGAGCACAAGAGAAGCATTCACTTGTGCATGTCAATCACTTTTTGACAGCCAACGGCACAGGCAGCACACACATCCATCTCGGACTTCATACTCATACTCATACCCATCCTCATTTTCATTCTCATTCTCAAACTCATCTCTTCATCTCTTATTCTCCTCATCTCTATCTCCATCTGCAGCTGCAGCTGCATCTATATATGCACATGGGACAACGAGGCAACATCACACATTTGATTGACAAACCAACAGACTCACGCTCACCACTAAAACATGTCATGTGGTTTTATTAATGTACTTAAATAAATATACACAAGTGCATAGAATTTTAGCACTCGAATTTCTAGTTAAACCATTTTTTGATATCAAATATCTAAATTCGCTGGCATTTAAGTATGGTCAATTAATTGAACTGCAAATGAAATTTCGCACTATTTTCAAAATTGCATGACTCAATTATTAACTGTCGGCATAAAATTCGAGAAATAAACTAAACACCCAATAAATACTATGTAGAACATGCAATTTTCCTGTCTGCCCCAAAAAGTCGCAGCACAAACTATTAATTAATGTACAGTGTGTAATTATTTTCGCCCATATATTACGGTGTAAACATTTATGTGTTTTTGGCAATTTATGCACATTTAATATTTTATGTTCAATGGGCGGATGGCAATGTTTCCAAGTGAACAGCAAATGGAAGGCAGCCAATAAACATAATTTAATATCTGTCATAAATTCTACAGTTTTCAAATTAAAAATCTATTAAGAACGACCAATTTAGCATCATTCAATTTTCGTATATTTATTGGCTGGCAAAAGAGCACTTAAAAGCCGGCTCAAACGAGTGAACTTATAGTTAATTAGTTGGGTCACGCAAATGCAATTTTCAATGCAAAGCTAATTGTATTGGGTGGAAATGAAGGCTGCCAATAACAGTTATTTGCATATGCAAATAAGTCAGTAAAATAATTGTAATTTCAGCCTTTAGTAGCTGAAAAACTGCTATAAATTTAAAATATTTATTTACAGGCATTTATCTTAGTTCAATTCAGCTTTCGAAAATTTATTACAAAACTTGTTGAAAACTTTTGATAAGACAAGACACTCCCCGACTAAAGGACCGTAGGACTTTTGCCACATATGATGGGTTTGGTGATGTCCTGAGAGCTCGTTGTCTGTGTTTTTAGACAAAACCACACAAAACTTTTACCAAACATCTACAACTTTTGAGTCAACCCATATGCCACTTAAGCCCAGCCTGTTTATTTTTTATAAATTTAGCACTCTAGTGCACATTTAAATAAAGGTAAAATTAAATTGGTTAAAGAAAGTTAAAATTAAATTGCTTCAGCAAAATAGAGCAATATTTAATGTTTATTTTTGTATTATTTAATTTGTTTTTATTTTATCTCATTAACCAGACTTAATTTTTGTATTCTAAGCAGTTATTGTAAAAATTTAGGCTTTGATTTCAGTTGTTGTTAAAATTACAGAAAGATTCAATGAAAAGAATTGAAATAAAAATAAAAATACAAATAAAAATATTAATGTTTTTAATTGATAAAATATAATTATAATTATATATTATATTATAATAATTAGGGAAGTTCAATTCCGAGCACATTTTGACAAAGGGAATATCTTGCAAAATTTTATTCTAATCTTTGTTTGAAATTATATCGATACTATCGATAGTTTCGCTACTTGAAACTATTACAATCAATATTGAAAATTTATAAATTTATAAATTTTATTATTATTATTATTATTATTATTATTATTCTTATTCTTATTCTTATTCTTATTCTTATTCTTATTCTTATTCTTATTCTTATTCTTATTCTTATTCTTATTCTTATTCTTATTCTTATTATTATTATGATTATGATTATGTTATTATTATTATTATTATTATTATTATTATTATTATTATTATTATTATTATTATTATTATTATTATTATTATTATTATTATTATTATTATTATTATTATTATTATTATTATTATTATTATTATTATTGTTATTATTATTATTATTATTATTTAGTAATCTATTTATTTGTATTTAATTTTGATTATTGATTATATTAGAAAAGCTTGATCAATTCTTAAATATACAAGGAACACGTAGCTTACTTTATAGCTAGAAGGAATAGGCAAATGATATTTCAATAATTGAAAATATTCGAGTAAATTGGGTAAAGAAAATTGGTGACACTATCAATGGTTTTTCAGCTTTGCTATCTACATGATTGAACAATAAATAAAAAATTATCTTTATGGATCAGTTTAATGGAATCCGCACGATACACTTGACTTTTGCTATAAAAAGTCTTTTAATTCACATTTTTTAATGGTTTGTTTTCAATATATTGTATTTTTGTCCATTGTCCAGAGCTATGCAATGTGCTAATTAGTGCTGTCGGGGCGCACAGAGAACTGACAAATGAGCAAAAATTTCAAAAGCGAAATGGTCAATAACTCTTCGCCAACTCGAAAGCAAACTCAATAAAGGACATTAAGCAAATTTTGTGTAGCTCAAATGAAAACACTTTGAATTGAATTTGTGTAACCAACAAACAATTCAGAACAGTTGCCAGACCCGTTGTGACGTTTATTTAATTAAAGTTTCTAATTTGGCCAGCAGCCAGGCCAAAATGGCTGGGTCCAGTTGAGTTCGAGTTCGAGTTCCAGTGCAAGTTCGAGTTCGAGTTCAAGGCTTGATAGCCTGAAGTAAACACAATAAACAGCTCAGCTGGAGAGTCAGTTCTGTGTGCTTTTTAAGCACTTTTCAGTGTCAGCATTAAAGGCTTTTCCACAGAGCAGCGAAAACAGAATTGCGAAAATACCAAGCAGACAGAAACTAGCGGAAGTTCAACCCGAAGGATTAAAAGTTTTGCTCAAAAGAAACGAGCTAAGGCGAAACTCAAAGGACAGTTGCCATATTTTTGCAGCTAGTATATCTTTGGTTGCTATTTGAATCTCAGGACTACTCTGTTCTTTTTTGCGCTTTGGTCAAGTCAAACTTTTGCCTGAATTATGCGAGGAAAAAATCCTTTTGTTGCACATGCAAATTATTGCAATATGCCTGAAGTTTGGGAAACACGCAACTACAACATTTATATTGTTCCTGATAACTTGAAATGCATATTTCTAGCAAAAAAGTTCCTGAAAGTTTAATATTAATTTATATACATTTTAAGTTTGTAGCATTAAACTAATTAAATTTTTTAATTTTATTTGCTTATTTAGTGCAGGCTTTTACTATAAGAATAAAGCCAAGAAATAAAAAGACGATAATTGATATTTTATATACATTTATATATTATATATTATATGATTTCGAGAGGGACTATTTTATAGGCAATTTGCGTTTTAGAATCACTCTCTGAACAGTATTTGAGTTAAGAATAAATAAAATAAGATCTAATATTTCAGATATAAGATCGGCAAAAAACACTGGTCCAATTATAATAATATAAGATATAATATTTCAGACATAAGATCAGCAGAGAACACTGGTCCAATTCCTAGCAGGTCCTTCCCGAATGTCATTTCCCTCTGCTCCTTCCGTTTCCCTCCCTTTTTAATCAATCAGGCTAAGAGGGCGTAGAATTGGGAGCAGCTCATGTTCATCTCCTCAAGGAACACCAGGCATCCCTTGTGGCATGTATGTACATCTGTAAAACTTATCATTTTGTGCCTAATCAGCGTGCAATCAACAAATGGCCCACAAACCAAATGCCAAATGCTGCCGGCTAACAGCCAACTGTTAGTTTAACAGCAAACTGGCAATGAAAGTGAAAGTTTCCCGGCAATTCTATATACGACTAGTTAGTGAGTATAAGAGAGCGACAAGTCAGAAGATGCGAGAGAGCAAAAGCCATCTGCTATTTAATTGTGAGAACACTGCAAAAATCTTCGATAAATAAAGAAAATATTATTAGTACAGTTAGTAACTTTGGGAAAAAATTACTAACAATTTGAGCCAAGCAGCAAATAAATATAATTTGAAATGAATAAACAAAACGCCATGTGGTATTTAATTGTGGGAACACTGAAAAAATTTTCAATAAATAATAAAAATATTAATAGAAGTACAGTTACTAAACTTAGGCAAAGAAGACTACCAATTTGAGTCATGCAAATAAATATTTTGAAAAGGAATACCATTTTTTTTTTATATATATATTT
Organism: Hirtodrosophila histrioides; assembly: GCA_037075165.1. Taxonomy (NCBI): domain Eukaryota; kingdom Metazoa; phylum Arthropoda; class Insecta; order Diptera; family Drosophilidae; genus Hirtodrosophila; species Hirtodrosophila histrioides. The sequence goes on from JBAMCL010000491.1 coordinate 1,328,680, forward strand.
AAATATATATATTTATTATCACAATCAACATGTCATTTTTGTTATAAGTGTTAAGGTATCTCGCTAAACGCCGGGTTTATGCATTTTATGCAAAAACAATATTCGCGTGTTTTTTTTTTAATACATGTGCTATTTAATTGTGAGAGTATCGAAAAAATCTTTGATAAATAATAAAAATATTAAAAGTAGTACAGTTAGTAACTTAAGCAAAAGCATAATGCCAATTTGAGATATGCAGCAAATAAAAATCATTAATTTTATTTACTTATTTATTAAAATAATACCTTATAATGAAAATGATAAGATAATTGGGAATTAGCTAAGCAACAGCATCGGGGACTTCAACTTACTAGTGTGGGATAAAAAATATAAGGGTGAAAATATACAAAACTTATAATTTTATACAAATAAATTTGAAAAACTAATTTAAAAAATTACCTATCCAAACAGATCAATATAAACTGTGCTACAACAACTTATACTAGGTTTTTTAAATGTTTTCTTACATCAGTTTAGTACTTCGTAATTTTTTGCAGTGCAATTGCAATGCGAGCCATGCAAGCAGCAACAACAACGAAAGCGAGAACGAGAACGAGCAATGGAACGACACACGAACGCACATCAGGCCAATTTGCCGAACACGCACGAGGCTGCGTCGGGCAGCAGCTCTGCATTCGGCGGCGTCACATGCAGCACAACAACATTCGCCGGCAACTGCGGCGCGCAGTATGCAAAACAAAGCTGAAACGTGCAGTTGGCGTTGGCATCGCAGCGAGCCGAACCGAACGCAGCGCAGCGAAAGGCGGCCCAAAGCAACAGCGCGTAAATCAGACATAACGCGCCGACTGCGACGCCTGGCAGCGACGGTAATGCAAATTAGCCAAACGCAGCGCAAATAAACAAATAATTTTGCAAGCAGCAGCAGCAGAACAAATAATTTAGACAGTGAAAAATAACAGAGAAATTCGGGAAACTCGAGAAATCGCAGAAACGCTTGCCAAATATTTTGAGAACCTCAAAAAGTGCGTGCCATTTGGGAATTGTTACCCATACCAAGCCCAACCCAAACCAACCCACCCAGTCAGGACGGAGATGGGCCGTGTGCCAAGGCGGCAACTGGCGACGCATCAGAATGGTAAGCACGAGATACATTTGTATCTTCGCACGAGGTGGCATACAAAGCACGCCCGCCAAGTCAATTCAAGTGTCAAGCGTATGGGGAGGGGAGGGCAACTCGGGGATTGGCCATATAATAAAAATGCCATTTTGGAAGGGTGCCGGTCCTGTCCTGTGCATTGGAATTCATCAGATAACTACAATTTGTACGAGCAGCAATTTATAACTGTTGAATGTGGGTGTAAAGCAGTGTTAAAGCTGACTCTTCTGAAGGGTATGCTGAATCTAAAGAGATGCCAACTGAAATGACGAAATTATAACTGGGCAAAGGTCTCCTATATAATAATAAAACAAAAACCTATTTATAGTTCCGATGATCAAAAGACGTAGAACGAAAACATAAATTAACTTTTTCATTTTTTATTATTCAATACATCCACCAAACTCACTAATTTCTAGATCCCTTTTGCTCTATATAAAATTTTAGACTTTTACCAAAAAATGGCTATATATTATAGAAAACATCTGTGAAAAATTTAACTGTATAAAATATGTTCTATGAAACTTCATCAAACTAAGAAATTCTGAATCTTATTTTTCTCATCTTAGTTTTCTCACATTTTGACTAAATTTAAGCAAAATTTAAGAAACAATTTAACCAAAATTGAGTTATTCTCATCTTAGTTTCCTCACATTTTGACTAAATTTAAGCAAAATTTAAGAAATAATTTGACCAAAATTAAGTTTCTGTATGAGAATCCTTTCTTTTGTATAAGCAGATTTCATGGGAACATTTTTACTTATTTTATTTATATTGTTGCAAGGGTATTAAAACTTCGGCACCATCTCTTATTGCTCGTTGTATTTGTATTTTGTCAGCGCAGTATTTTATTTATTTGGATGGAGGCAACCAAAAACGCAACAAGAACACCAAAAAAGTTTCACAAAATTGTTCATGCGATAAAAGCAAAATCGGGAAAGGAACAACTTTTCGGGGCGGAATTCGAATCAAAAATTCAACACCTCACCCAACTCCGTTTTTAGATAATTGGCAGCCATTAAAGTGTACAAAAATCTGTAGATATTTGAGCATTCTTAATAATTGATGAAATGTTGCATAAAAACTTCGTCATTGACATTCAGAAAAGCTGATTGACGTGCTCACAAATGACCAATCCATAGTACAAAACTCCATAGGTGCAGTAACCTGTAAAAACTTGTGAAAAAGTTGTCTCATCAAGCAGCTAGAAGGCCGTTGCACTCAAACTGACAGACTGACAGAGAGGCAGACTGACTGACGCGCTTCGAGCGATGTTTGATAGCTGATGGCTGAGTCGAATGTGGCACAGTGGCAAAAAGCAAGACAGGACCAAACGAAGCATTCAGCAGCTGCTACGCATGTAATTTGTCAGACAGATTTCTTTCAACGTCAGCCGGGAGAGTTTACCCGACCCAAACGCCCCAACAGCCCCCGCAGCAACATTGCAACCAAACTGCTTCCTTCCTGCACGGCTGACTGGCTGGCATTTGGCTACGCTTTTTGAGCCAGGACATACAGGACTTAGTACACGGCACAGACATTGACATTTCAGTGCAAATGAAGTGATAAAAAGCAAAAGCTAAAGCAAAATCGGCAGCAACTCTCACAAAATACCAAAGGAAGAACTTCAGAGCTGCTGAAGGCTGCAAAGTTCCTGCCTTCCAAGTATTCGCCAGACAAAGCGCTCAGTAAATACGTATAATTTGATGAAAACGGCGCCTGCCAGCCCACCAACCTGCCACCCCCTCCCTCACACACCAGGCAAACACTCCACAACAACAAAAACAAAGTGACAGAATTTCCGTTCAAGTCAAAGAAACGTTTAGGTAAAAGGATGTGATGAGCGTGAATTGAAATCGTTGAACAAGTGCCGCACTTGAGATGTTTTTTGGTTTCTTGATTTTTCTCTTTCTTTCAAAAGAAAAAGAAATCTTTCTAAATTGCTTTTCATACCAAAAATGATCTTTGTAGACCTCCAACTGCCATTGCCATTGCTTTAATTAAAACAGTTTCCACGAATTTTCTTTTGGTATTGACAATCAGAATTGTCACAGAAAATATTTGATTATTATTGAAAAAAAATGGTATTTTAATTTAATTTGTGTGATGCGGACTTTAAACTTATATTTAAACAGTTTGTCTAGTCAAAGAATTCTATATTGAATGTAATTTAATATGAGTGTACCACAGAACTAAGTTTTCAGTATAATTTAGAAATCTCTACTTTAAATACTCATCACTTGTTTAGCGGCCGCTTTCGAAAAACATTTAATGAGATATACAAAGCAGCTGCAAACTTTTCACGCTTTTCCCACAGCAAAAACTTTTGCAATTAATTACTGGAGGACCTTTAAGCCGAGCTATAAACGAGATTCAAGCCAAGCAGGGTGGTGGGGCAGGTGGTTCCCAACGATGGATATACTTCAACTATTTATTAAAAACCCCTGCGTGAACTATCGAGCAATGAGATTAGATAAGTATGCCAAGCTGATGCAATTAGTTTTGAGTCGTAAATGAAAACTGCAGTGCAGACAGTGAAAGTGCAAATAATGGGGGTTAAGATCAAGGGATGAGCACTGTCATATCCAGCTGGGCATAATGAAATGCAGTCGTGAACTTTCATACTAGCTGACTTGGCCTACTTGTCGATAGCCAGCTAATAAGGCACCAACCAGACCAACCCAGACCCCACAAGATGATAGACGATGCAGCAGTAATGAAAAGTAATGAAAACTCAACACCCATCCAGTCTAACTGATTGCAAAACTGTCAATTAATGACTTATTGAGAGAGTGAGGGAAGCCATGAGGTTGCTAGTAGCTGATATGCGCTAAAGGATCAACAAACTACTTATCAAAGTCCAGGTAGGAAAACAAAGTAAAATAATGGCATCAAAGTTGTCTCAAAACTTAAGCAAATAACTTAGAAGCAATCTTTTCGCACAATTCCCAATTTCGTATCCATAAATATTCGAAACTCGTATCCTTAAAAATACGTGCTGCCATTTGCGTGATATTGCGAATTCCTTGTCGGAAATTTAAAAAATAAAACCTTAAAGTGTATACCTTTTAAATTCATAGTTTTCACTTTATAGCACCCACTGTTGCTTCACTTTCCTACACAAGCAGCCTAGCTCTGCTACGGGTTTCTTTTGCTCAAAACTTGCCTCAACTTTTCATCAAGTTGTCGTCAGCCATTTTTGCCACCCATTGCTGCATATTGCATCGGATCCGGTTGCGATGTAGCTCACTCCGCCTCCCTAACCACCATGTTGCCATGATTAATGTTCAAATTAAACAACGCCTCGCTGACGTTAATGACGACAAAAGAGAAGAACAACAATAGCCGCGGCAAAAAAGAAAATATAATACAAACCAAAAAGTCAACTAATGTGAAAACAGAACAAAACAGCAACAAAAATATCACCATAAACAACAAAGGATTACATGATAATGAGTTGCGAATAGTCTGGGGGGCTTACGCATTGATGTAAAGCGAGTACAGTAATCTTAATATTAGATTAACACTAGGCACTGAAATGAGAACTGTTTAAAAAAAACACAATAAATTTCAGAAATTTTCAGTTAGTTTCCCTTCTAGGAATAGGTAAAAGCTTCTAATTGAATGGATTTCATCGGAGATAGTTAGTTTCGCTTCTAAGAATAGGTACATCCTTTTAATTGAATGGATTTCATCGAAGATATTATATATGTGAGACCAACATTTATAAATATTCATAAATTATTCATTTAAATTATATTGGTTTATAAAAAACATAACTATTTCTTTTAATTAGATCGATTATCTCTGTTCTATAGAATGTTGTTAAAACAAAAACGCTTTATATAACTGCACGCTCAATTTGCTTTATACATGCTTTTAATAACATGGCCCCAAATGGATAGAGTAACACTGAAAATCAATCAAATCAAAACCCCTTGTCTAACAACGGTCATCAATACAGCAGTGTCAGCCTTCGCATAGTTACAGTGTTAGATTAGTTTCCATCCGAAGTGTTCTCCGTCCTGCGTACTCATGAGTCATGCGATCCATTCTGTTCCACTTCCGATTCGATTTCGCAATTCAATTAGCGACCCAATGACGAAATGAATGATTGTCCCTGGAATGTGGTACTTGTCACCTACTCCCCTAGCAGCAACTTCAACCCAACTCCCGAGTTAGGCATTATTGATTGGTTTTTTGTATGCGACACTAAAAAAACAGAAAACCAAAAAAAAAAAAGGAGTGCGAAACTGATATGCAGCTGAAATGATAAAGTTATGGAGCCCCCGTTATGAAAAAAAGTTATCAATTAATTAACGGCATGATTTCGTGTTAATTGAGCGTTCATTCATCATAAGTACAATATATAGAATCGGACAGGCGTCAGACCCCCCCTTGGGTCTGTCTGTTGTGCGGGGAACTTTCTACCTTCTCCCGCCTTCCTACTTTTAACATTGGAAAAAGCAACTAATTTAAATTGGCAGTGTACATCATATTTTCATTGCTTTTGCTTAAATAAACCCATAAAATTAATGAAACAACAAATGGGGGAGCGGCATTGATAGGGTGGCCATGGCTACACGCATTATAAATACTTCAATGAGCAATGTGAATACAAAGAAAAATAATAACAACAGCGGCAGGAACAATATAGCTCACAGCACAATGCACAAATTCTGTAAACACAAAAAAAAATTACAATTACAATATAATTATTCGACTATAAAAGATGCTACTAAATAGACAACATCAGTTGAGAAATCATATAATGACAGCGTGGCAACGCTGCGACAATAAGCTGGCAACACCATGTAGATGAAATGACAGGAGATATCACAAATGTGGCCAGATTGTTTTGTTTTTAAAATTAAGTCAATCTGTTGTTTTTATTAATCCTGTAGTCAGTTCTACAAAAAGAATCAACAGATTTCTAAAAAATTTCAGGGGAGGTTAGCATATAATCTATATTAAAATAAATATGTAAAAGGTAATATTCAAAAAAAATTTGATGCATGTTTGTCCAGGGGGTCAACATTAGTCTGTATACCAAATTTCATAACTCTAGCTATGAAACTGTAGGAGATATACATTTGTGAAAAACGTGTTTTGGGGATAGAATTTGCGGATTTTCGGGCGAAGGGGTGTGGGTGGCAAACATTTTCTGATAGAGGTCTGTCAGGAAACTTAACATTACTCTGTATTCTAAATTTGGTAACTATAGCTTTAAAATTGTGAAAGATATGGGATTTTCCTTTCGGGAACACAGTATACAAATAGTCTAAATAAAAAACTCTGTGGATAGTTATCCATTTCGACATATTGACACATGTCACGTTCAGTTTAAATCACATCATAAAAATGCTGAAATTTGTATAGTTGCAAACTGATTGTTGGATAAACAAACTTGGCCGTCTATCATAAATGATTGAATAAATTCGTTACGATGATGGCTGACTAAGTGTATGAAAACATTGACAGCCAGACAACAACAACAGCAAACATTGAACAACAACAACAAGAACAACAATGCATAATAATTAATTGGTCATTCATGTTGGTAATTGCATTTCAGGCCAAGCGGCAAACGATTCTCGACTTTCGAACTGGCCAATTGGCTTTGCTGCCACTTGATTTGTTTAAGCCATTCGATTTATTTGTTTTTATGTCTGCTGAATCAGCTGTAAATATCAACACTGCACAAAGATGAGCTGATGAGCTAACGGAGCAACTGAACTGACCAACTGACTGACTGACTTACTGACTGATTGACATCAAAACAGGTGGCAATGAATGGCATCAAAAGCGCCATTTGCTGAGAATTTACTGAGAATTCCAGTGCTCAATGATTGCGCTGCAAATGTTATTTACACACAAGCAATGCCATTTGTGCGATTTACTAAGCCAACTCCATGGAAACCAAAATCCAAGCAGGCTCTTTGAATAGCCAGCGAACGGACAAACTGGACAAAAGGACATTGAGACAGCCAAGTCAGGTAAACAATATGGGGGCAAGGAGCGTATTAATGATGTTGAAGAGGAAAGAGAGAATTCATTCATTCTTACCGAGAAATCAAATACTTATTTCAATTCATAGCTTCCATAACTTAAGACTTGCCAAAAATATCATAGTATTAATAGAGAAATCAAATACTTATATCAATTCATAACATCCATAACTTAAGGCTTACCAAAAATATCCCCATGTTCAATGATATTGCTCAATTTCACATAATTTAGGTTGGAAGCCTTTAATGTCTTTGACCATTAACTAAAGAAGATTATATCTATAACATAGAGCAACAAATATGATAATCCGCAATAAACTCAATTCAGTTTGGCAGCTATGCACAATTGTTTTATATACAACACGCACGCAGGCAAATATATAACATTCTTATAAGAAATATATGCGCTTTAAAATAATAAATAACAATAAATTCGAATAAGCCACATGCAAAACACAGCCAAAAAAGCTGCCAACAAAAATAAAAACTAGAAAATTCAACGGCCGTCAATTGAAACATTTGAAAATCACGCAAATAACAAAGGCCTTTCATGGTGGCTAAAATTGAAATAGGCAAACAATTGCATACGCCTGCCACGCCCATAGGTCCTGGACTTCAAATCAGTATAGCATATGGTTCAATTACTGTGAATAGTCTACAAAATTATGTTAAAATGTTCGAATGTAAGTATCTGTGCGTGCTCTGCGCTTAATGAGAGCGAACAATAAACATTGCCAGCAGACAGAAGGGGAGGAGGGCATTGGACAAGGAATGTGCTCATATATTGGTGCTAATTTATGTAAATTGCGTCATATGAGGGCCGGGTGTAACCAGACACATACACACACACACACACACACACACACAACAACGCAACCACACACAGCGAACAGTCCATAATTGCACTGCGGGAATGCGTCCGTTAAGCGCCTTAAACTATGCCACGGAATTTGAACTTTATGCATGTGTTTCTGCTGTTGCAACTGGCGTTAATTAGCTCAGAACGGATTTATGCTTTGTTATTATATGTGCAGCTTCAAAACTCAATAAATATAGTCAAATACTACGTGTAATCGCCTTACAAACAGATTAAAAACAACTCAATATCCCAGCAAATTAGCGCATCTAATTAGTCACTTTTACTCTCTGTTTAAAACTTAATTAAAAACTACATTGTACTTCTTATTAGTTGTAGTTAATCTTTAACGATTAAATATTATTTGCAGTTACTACTCATTAACAAACTTCCTTTGGGCTTAGATAAAATAAGGCTTAAATTTGACGAATCTAAACCAATTTGTATACTCATTTCGCAAGTCAAATACCAAAAATGTTGCCGAGTATGAGCTGCAATTTTAGGAGTGTTGAAAAACGATCTCACTAAAAGGCCTATATTGAAAATGATTCCAAATTATATATTGAAGCCTAAAATGTTGCTAAATATGTCCTGCTCGGCAGGCAGTTAGCAAACGAGTAATGTTCCTTTGACAAATCACTTGGAACACTTAACTGTGCTTTCACATTCACACATAAAGCACCTGAGCAAATTACACCAGAAATGTACTAATAGAACAATGAACAGAGCCAAGGATAAAGGATATAGGGACTAGGGCTGCTGTTGAAGCCGCAAAACCCACAACAGTAGTAACAACGGAACCACATCAAAGGATGGCCATAGCAAAATTTGGGTTTCATTTCGTTGTCGGACAAAAGGTGCAAATATGTGTGCAAATGTGTCTGTTAAAAGCCGAATGCCACTGCCTATAATAGATGATTGCGGAGGGCGGAGGGAGGAGGTGCGAGCTAAGCTAAGGCCACATAAATAAAATGAGCACTGTGCAAGAGTAATGGTCAAAACCACATGACTTTCAAAACTTGGGCTAGGCAGAATGCAGTTGGTTAACAATGCGAGAAAGTCGACACACAAACATAAACGGACACACAAGGACACACCCATAATTGAGCTGACAGTATGAGAATCACCCATGGGGAGTGCAAAATAAAGTGAACTTTTCGCTTATTTGAATAACTACAAAATAAAACGAGGTTTAACCACAACGAATGCTAAATTACCTACTACTATATTCTGTATTGGCAATATCAGGCTTTTCCTGTTTTGGTTATTTGACACACAAGTTATTTTTTGAAGTAGAAGTTCATAAGTTCCTTATCGACAAGTTGACAGTGCGGGTCGAGAAAATGTAATGCATTGCACTGCAATTCTATCTACTTGTAAAATATTTAACATGTAAATAAACTGAGTGCTAAATGATTAGAGGCAGATGGGCTAAGAAGCATAACAATCTCTGAGAAAAGGAGATTATCACATTGATGTTGCCACCAATCACGAAAACTGTTTTAAACAACGTTGCCACAGTACCCACATTTTTGCCGTTCTCATTTTACGGTGGTAGAAAAACCTAAAAGTCAATTGGTAAATTGAAATTGCTTTTGGAGCACTTTAACAAACAAATAACTCTATCTAACAATAAGCTAAGGGGGACTCTTATGCAGACATTGAAAGATCGGCCATAAGAAACTAACAATGTCTGAGAAGTGATCATTGTAGTTAGCTTCGGCTTAGCAATCTAGGAGATCTTATATATAAGTATCTCAAGAATATCACTCTAACCTTTTTGTTTTTAAACAAACAAATGTCTTGCTTTCAGTACTCAGGTTACTTATACTATCTCATGTCCAAAACTTCCATAAAACTTGCAGTGATTTGTGTTGTGCTTGAATCTTCATCAAAAGCCTAGTTAAGGCGCTACCTGTGAGCTCACTAGAAAGATTAAGTGCGATTAACTTTTGGTAAATAGAGATAGAGGCTGATAGGCGGGCAAGGACATCCGGCTATTGTTTATGTTGCACTTTAGGCTGGGCACACTTCATAAACACAGCCCACTCCAGGTGCACTTGACGTGAGGCCCAATATGTTCGTTCGCTGGGTGTTGTATGTAATGTGTGTTGTAGGATTGGGGCTGCGGGGGGTTGTGGGTCTCATGCAAATTTGTTAGTCATATTTGCATGCTCTCACTGCGTGTATGTGTGTGTGTATGTATGTGTGTGTGTACTTGTTGTTTATCCTAAAATTATGCGCCTCGCATGCCGCTCGCTGCGTTTGTCGTCTATTCCGGCCACACTCGAAAACCAGAAGGCAGCTAAACATTTGCCAAGCTGTTGCTCTGCCTGCGAATCCTTGTATGCTATCCTGTTAGTTGCTTGGGTTTGTTTGCCTGCGCCTTGTTGTATGCAATAGATTTTGCTGCCATGCTGTTTAACTTTGCGCTGCGGACTACATAGTAAATTTGTGGCATTATCCGTACGCGTGCAACAACTTGCAACTTTACAAGCATGTGCCAATGCTGAGCGGGTTCGGCATGGATGGAGCAAAGTTTTGTGTAAATTTATAATTAATTAAGCGCACTCTTTGAGCTCTTGAGCTGTGGTCTATAAATCAACTGAAGCCAGCACTTTGATATTACAGTTTGAATGTTGATTGATTAACAGCAGTTTTAAAGCTTCAAAAAAAATTCGGATTTTCCTAGTCTAGACTCAATTTAAAACTAATGAAAGGCAAACAAATTTCCATTCTATGCAGCCAGCGATAAAGCTCAGCAGGAGCCTGAACTTACTCTAAAGAATGTTCAGCATAGTTAAATCCAGAGTGCAACATTTGCTTTGGCTGCATTCTGTTGACTGGCATGATGGCCCTGCTTTCTGCTGTCTTATGCGTTAGTTTTGCTGGCTTTACAGCTCCTTAGCTTTTGTGGCATGTCCCCAAGCTAAACTGCTGCTTTATTGCCTCTCGCCACATCATCAGCAGCAGCAGCAGCGCCCATTTCCAGCCACAGACTGCACAGCATTCGACCCAGGCTCAGATCTGAAGGGAGAGTGGCTAAGGGCTAGGGGGAATCTCATAAACTGCATAAATTTTTAATAAGCGCAGCACACAAATGGGGACAAGGGACGAAACTGGCGACAGCGGCGTTGACAGCTGCCTGGGGGTAGGGCAGCACCTTACAGTGTGCTGTGTGTGTGTGACCACACAGTTGTCTGCTGCACTCAGCATCCGAAAATGGCCACTTGGATTTGCCCCCGTGTCAGCTGAAATCAAAAACTGCAGCAATCATTGCAGCACATGTTCCAATGGCCATGTGCAGTGGACAGCTCTCGAAATAAGCTACATTTCCCTCTCTCTCTGGTTGCAATTTGTGCCTGAATTTGTGGTTGCAGATAACAGCAACAATTACACAAACAGCAAAAGCTACTATGTACAATAACTGTTGCCGGCACTTTGCCATTTGATAGCACAACAAGGGCAACAGACACGAATTCGATAGCAGCCAAGGTACGAAGGGAGACAGGTGTAAAGCTAAAGCCGTTAAAGCCCTGTCAAACCAGTTGCAACACACAACGATATCGAGATGCGGGTGCAAGAGTGCATATGCAGCTTTGAGAATACCCTACAGGGTATTAAACAATAGAAAAAGGATAACGTTTGATCATTAGCTATGAAAGATTTATAATTATTGAGTTCCCTAGTTCTGGCAATTAGCAAAAATAATTATTTCCATATTAAGTTAAAACTTCCACAAAAAGAAAAATAATTATTAGTTATTGTAATATAATAAACATTATTATTAAGCGTATTTTTTTAATATTTTTAATATAATAAAAATTATTATTAATCGTATTTTTTTTAAATAAATATTTTTAAGGCGCCTAAAAATCATTTTTATTATATTAATGAAAGCAATGAAAGATTAATAATTTTTGACTTTCATAGTTCTTGCAAAATGTAATGAATTTAATGGAACTGCAAAGTTCTAACTGCCATATAAATAAAAATAATATGTATTATTTTAAAATAAATAATCAATATTTTAATTTTTACTACAGTATTTAATGTAGTAAAAATTCGAATAATTTAAAAATATATTATATTAAAATGAATAATATTTTTTTTTATTTTTTTTTTTGCAGTTAGAACAAAGTTTGAATAAATAATAATTATATTTTATTTTTACTCATCAAATTTTGAATAACTTACAATTGAGGAAATTACCAGCTATTACCAGATAAATATGTATCTTTAGATCTAATATGTGTTTCTAAGGCCGTTTTTACTATACTATAAAATTTGCCTAAATCTTCAATCGTTATAAAAACGTAAAACCAAATTTTATACCCTATGTAAAAATACGAAGGTAGAAAACAATTGTAGTGTGAGCATTTTGAGATATTCGAAAAACAATGAAAGCTGGCAATACGGACAACACTTCTGAAATAAGCTGCGTGATTCCAAAGAGCTCGGCTTACATCTCTAAGCCCTCAAAGTTGTACTTATAAAGTCCATTGATTAACATGTTAATTGTCACGCACATGGCGTCAACGTGTCGTTAATTGATTGCACAACCAGATCCCGCGTCCCCACCCCCAGGTGCACATGCACACCCACACACACACACACCCCCCTGTCCAAGCCACCCTCAATCCTTTCCAATTTGTCAGACCTATCCATCGATCGAATTCGTGTATGCGCTGATTGCAGCTATCGTCGATTGCAGGCGATTTATGGCTGAGAGTTGCAAAGAGGAGGAGAGTGGCATTTAAAACCAATTCTGACGAATCGAATATTCGGGGCTATTTGAGAACCGTTTTCGCTGAAGTTAAGGTCAGAACTGCATGCATACATGTATAAGGCATCAAATGGATAAATGTCATACAGCAATGACAGCAAAATAAATGACATAGAATTCAGAAAATCGGCATATAATGTGATTCATAATTTATACTTTAATTTATTCACCCCAACATTAATTAATTTTACTACTTTATAAGCACTATTTTGTATGTATCTTTCTATTGCTAACAATATTACTTTACACTGCAAAAAGTCATTGTGTTGTATGGAAAACATGAATGTTTTTCGATGTATTCCATAAAAACATATATATTTTCACACCTCATTGTAGTTAATACTACCTTATAAACACCTCTTTATAAACTTCCCTCTATTATTATTAACATAACTATTTAAATTCGACAAGTATACTGTAATATAGCCGAAGGACTCTTGCAGCCAGCGCTAAATAAATCCCTTGCAAACTTAGCTATCAAAATTAATAAGTAAATAAATATAAAACAAAACAACTAAACATATAATAAACATATAAAATAGCCGAAGGCCTTAGGACCCAGAGCTATAAGCTCTTTGTTAGTTTACATTTTCAAAGTTTAACTAATATATTAATATAAAACAGCAAAATATAAAAATTCAGATTTAAGTGTTTCTGAATTCAAAATTATTAAACTTTATATAAATTAAAAAAATAATCAACAAAATAAAAATAAATAAATAAACAATGCACCCTAATAGACAGAAATAATTTCTGTACTTTAGGGCATATATTTTTCTGAGTGAACTTTCTTAGGTTTAAAAAAATATAACATTTAAAAAAATGTCATTTTAGAAAGTCGCATTATTATATAGTTCACTCTAAAGGCTAAAAATATTTTATTCATTTATTTTGCTAAGTGAGCTTCCTCATTAAGTATAGACTTAAATTTAAATTAAATTTAATTCAAATAAATGTAATTTTAGAAAGTCGTTCCATAATACAAGTCACCCTTAAAGTCAGATAAAATTGCTGTACGGCATTTAATTTTCTGAGAGATCTTTCGTGCTATAGTATATTTAATTTTACATTTTATTGCTGTTGTAAATTCATGTCAAGTTATTGTTTTCAGCCAGTGTCAAGGCAACTTTCGACATTTGCCATGTTTGCAGACATGTTTTCTCAAGCTTTCATACGTTGCATGTTTAACCAACACTTGGGTTTAAATTGTATTTTATGACTAGTGCATGGTCTTGCCAATGCTTATTGTTATTTTAATTTTCTTAACTAACCACAATAAATACATGCGTAGACATAATATCGACACATGGCCGCAAGCCAACTGAAATAGGCAATTTAAGATATACTACAAATTAATTTGCAAGGCAAATATATTTCTTGGCAAATATGTTCTGGTCTGGGCCAATATGCAAGGCAAATTGAGTGGAAGCATCGAAGGCCGCTTGAGTTGTGGCATGTGCCCAATGCAAAACTAAGAGGCTTATCTATCTATCTATATTTTACCTGATATGGATATATACTTGTGTATACAAATAATATATATATATATATATATATAGACAGCTCAATTTGAGCTCGGCACGTGCAGGTGTACAAATTTTGTTTGTTCTGACGCCTGTGAAGCATAAAATGTGTATACATTTTCCACAAGGATACAAAGAAAATATTTTCACCACAAATTTGCATAATTTGTGCGTTGTTCTTATGCAAAATAGCAAAATAGCTTTTTTGTATAACTTGCTTACAATTTATTTATATATACAAAGTGTGAAACAGTTACAATGTTTTACCATTGTTTTTTTGTCTAAACGGCTATTTGCCAAATTATGCGTACTTTAATTTCAATTTATATATTCATTTATATTTTACAAATCAATTTATTGTTGGCAATTTGTTTGCTTGTCGATAGTGCGAAATATTTTAAATTGGGCATTTTCTGTTCTTTTGGGAAACTATTTATTTGTTTTCGTTTTCAATAAACTTGACGGCAACAAATGCAAGTAGTTGGCAAACTTTGACTGGGTAGTTTTCAAACTGTGAGCGATTAAAAAAGTATAAGAAATCAATTCGATATTAGCCAAATGCCAAACTTTCTTAAGAAATCCATTATTTGTTAATGAGCTTGTTACACAGCATAGTTTTGAAGTTGATATCTGAGTTAATTGGGGATTTAAGAGCTTATATTCCCTAGGTTATAGTATAACTTAAATAAAACCTAAAACAATATCAATTCTATATATATTTTGCAGGCCAAACAACTAAACAAACGCTAAGCAAGAGATTGAAAGTAAAGCAACCAAAATAAGGATTACAAGTATAATATATGTCATATATATAGAGAAAGATATTCATCTGGACAACATGTGGCTACTTCTTGTCGGCCTTCATTTGGTTACTGGCAACCCAACAGATTCGGATGCAGAGTCGGAGCTGAAGCTGGAGCTGAGCAACGGCACGGCTCTGTACTATCCCAATGATACCACCACGTATGGTCCACAGTCTGAGGACTATTTACCTGCCACAGGTGGATCCATTCATAGCACAGATCTGCCCACCTATCAGCACTGCATTGCGACCCGTAATTCCTTTGCGGATCTGCTGACGGTGGTGCTCTATGGGCTGGTCTGCATTGTGGGTCTCTTTGGCAATACCTTGGTCATCTATGTGGTGCTGCGCTTCTCCAAGATGCAGACGGTGACCAACATCTATATACTCAACCTGGCCATTGCAGACGAATGCTTCCTGATTGGAATACCCTTTCTGCTGTATACGATGCGCATTTGCAGCTGGCGCTTTGGGGAGTTTATGTGCAAGGCGTATATGGTGAGCACTTCGATAACGTCCTTTACATCATCAATTTTTCTGCTGATCATGTCCGCGGACCGCTATTTAGCCGTCTGCCATCCGATATCCTCGCCGCGTTACCGCACCCTGCACATTGCCAAGCTGGTGTCGGCGCTGGCATGGAGCACCTCGGCGGTGCTGATGCTTCCGGTGATACTGTACGCAAGTACCGTGGAGCAGGAGGATGGTGTCAATTATTCATGCAACATCATGTGGCCGGATGCGTACAAGAAACACTCGGGCACCACCTTCATACTGTACACGTTCTTTCTGGGCTTTGCCACGCCCTTGTGCTTCATACTCAGCTTTTATTATTTGGTTATCCGGAAGCTGCGTTCGGTGGGGCCCAAGCATACGACCAAGTCCAAGGAAAAGCGTCGTGCCCACCGTAAGGTGACACGTCTGGTGTTGACCGTCATCACAGTGTACATTTGCTGCTGGCTGCCCCACTGGATGTCCCAGCTGGCGCTGATCAACTCCAATCCAGCACAGCGCGATTTGTCGCGTCTGGAGATACTCATCTTTTTGCTGCTGGGCGCTCTGGTCTATTCCAATTCAGCGGTTAACCCCATACTCTATGCCTTCCTCAGCGAGAACTTCCGCAAGAGCTTCTTCAAGGCCTTCACCTGCATGAACCAGCAGGACATTAATGCACAGCTGCAGCTCGAGCCCAGTGTATTCACCAAGCAGGGCAGTCGCCGCCGTGGCGGCTCCAGGCGTCTTCTGCCCCCCAATCCACAGCAGCAGCAACAACAGCCACCAATGCTGGCCCTGCACGTGGGCAACAACAACTCATCGACGACCACCTCCTCAACGACAACAGCCGAGAAAACCGGCTCTACAAATGCTCCCAAGTCTTGTAGCTCCAATGGCAAGCTGACAGTGCCCAACGCAATGCCACCTGGAACAGAGAATCTGATCATCTGTCTGAGTGAGCAGCAGGAGGCATATTGCACCACATCGCGGCGTGGATCTGGCTTAATGCAACAGACGGATCTGTAGAACAGATCTCATTTTAAAGGGTATATTTCTATACATTAAGTAGGCTTCTACTATAAGTATGTGTGTGTGTATATCGAATTAAGGGCTCTGGCATTTAAAAATGGGGTAACTTTTTTCTACTTAATAAATGTGTAAAGACTAGTCACTGTTTAATAAGCAGTATTATTAGAGTGTTGTTTCTTCTTAGTTGAAATGTGTGAAGACTTTGTCTAATTATGATTATGAAATACAACGATTTTTCCGAAATAAATACCAATTACTTGATGTTTAAATTAACATTTGCTAACTCTCTATCAAGCTGCTCAATAAAGCGGTTAGGAAGAGCTCAGCTTTCCTTTCTACTCTTGGTATATACATCTCAATAAGTAATTGTGCTAGATTTATGGCTAATTAAATCATGTAAATGTGCTTATAAGTGGATCAATAAAAATTAATTAAATTGCATTTAAATGAGTCAATCATTTAATTAATGGTTTCCATTCAAAAGGATAAATGGTTTAATCGATAGAAGCAACACACATGCATTGAAAATAAACAACCCTTAAGGAAAGTCTGTGGAAGGAAGGAGAAACTCTTTAAGGCAACCACACTGGCATTGGAATGGTAAAGGCTGGATGAGCACAAAATGCATTAACAATGTAATCCAATCAGCGCAATAATGAAATGCTGAGTGTCTGACACATAGCCAGGGGGTGAGGGGCTTAACACAGCAACTGGAACAGGCAGTCAAGTCCTGTCCAGCGCCAGAATGCAACAGACGGCGACAATGCACTGTGAGGCTCCTCCAGGGCCAACCCTCCTTCATCTACGAGTACTCTGCCACATATCGCACATTGGTCACGTTTTATATTTCAGGACATTTTCAAATTTTGTCGCAGGTTCGCATTGCAGTGGCAACCATCTAATTTTAGGAGATTTTTAACAACACACGTTTCAGATTGGGCCATGGCAACAACGCTTAACGATTGTATTGTTTAATGTAGAGCTGCTTATTGACTGGTTTTTGTTGTTGACCTGCCAGAAAAACAAGCTGGTGACATACTTTTCAGGCCTTGGTCTTGCCACCACTGTGTTCTCACTTTGCGGCATGTGTGTGGCAGCCTCCTGTCGAGGACATCTTGAAGTCTGCAGTGGACATGAAAGAAGATTGGTTTACCTTGAGTATTGCACGGCAATTTTCAAAGTAAATTTATCAGCCGCCCACTTGCCTTGTGGTCTCACTCAGCACAGCAATGCATCAACCCACAATGTCAATCACAGGTGTAATTTAATTTTACTGAATTTAACCACAACCAAATACAGTGGGCTACAAAAGAATTCGACTTTGAGATACTCGCACTTTAAATAAACACACAAATTAATAAGGTATTAACAAAAAATGAACCTTAACAATAGCTTATTGGTTAAGAAGTTTACAAAATTTCATTGAAATTCTGTCAAGAGGAACTTTGGTCAAACCTTTGGAATACTCCATACCATATTTTAAATTTCTTTCTACACTTAGAAAAATAAATGCTCTGAAATACAGAAAGTCGCTATTAATTTTATAGCTAGCCTAAATTTATTCTAAATTTAAGAAATATATTTTGTAAATTAATAATTACTCCTACTAAATAGAAATTATTTCTGTCTTTAAGGGTAACCTTTATTAAAGAGATGATTTATTGAATATTATATTACAATTCCGCTGCCAAAAATGGAGCAGTAAATATAAAAAAAAAATATATATATATATATATAATAAAAAAATGAAATTTAAGAAAAAAATAATACAATAAAAAAAAAATTTAAGAAAAAAATAAAAACAAATGTAAAATTTAAGAAAAAAGATAAGAATATTAAAAAAATACAGTTTATGGCATTTATTTTTCTGAGCAAAGAGGTTCATACCAAATAATTCTCAACAAAAGTAAAAATGTAAGGGAAATCTACTATTATACCTATATACTATTATATATAACTAGGAACAGGACTTATAAGACTCATTTATAATGCTGAGTATATAGTAGTGTATATATGATTAGGCGTAGCTCAAACAGTTCAATTTAAAAGCGTGAAACAGAAGAAATTCACTTGATTTTTGTTTTTTCCTCGAAGGATTGTGTTGAGAGACTCTACAGAATGTCCTTTTTTTGTATCAGAAGCTGCTGAAAGCCTGGTAAAGCGGTGAGCGTAGCGGAGGTTATTATATACTAGAATTTGGAAGAAAAACTCAGCCACAAAGTGTTCGCTTGTTTTAGAAAATAAACTAAAACAGCCCACAGGCTCGTACACACATATATAATACTGATATACCCCAGGTGCGGGTATGATGCGAGTCAGTATTGATTTGGCAAAAGCAATCAACTAATTAAAATGAATCACAGCCGCAATGCAGAGGGAATTCAGTGTGAGAAATGTTTCGAGTGTGGGCAAACAAATTAAAGTTAATTTGTTTCCAGAGCCTCAAACAGTTGACACCACAGCAGAGCAATATAAATCAAAGCAAAAGCTGCAGAATCGCAGCATAAATCTTTTTTTCTCTTACAAATTCAACTAACAGGTAAAGTCGGAGCTCAGTATACGAATATCCGATTGGGGTAAAAGGCAAAGTGCCAACGCTTTCAGGAGTCAAAAGTAATAATGAAGCTGAAGTGCATAAAAAAACATAAAAATAAGTCTGAAAAGGTAAATAGCTAACAGAGCAGCAGCAACAACAACAACAACAAACCAAGCAACAGGAATGAATCCTCACAAATTTGCACTACAAAAAGTTGCACAGTTGCTGAGTTGCCAGGACCCCTCCCTGTCCACCTGCTTCCTATCCGCCTTCCGTCCCTTGTAAACAGCCCGCAATACAGAGGAGCTCAACGTGCAGCTTCGTCGGTTTAGCGACTCCGTACATTTCCAAAGATTTTCCCATATTTAAAGTAACATTTATTTTCGCTCTGCCGCCAGGTAATAGTTCCTATACATTCCAAAGCTGCCGTACTGCAGACTTTATGTTGGCACGCTGAAACGCATAAATCAATGGCAGCATTCGAAAATACTGAGAGCCAAGTTCGCAATGTTGATTTAATGCCGGGGCAGGGCTTAAGCTGCAAAAAGTACTAGCATACTTATGGGGGTATATAAGTACAGTTGAGTATAGTGAATTGGCATGTTGACTTGAAAAGCGCTGTCTTAATAGCACTTGCCTGACTTGAAGGCTATCGATATAAATCAATGAATGTGTTTATGTTCCTTAAGTATTTCCCAGGCTTTACTTAACAACTGATGTAGGGTGAACAAGTCACTTGTTATCCATATTGGAATGACATGACTTTAAATACAGGAATAGGCCTAAGGTTGACAATTAATTTTACCCTTCTACTTTAATTTGTTTTCACCAGCATTTCACTTGCCTGTCAAAATTTAAACAGAGCGTTTGACAAGATGATAGAATTGCAGTGCTGCCAGCCTGCAATTGATTAAGCACATGGCAACACCTGGCAGTTTTGAAAGTACATTTCATTTGAATTATGAATTTCTCGCTAGCGTCTCATTAAAAGTTGACCCAATTAAAGTTTTTAAGTCCCAATTTATGAGCGAAGTTCAATTTCATTTGCCTATCAAGCTGCATACTCGTTAACATGGCAACATATGATATTTTTTCCTGGTATTGCTGCATTTGGGCTGTGCTGTGGTGCAGCACCACCCAACAGCCAAACCACAGCCACAAACTCACCTCTTCACATACGCAAATTGAGTGCCAACCCTGAGTGCCGCGACCCAAAAACTACAACAACTTTAAGCAAAGTGTGTATAACAGCATTATGTGATGTCGAGTGAGAGATACTTCCAAAAAAGCATCCTCCCCTGGAGTCAGCCGTACCCTCATAGTCAACGAGTTTTTATGGAATTTGTGTGTTTGCTGCCTTCGCTGAATTTTCATGCCAAAAGCGTAAAAATATTTGCGTAGCCAAGTCAAAGTTAAAGCAAAGGAAAGTGCAAGGAATAACAATAAGAAAATTTGTTGATATTGTGTTTTTTTTTTTCTCTGTTTGTTAAGTCAGAAATGGTACACAAAAAAGGGTTGGCACGAGTTACGTGAAATGGAAATGGAATTAGAACTTAAGCTGCAAGTTTTGCTGGCTCACAAATTCTTGGGCATCAATTGCCGGAAATGTTTTGTTCGCACTGTCAAGTTATGAGACCGTGACCATAGCTCCATCTAAACTAAATGCCAATTTAAGTTGCCAGCTGCCTGGTCGCCGGCTGTGGCCAGGACTCTGATTCATTCCTGAGGTTGCAATTTTCTATGCAATTACAGCAACGACGACTAGCGAAACTTGTGTAATTGATATATGTGGTTGCAACTTGCAACTTTCTAATGGAGCTGTCTGCCACCAGCATCATCAACTGTACGAAAAGTTGGCCCGTGTGAAGCAGCTGCCAGTATTGGACAGCGCCGCAAAGTCTGCGGTTTTGCAAAAGCTGGGTGCCAAAATTGTTGCACGTGGACGAAGAGATTGAAGACTGACACAATTTGAATACCGGCTAATTGGATTTGTGGTTAATGTTCAAAATAATAACATTAATTGTTTGAGCTTAAGATAAACACCTAAATGTTGCACCCTCCATTTAGTTGGAGGTAAGTTAGTCATCTGTGGGGACCTGTGTGGCATCACAAATACTAAAAGTAAAAGATTCTGTATTCCATCAAAATCTTATTTGTACTTTCGTCGAATCTTTGGCGAAGCTTCACAAAGTGATTCACCGATGTACCGAAATTATTATTGCCATTGAGCTTGTGTCTTCTGTCTTTATAGCAGAAGATTCCCTTTCTGCAAGGAAATTTAATGAAAAAGTTCAGCATGATGCCGAAGTCGCTGATATCTTAGAGCTATCTTCCACTTGACATCATTAATTGAACATTATCTAGACTGCACGAAAAGTAAGAACACATATTTGCTGCACTTATACTCATTATTTCAGCACAATATTATGACTAAAGTGTACTTTAAGAGAACGTTTCTTGCTTTAAATTTTCCATTTAGTTCAACATACTTTGAAAACCACAGCTGCCACTAATTTTATAATCGTCAGCTAAACTCTTTTAGCTATTCATTCCCCATTTTGTACACTCCGCCCCTTATGAGACCCCATCATTTGCTTTGACATTCTCTCACATACAGCGAACGACTAAAACATTTAAATGCCATTTAAATTACGCGCTCTACGGTCTGTACGATAGCTGTCGTCTACCTACAGTACCCAGTACCCAATATCCAATCCCCAATCGCGGCAGTTCCCCGCAGCAGAGGGGGTGGCTGTCAGGGTACTGCTTCCGGTTCGTTAGGAAACTTCACGCACAAATTAACACGCAGCAAATGCAACTTTCCGCCGTTATGGTCTCCAAAGTTCCAACTACAAAGGGTCTGCATATAAAAAGTGAGAAAAAAAACAACACATAATTTCAATTTTAATGAGCAGGAAGTTGGAGCAGCTCCCAGGACACGACACAACTTGCATTTCTTATTATAGAGCTATAATTATATACTTTTATGCACATACGAGTGGCTCAAGCAACAATGGCTAGTTTTCCACTTTTCATTGCATACGTTAAGGCGCCTTAAGCTGAATTCTGATCATTTCGAGAACGGCATTAAGGTTTGAATGCCTTCCTATATGCAAAAGTTCATTGGCTTGCAACTGCTGGCTTTTAATAGTTTATTTCATTTTTTTAAAATTCTGCCAACCACTTCAAAGGCCGTAAAACATAAAAATGTTTATAATCAACATTATTTCATTCATTTTTGCCTGCGCCCCAAATGGCTTAAAATGTTAATTGGATGCTGAAATGTTAAACTACTCTAAAGCGCAGTGAAAAATAAGTAAGAATGCTCCACTCGAGAGTGCTTGACTTGGGCATACCCTATGCGTAGAACTCAAATTACCAAGAGTATATTCCCTCTCTAAAGGGGATAGTTTCTTGAATATTTTCCGAGATTTGATTGGTACTTTT
Organism: Hirtodrosophila histrioides; assembly: GCA_037075165.1. Taxonomy (NCBI): domain Eukaryota; kingdom Metazoa; phylum Arthropoda; class Insecta; order Diptera; family Drosophilidae; genus Hirtodrosophila; species Hirtodrosophila histrioides. The sequence continues at coordinate 1,351,318 of JBAMCL010000491.1, forward strand.
TGGTATATGGCATTTATTGAATATTTTGAGATCACTTAAACAGCACACATACTAAATTTAGTGGCCCTAGCTATTAAGGTCTCTGGCTCATTTAAACACTTACTTTTGCGGGTGAGAAATTCCTATCTATCAATTCCTCGCATACATACTACCCTATTTATTCATTTCTATGGGCACAGGGTACACAAATTATATATATCAGAATATATCATAAATTGCAGCCGACGGATGAATGGGGCTTTGACCAGGCAAAGGCCCCTCCCTCTCTACACCTCTATCCGTTGTCCCTGGCTACGGCGGGGAAAAAATGTCAGTTGGCTGGCAGCCAGCATAAGGATAGCTGAGACAAGTTCCGGCAGAGACTGCATCCGAAGGGGCCAAACATTCACAACTTTCATTTTATTATGCATAAATTATGAAATAACGCGCAAAATGTATTAAAGTAAACGTCAGTCACTTTTTGCCATAGGCAGGCAATTCCATATTCAGAAGGAACAAGCCCTGAAAAAATTAATTAAGCCATTTATGTGATTTTGTTTTAATCTGTTGTTTTATATAAATGTCACTAGGATTTGCACAAATGGATTTTGAGTTAAATCGGTCAGGTTTCTCAGCCAACTACACACAAGTGTACTATATTCTCATTAAGAATTAAAGTGGCAATATAACATAAAGAGAAATTAATTGATTATGCTTCATTTAATCGCTTTTTGGACACACCCAACGAATTGGCCAAAATCTGAAGTGGAAGCTCCGTTCAATGAAATCAGGTCACGTGCAACCAAGCAACCATATAAATAAGAAACCAAGCCAAAGTCGCCACCTTCTCCAGACGGCACCTCCCCCAAATTCAATTGTGCGATTTGTAAACAGGATGTGCTCCGGGTAATCGTTTTAACAGAGTATTGCAAGGCCAGAAAGAATACTTAATATGCTACAAACGCTTTATTATTCTATTAGTATTATGTAAGGCAAACCATTTTTACACAAAATGTCACAAAATAGCGAATAACAACAATGACTAGATCATTCTTACAAGTAGCATTATATAAGCACCAAAAGATAGAAAAGAAAGGGAGACGACAAATTTTGAGATGAGCAAGAGAGCGAGAAAAACTAGAGATGGTAAACACAAGGACCATATATAAATCCAGACAAAAGCGAGAACCAAAGAAAATTTTACTATAAAGATATGAAATAATTTATGTATTAAGATCTGAAATCTAAAATAGATAAAAACAAGTAGGAACGTTGCACTCGGACGTATTTGACAGCAGAATACTCTGTTAATATAATTTTCTTATAGTGGGTTCGGAAAAACAGCATAATACTCTGTTAATATAATTTTCTTATAGTGGGTTCGGAAAGAGACGCGAAAAAATGGTAATGGTACAGGTGTGGAAGATATAGATTATGCTCTTTTGCGGGTGAGGTGGTGGGGGTGGCAAAAAATGTTTGATGTACAGTGGTCGGAAAGCTCAACAATAGTCTGTATACCAAATTTGCTAACTATAGCTTTACAAATATGGATAATATAGATATTTCGCCAAATTGTGAGAAGTGGTGGTCGTGGACGGCGACCTTGACAATTTATAAAACGAGATAATACACAAACATGTGTGCCAAAGTGCACTAGCTTCAAGGGTGCGGAAAATATTGCGTTCTTTTTCCCTTCGGGTACAGAGTAGCTGGTAAAACCTTAGACTTGCCCGGCGATATATTTTTATATTAAAATGCAATATGTCCAATTTGAATACTCTTGTTAATCGTAAGAAATGCATGAATTGATATTCAATACACATTACAAGAACTTCTACTTACCAGTAATTATACTCACTTTCAAGGCACACTTTTATTTGATAAGAGTATATTAGGTATGTGCCGTGTCCGTCTGTCCGTCTGTCTGCCCGTATCGTATCGTATTGTAAATTATCGATTAGTGGAACAGCGAATCGTATATCGAATTCTCCGCACCCCACAAACACCATTTTATTATGATTTGAATATGTATGTATCGTAGTTTCTAATGTCACTCAACACATAGATTTTCCATCACACTGACGAAACATATAAACAATAAGCACAAAATACATTAGCCAACACATACCACAAAAACACACGCACATACTACTATAATGGACACTGAAGAAATTAGGTCACAGAATGGAGGTAGCCCAAAACTCCAATCAGTCAATTTTATCACAACTCCGATCTCTGAAAACGATTCTGTGGAGGACCAGGAGCAGAAGCGCATATCTCCGATAATGGTAGACAACAATCGACGAGAATCCACTGATGTATTAGATACACCTGAGGCGCGGTCCCCCTCAATCACCTCAAAGCTTTCAACGGAATCTGTGGGTTTGGAACAGACATCGCGGGCAACGGAAATAACAGATGAGGAGAAGAAGGCAGAACGAAAGGCCCGTTTGAAGAAAGCCCGAGCTATTCGTTTTACAATTGGGGAACACGACTATATACCCGATAAGAACAAATCTAGTATTCAAATTAACGAAAGTGAAGATAGTGAGCTTAAAGATTCTATAAAACCCGGAAGTAGCGTGTCCTCGAGATCTTTTCAAGTTGATCAAGAATCTGAACAAACGGTAGTACGCGACCTTTTGACGGATGACGAAGATATCGAGTTGCTTATAAATGATGATTCTTATGAAGAAGATGAGACCGACGAACGGGGTCCGCCAAAAGGAGATGCAATTCGAGCGAAAACGGATTTCTTAAATTATTTCGAAGTTCCTGACTTATCTGATATTTCTGAAGAGCATGAGCCTGAAGATGATATCCTACTCAGATCATTACTTTCAATGGGGAAGGAGTCCATTGCTAGTCTGAATAAGGACGTGGGTAGATTTGTTGATCCACTTACTGGAGAGGGATTGGATTCGAGCAGTTCTTCAGAAGAGGTTTCGGATGATGTATTGTCTGATGAGGATGATGGATTTGATATGATGTCGAGTATCAGTGATTTACCTGATTTAAGTGCCCCTAAGCCTATTGAAGATGATATAGATGACTTTCTCAATTTTAAGCGTAGCACTATAATACATTCAATTGAAGAGGATAACGAAGCAATGGTCGCATTTCGACTTAAAAGAGATATTATTACAATAACAACCAATTTTCTGTTTGAACTATTCGATACCGTGGTGAACGATGCTGAAATGATGTTAGCACGTGATGCGTTCAAAAATAAAATAGATAAACAGAAGCTCCATAAAGCTTTGATAGAAGCGAAAGATGATTATTTATACGTAAAAGAAATAAATACTTATGTCAACAGTAAGATGTCCGATTATTACAAACGCATGAAAAATTATCGAGCAATTGCAGAACTAACACAGGAGGAAACAATAAAGGAGCGCAAAAGATATAAAGAAGCCCTAACCGTGTTAGATTATGTTTTATATGAAGTATCCGAGGTTAAGAAAAAAAATTCCTACCTCATGTCCAGTGTATTAATGGATCTAACATATGTACAAAATATTAGCATGCATACCGAAGAGTTTTTCGAAGAAACTATGCTCAAAATTTTGGGGGCCAACAAATCCGAATCCCTCAGACGGCTCATTGAGCGCGAACTTCGGCTTATTAGCCAGAAACGCAATGAAGTTAGTGATGCGCGGTTGAGTCTAATCACAAGAAAGCACACTCTTGGACGAATCACTGATGTAAGTACTCTAATACTGCCTAACATACCCTGTACCCATACAAAAACGTATAAAAAGTATACAAATACCAGATGTATTATAAAAGTAAAAGTTACGATATTTATTTAGTAATGTTATATAGTAGTTAAGCACACATACGATACCGTAGAGGGTATATCCAATTCGAACTCCTGAAACTAAAACATTCCTTTATGTTAATCTATCAAATGTTTAGAGAATTGTACAATTAGAACAAATCAATGAGGACATTTGCATGAACGACTTCATTACCATGCAAAATCAAGTAGTCGCCTTGGGCAAAAAAATCGAAGGTAATCATTGATTGTTTGTGTAAATATAACTCTATCGTAATCCTATTAATATACAACTCTCTATCCAGAACGTAACAATGATCTGAAAAGGCTACGATATAACTACCATACGGAATTGCATCTAACCCAACATAATCGCGAGAAGGCTATTTCACTTGACAGTAAAATTCACGTACATCAGGCCAAACTGGAAGAGACACAGGATCTTCAGAATCAGTTACGCGAGCGTCTCTATAAAGCCAAATTGGAACGTGGTAGAATGAGAAAACAGCACTCGGATTTAAGTTTCCAGGGCGGATTACTATCCATGCCAGCTCTGATGCATGATTATGATCAAACCGTAGAGAAGGTGAGGACAAAGCAGGCTAATGTCAATCAACTAAGGGAAACCTTCAAACGTGTGAGCCAACGCATTTTCGAATTGGAAGCACAATCTAAATAAACAAAACCAATTTATACTCAATATTGTCATATTTAAAACCTTGAGTAGTTCTCGATATTCAGCTAGTACACCCTGTATTTCAGCGATTTTACTTACTAGTTATAAATACGAGATTAATCACAGTAAGAGTTATGCTTAGATATGGAGAACTATCGACACTATCGATAGTTGGGCACTATTGAGCCGCCATCGATTGTAGCCCTTCGATAGTAGCCGATAGTTTGGTTTACACATCACCAAAAAAAAAAAGCGCTGTTATTTTATTATTTGGCATTGATTGAAAGACTGCGAAGATCTGTTGGAGTAATAGGTTTCTCTTAAATGGAAAAAAAACCTTACGTAAAGCATATGTGCTTTCATTAAATTAAATAAATTGATGCCTGACATTCTATAAAATTGATTGGGAAGTGGAATTTGGTCTCATAGATACCGTTTCTATACAATTCAAATGCCATTCAATACAAATGCCATTTTTTTTTTTTTTGTTTCTGCTGTTCAATTGCGGATTGCTTGAATCCCAAATGAATTTCGCAAAAACAAAAAGCAAACGCAAGAAATTAAAAGAAAAAAGCTTTATAAAGGAGCTACGTTAATGAAAATTAAGCACTGACAAAGATACCAGGCCAGAGACTTGCAAGGCCAAAGGATTATCTTTTGCTGCCAAAGAAAATGCAGCTTGTACTCAGTAAAAAGCGGCAAAATAAGATAGAAAGGTGCGCTGAAATGTTAAGCAAATGAAAAGCAGCTTAAGATAAAGTAATCAAAGAATTTTTTACATCTTAAGCAGCAGCTAAACTGATTTGCATGGAACCGGAAAAAAGCTGGAATATATGCAAGATTTGAAAGACAGCACAAAGTGGCAGCAAAATTCTTAATGAGTTTTTTCACATTAAATTTAATGTATACTTAAGAAATAAAATGACATACATATAAAGCCAAATTTACATTGCCATGCCTGAAATTGACATACAAATAACAAAACAAAATTACTTTTTATTTGCCAACATTAAAAGTCCAATTCACAGAAATAATTCTTATTTTAGACTGTTATCTATAAATTTATTTGGACAATATTCCACCCAGAAGCCATGCTGTTAAAAATATGCCAGAGAAACTGAATCAACAACAATCTAATTCAGTTGAAATTGTGCAAAATGAAAAACAACATCAGCCCCCAGCAGCTGGCAGGCGAAGTTCTTGTGGCAATGAGATACAAAAAGGCTGCATAGACAACTGTGAGGAAAACTTAATACGGTCAACAACAAACAGGTAGCAGGTCTGCCATTCCTACTCGTATAAAATGCATTTCAATTAACTGCAATAAATTAAATACATTATACAAAAACAATTTTGACTTCTTTGCCGACTGACCTCCAAATGCTGCATGAATAATGGGGTTCTGTGCATCGCCAGCAGATTCAGTAAGAACTGCTACAAATTATGCAAGCAAGTGAGAGCTTTGCACTCCCGACTGCATTATACTCTCTTATCAATTAAATATGAGCAAAGTTTCGCAAGATCAAGTCAATTACGACAGTGAGTTTTGGGATACCAAGGATGTTGCTTCCTTTTGGAATCAAGGTTTCATGCTGTTATACTCAAAACGATCTATTATGTGCTGTTTTATATACAAACTTGCAGGAAAAGGGATACAATGCTCGCTCAGATAATATCTTATCTAGACATAGAAGTGCATTCCTAAGTGTCATGCCACCAATCATCTCGAAGCCCCAGCAATCGTTTTGACAGACTACTACTATCAGTCTCTCAGTCCTGCTGAATGGATCACTCTTCTGAGCCTTTAGATCTTTCCGAGTCCTAATGTCATCAGATGACATTAAAGTGCATTGCAGAAATATATCAGTATGGTTCAAAGAAACGACGATTGCGTGCTATTATGATTTGGGAACTCGGGTAGAGACCAGCAAACAATCGTTGACTGGGTTCGTTGACTCAGTTCACTGCATTATACTCACATTTTACGAACATTAACAAAATAAATTGGACAGGGAATAAGGCCAGCTCGAGAGCGTCTCCTAGAGTTCATATTGACTATTGTCATGATGACAGTTGCGTCTTCAGCCTGTCAAAAGCTCAATAATATACTTTGCCATATATTGGGATCCTTTTTTTTTGGAACTAGTTCAAATTAGTCCGTTTACCCGTTACGTTGTACCTCACAGTGCTGAGCTAATATACTTAAAGTTGGCACTTATCTTATTTCACAGGGTTCTAAAAGATATATATAAGTACGTTTCTAAGAAGATTAGAAGTTAGACCTCAAAGCGACTGAAATAATCATAACGTAGTAAATATATTGCTAATTACATTGAAATAATCCTAAAAACGTTTAAATTGTTCGAAAAATTATCCCAAAATACGACATAAACTGAGCTCAAATATTCATAAATTTTAAGGAACGTTATTTGTATTCACAAATATGATTCGAAAATGTTCGCATCAATGTTTCTAAAGTGAAATAATGTCGGTTAATTATATTCATTTCAAATTCTGGCCACATAGCGACAAAATAGCTAAATATGCTGTGTTAGTAAGCACATCCTTTGACAATTTGCTAAATTCAATTTCAAAGGCGACCAACACATTCAAATTGCATTTAATGTACCGTCCGACAGTTTTAACGCATTCAGACAAGTTCCTCTATGAATTTAGCAGCTGTATAAACCTAATGACATCATCGTCCTCTTGCAACAGCTGTCAAACGAGCCTGATGAGTGACAGAATCCTTGACTGACAGTGAAACCATTTTCTAAAGCATTTTAATTGCTGCGTCTGCATGCCATACAACTGTTGTACTAGTCGGGTATATGCTGCTGGTGTATTAGAAAGACAAACCTATAGGGTATTTAGCAGTTGAGCATGTTTGAAAGCACTTTCTTTCGCTTGTTTAGTTTGGCTTTGGCTCAGTTGTATACAGAGAGTGGCGCAAATATGTTGACCTTGCAGTTATTCAGCTAGAAAGCGAAATTTGCATAATTCGCCTGCAGCTCAAAGCGCTAGAAAACGGAAGGAGCAAAGGAACTGAAAGTGAAAGGATGAAAAGGTTGGAAGAGCTGGCAGGTTTGGTTGCACTCTAGCCAAGCATTGAATTTAGTTGTTAACCCAGGGAAAAAAACCCCATTCGCAAAACTTGCTGACAAATTGCGGCCCAGGCGAGTGTCAACACCTAGCGTATCCCTAACGTACTCAACCCCTCAACCCGTTAACCATGACACTAGCACGGTCTGTGCCACATCTGTAGATTGCTTGAATTACGCATGCAAACGACTGGGAGGACGATGCCGTTGACGACTTTTGCCATTGAGACAGCCAAAGTTTTTTTTTTTTATGGCAATTTCTCAGCCAGACGCCTTGCCTTGAGAGTGGTTGGGGTGTCCTGGCGGTTGCACTTGGCCTTCTTCTTGTTAGCCGTAGTTGTACTTGCATGAATATCAAATTTAACAAAAACTGCACCAGCAGTCAGCCTGTTATAACTTTGCCTTCCATTTTTCACGTAGGCTCGCGCCCTCCAAAGTAGAAAAGTGGAAAAGTTTCCTTAGCATTAAATTAAAGTGGCGTACAAAACCGCATTAAAATTGTATATGCCATGATATTAAAGTTTACTCAAAGCTTAAATTAGGCTTTTAAGCATTTAATCAGCATAATTCCAACTCTTCCGTAAGAATTCAAATTTGTACTTTAAAACATTATAAGTGTTTCTCATCCGATATTTTTGAAGGGGTGGGAAATTATAAATTTAAAAACATTTGCACAGATCCAATACCCCCTTTTTACCCATTTTATGGGTACAGGGAGTAAAAATATATAGTCGAATCAAATTAGAACAAGCCCTAGTTCAGCAAGATTAATCTCCGTTTCATTTTGGTAAGACAAGAAAGTGAGTTTGTAGCCTTACAAGTCCCAGTTTTTACATATTTAACCTTAATTTTAAGCCATAAATTCAAATAAATTATATTTTTATATTGTAATTAATGTAATATAAAGAAAAAAAGTACTTCAAACTAAATTTAAATGGCAAATTAATCTAGAAAGCGAACCAAGCTAAAAAGCCTTTCAGTTTTGATTAAGTTATGAGAGTAAGAAAAATGTGCAAGAGCACTTAGTATTAGTTTGGCCACAAGTAACAAAGGGTCAACAAGCAGTCCCAACTGAGAGTAAAACTGGCTCCAGCCGGTCGCCTGTCCTGGCTTGAAACATGGTAAGAAATGTGGGAAAAACATAAAATGTCAACACTTTGAGGTGATGATAAAAAGCAAGCAAAAACAAAAGCTATACAGGAATTCAATCCGGGTTCATCAGATGCAGCTTTAAGGCAACAGCTGCATGCACACCTGAATGCATGGCACATGCCACATGCCACATGCCACGAATCATAGCGTTGCCTAACCGGTAGTTGATACGTATGTCCCCGAACTGAGCCCTTAAGCTGCATGGCAAATACACTGACCGGACTCAAGAAGGATGGTCAGAAAATAAGGATATGGATCAGAGTTGGGCCGAGCTGGGATTATAAATTTTATGATGGAGCACTGGCGTTGTTTGTTGGCTTGAAAACACCCTCAAGCCCGTAACTGTTATCCTTTGGGCATGAGTCTAGTGCTGCTGTGATTCATATTCCCTTTGATTGCTTGGACGTTGGCTAGAAAATGGCAAATAACGTTTTCACACTTTGTCCTGATTTGATTCTGAGTGTTTTGATGCCACAAGCAGTTGAGGCAAGCAATTGTTGGCACTTTTGTGGCAGCAAGAGGCTTCAAGTTCCTTTGATCGTAGCTTGTCCTCTCTTTTCCGCCACTTGGTCCTTTTTATATTTATTTAAAAGATTACTTTGCTGCAGTCCGTCAGGCAGTCTGTGCTTTAACTGTTGAAATAGTCGGCGGCTATTTTGCGCTCCGTTGCATTTGGTAGCTGGCAGCCGACAGCCGACAGCCGCCTACCGACCACGCCCCCTCGCAACCTGCCACAGCAGTCGCCAGTGACTTAATTAACTTTGTGCCCTATGCTCTCTCTGTGGCATTGTTTTACTCGAGGACCCGTTACCAAAAATAGTTATATAAATAAAAGTGAAGGATGTGCAGCGGAAGAGCTGAATGTGTTTTCGATTCAAGGAAACCTTAATACCCTTTTAATAATACCCTTCTAGCTAAAATCCTTAAAGCACAATTGTTTTCCATTGTGAATATCCTGCTTGCAAAAAGATAATAGCCACACTCAGAAAATTAAATGCCATAGAAGTCAGAAAATCTCCTTATTATAAAGATCACCCTAAGAATCATAAGTAATGTGAATTGTATTATAAATTAAAAACAAAAAATAAATTAAAAAAATATATAAAAAATTGGAATAATGTGAAAGATATAGTAAAGAAAGCCATAATTTCTATTTAGCAAAAATAATACTAATATACTATTATATTAATGTTATATTGTATTAATATTTTATTATATTAATATTATATTCATTTTCAAATTAAATTTATATTAATTTATATATATATTAATTTATTTATTATTAATATTAATATTATTTATTTATATTTAATATTCTATTTTCTATATATTTCTTCAATTTAAGGCATTTGTTTTTCTGAGTGTAGAGAAGAAATGATTGTTAGAAGATTTATTTGTTAAAGAATTTCTGGCTGCATATAGAAACATTTCTAGTTGTGTGTTAGTTATACTTATAGATTGCACGAAGAATTGCGCGTTAGATTAGTTCGTGTTTACACAATACCAAGCGCTTCAGGAAGACCTATAAAATGCATTTGGGAAGTTAAAAACAAAGTATATGAGAAAGCTACTACAGAACCGGTATAAAACTACGAAAGGGTATAAAACTACGACCAACTGGCTGAATGTTGCAATGAAAACAAACAATGCAAAATATTCAGAGAGAGTAGGAGATATCAGAAGTGAAGGAGAGGCAAATACAAGCACAAATAATCATTGTATATTACAGCTTTAAGTGCCCTCTAATTGCCTTTGTTAATTTTCAAGCATATTTTACTGTGTGGTGCTGCCCTTAAAAACCGCAGGCAAAGAGTCCAAAGAGCCGCAGCTGAACAATGAAGCGTAAAAAACGGAAAAAGGAAATTAAGTGACTGCAGCGAGTCCTTTTCTATACCATACGCTTTGCCCTTTACATCCTCTGGCCACACCATCAAAATCCTAGCCAACCAGCCAACCAGCCAGCCAGGCATGTCCTCCACGGCACGCCATTGTCACGTCACTTGCCACACGGTGTCCATTGTCCACTTGTCCACTTTGTTTGCGTGGAGACAACTGGCAATAACAACAGCAAAAATAGGAGGCGCCAGCTGAAAAGGCTTAACGGCGACAGAGCGCGGGGATGGGCACGCGGGCGGTTGCTCGGTTAACCGCACCATTCTTGCCTGATCTGCGGTTGACTGCTGCAAATTGCAAGGGAAGGAAGCAGCAGCCCTTTTAAAGCTCGTTCTTAGATCTATTTTATGTGTCAAATGTACCCGTCAGAAGTACTCGTATTCAAATGTTAACACATAGCACAAGACTTAAAGAGCTAACCCGTTTGATTCATGACTGCCACCAACAGTTGAGGCTGTCCTAAACTCCTACTAAGCTTCGAGGTGTGGGAATATGATATGATATGATATAAATATGATCAACGCAATTTCAAAGAATCAAAGACTATAAATGTACCTACACTTTGCGTATGTCCAAAGTTTAATTTAGAAGCTTTGAGGATTATAAATCACCCCCAAATTACATTGAATATGAACATCGCAATCTTTAATCTACTATTTGAAGACATACACATCTCAAATACTTCAACTACTAAGATTTTTAGTTAAGAGTGAGGTTTTATTTTTTCCAACACCTGTTAAAACTTCAAACTAAACTTAGATCTATTTTCAGAAAAATAAATAATAGAATTCAGAAAATCATACTGATAGTATTTTTTTCAAGAGAATTGTTTCTTGATACTTCCCACTCCAATAGCACTCAGAAAAATAAATGCTATAGAAATAAAATCTCCCTATAATGAAGATTACCTTAAAAGCCAGAAATAATTGTCTATTGAGTAGAAATAACTTCAAAATTTAAGAAATATATTTCTAAAATTGAGGAAAAATAAGACTAGCTGCACTTTAGCTCATTTATTTTGTTGTAACTTCAAGAAACATTCGTTGCAATATTAGCACCGTCTAAAATATAGTTCGAGTACATACTTTAATCGGGGTAAAATAGATTTTATAGGTCGCAGTACACACATCCCCACCAAATAATAAAACTTTCATCTACTCAATGAGTCATACACTTTCAAAACAATGCCCCGAGATTTAGAGAGTTGAACCTTTCGTTTTATGATTGTCAGCAGCTATTGAGTGTTTCTTTCTATCAAAGCTTCTCCTAAGCTTCGAGGTAATAGGGGAGAAAAATCACCCTCAAATTGCATTGAATATGAACAAATACACTAAAACTACTTAATTTTTGAACATATCCTTGGGTTAAGAGTGAGGACTCGTCTATTTTATGACTGTCAACAGAATCTGTCTTAAACCTTTAAATTGAACTTCATCCTAACTTTAAGAAACATTCAATGCAATACAAGCGCCGTTTTAAAACTAGTTCAAGTACATCATTTGATGTACTCTACGAGCCATATACTCTTAAGCTATGACCCAAGATTTACAGAGTTTACCCTTTGGTTTTATTGCCACCAGCTGTTGAGCCTGTCTCAAACCTCCAAGCTACAGCCCTATTAAACTTCGAGCAACCTACCAAATTTTGCCTGGGAATACCTAAGGCGCAGATGTTGCGCACAGCTGGGCTACCTGTGACAGGTGTGCTGGACAAAAGCGACGCCTACCTGTTACCCCGCTAGATATATAAGCCCGCTTACATTGGTCAAAGCATATCAGTCATTAAACCAAATTTGTCCTAGACACACCACAGAAACCAAATCAGAAACCAGCAACATGTTCGGCGAGCAACCAATTTCAAGCTTTGTGTTCAGCAGCGAGGGCGATAGGCAAACCTTCCACCATCAGTGGTATGCGGAGGGGGAGTTGCATGAGTGCTACAGCTGCTACAGTAGCATCGATGCCGATGAGCCGCCCAGCCAGCACTGGCTGCGACGTGGTGAGGAGCAGCGTCCGCAGTTGAGCAAGCAGCAGCAGGCGGTCCTGGACATCATCGAGGCGCGCCAGATAGAAACATTCTTCTTTTGCGATGAGAGCGCCAAGGACAAACTGGACCACTTTATGGCGGAGACCTGCGCCAGGGCGGTGCCGGAGCTACTGCGCTGGATGTTTCACAATGGCACGCAGCGGGTTGAGTTCAATGTGGCATGCTATGTGAACGTGCTCAATCAGGTGCTCATCTTCCAGAGCGGCACAATCTGCGTGCAGCATCACTACGACATTGAGGAGTGCGTGGCCGTTGTCTACGAGCTGATCACACAGCGCATTGAGAACTATCTATGCAGCAGCCACGATGTGGGCCTCGAGGAGTGCAGCATCACCCGCATGCGTGTCCAGCTGAGGCGCATACGCGAGGACACTGAATCTCCCGCCTGCCCATCCCTGGCTCTGCCGCTGCAGCTGCGCCTTGAGGCGCCTCCCAGCAGCACCAGCAGCGACTCCGAGCTGGCCAGCCTACGGGCCGCATATGTGAAGCATCGTCGGGAGTGCCATGGCTACTTCCCCTCCAACATGCGCGTCAATCTGTACGGCTTGCAGCAGTGCCAGACCACCAAGGAGCTCTATGTGGTGCCCTATCATATAAGCGAGACACTGCAACAGCAGCCCAACAAGAATTTCCTCATACTGAACGATATTATGGGCCAGTTTCAGCGCCTCCACGAGATGCCCACTAATTTGGCCAGCAGTAACAGTGAATACCGAGCACGTCCTTTACAGTGTCGCCACTGTCGCGCTCAGTTCAAGTCCCGCAGTCGACTGCACATCCACCAGCAACTGCGCTGCGGCCAGGACTTCAGCGTGGACAGCATCCATCCGGACATTGTGGAGGTCTACGAGCAGTGCCTGCCCATATCCCGCAGCGTCTTCCAGTACGCCTGCTACGGCATCACCAAGCCCAAGTCTGTCATTCGGAAGGGTCACTTTGTGCCCATCGAGTGCGACTGGCGCAGCAAGAGCTCCGTTCAGGTGCAACATGGACCCTGTGTGGTCATCAGCAATACCCAACTCAGCAGTCCCTCTAAATATTGTTAAAGCGTTCTAAATAAATAACTCATTTTAAGCAAAATATAGATTTCTGTTACCTTTCTTTAGGTTTCCAACCTCCACTTTAACCTGTGGTCATACTACTCATAACTTGATAGTTCAATAGTTCTCCATATTCAGCTACACCCTGTATTCAAAAGCGATTACATTTACAACTTATAAACACGTGATTAATCACAGCAACAGTTATGCTCAAAAGCAACTCAAATTGTGCATTAAATTTTTGGGATTTTATCTTGCGATTTCTCAGCTATTATAAAAGCAAAATGCTGAGCTCGCCGTCAACCAGCTGGTGAAGGAAAAACCATTGAAAATGAGCAAACGCCATAAAGGAAATCGAGCAAAAGTGCAATAGAAAATAATGTTCCACTTTGAAATACTCCTTAAGTTTTTAAGTATATCCAAGACTCAGATAGAAAGTGAATCGATTGCATTTGAAACACTTTATGGATGTTATAACCAAACTGAGAGTATTATCATTTGGTTATTAAATGTGTAATTCATCGTATCAGATCACGATAACCTGTAAGTATAGATTTCATGTGAATAATAGATCGAAATTTGCGATTTCTTATGAAAAACGTAAATGTTTATGGGTCTAAAGCCTCCCTAAAAGGATTGACATAATTTAGTTTAGATAGTGGATATCGTATAGGGGTTTTTATTTGCGGCATCCTAAAATATTATCATTTTTTGGTGAATATTATTTAAAGTGACCTACAAGAACTGAAACTTTTCGCAGGGTATGTAGCACAACATACCCCACAGCAATCAGGCTGACTCCAACACTCCCACATACCCCCAGTCCATCGTTGCTGTTGGCGTTGTATTGCGGTTTTGCTTTTTGTAAATGCCAGCCAAAAAAAGAAAATTTAAGAGAAAAGAGGAGAAACGTGGACCGACATGAAAAGTCAAAAATATCAACGAGATTTTTCCATTTTACTTTGTATTCTTGCAAGCAATTGCTAATTATGCAGTGGCTGAATGGAAATATGTTAATGAAAATTGTGGTAACGAGCAATTTGATTTTGATTGAAATTTATTAAACGGACAACGGCTAATTGCGCATTTCATATAATGCTTACATTAGAGCAGCACTTCTTTGGCATTAGATGAACTCCTCTGATATCAAGTGAAAGGTCAAGGAACATTACTAATAAGATTGAAGCTACTGAGCCAAGAGAACATCTCAGACTTACCCACCAACTTGGCTGTCAATCAACAGGTAAAATTGGATTATCAGATCGACAAATGGAAATCAAAATACACATCAATAAGCAATCAAGAGGTGCCCCTATCCAGAGGTGTCAGTGCTCAGACTGTGTCTATAAACTGGCCAACAAGGCAGAAAATTCTTGAGAAATGTCTGTAAATTATAAATGCAAAAGCAAAGACAGACTTTAATCAAGGCAGATAAAGAATTCACATCAATTTAAACTGAATTTAAAAATGTTCTAGCGAATAAGAAAGGTCAAGCCCGTGGAATATATAATTTATTCATTTAATCTGTTTTCAACACACCTCATTTACCTTAGTTACCAAGGCTCTAATAAATTACAGCATGTGTCCTTTGGCAAGTTAAACGCCCTACCTCGTGAATTCAAGGTTACAGGGAATAGAGTATAATGCATTAAATGTAATGCGAGCCGATAACGACTCGGCTCGACTATAGTCTAGGCCAATGTAGCCAGTCTGGCCATTGTTTTAATAGCCATTGTGAGAAACGGCTAGGACAACAAGTGCAAAATATGAGAGACCATCAATTCTGGTTTAAAATAAAAACCAAGGCAAGAAACCCCAGCTTGGTTGGACCTACTCAAACAAACTATAAATTAATGTTTGTTTTGCTTTTTTACGTATTCCCTGTATATAAAGTGGGCAATACAGTGGATTTAAGTTGATGTGGGTGTGAAGGACTTTAAAATTTGCATGTAAACAGACGTTTGCCGGTTTAAGATAATTCTGATTTGGATTTAGAAAGATTATGACTTAGGAACCACCATTTTTGAGGAAGTAAAAGTCGATAGGGTCGCCTAAATTTCAATCAGAAGACTGTATGGCGGGGAAACCTATCAAGTTTTTGTGATTTTATAATTAGATTTTTGTATGTCTTAATGCAAACAGGGTATTTCTGAGCACATCAATTTTCGACCTGCCATTGAATTCATTTTAGTAATGTTTCGGTTATAAATTGCAAAATGAAATGACATGTCGTCCTGCGTCAGAGTCGTTGTCCTGGAAGCTGTGCTAGTAAATCGTGTAGAATTTACGCGCCGCCACTTTTACACTTCCATGCCCCCATACCCACACCCACACCACCCCCGACCCCTACAAAACGTCACGCCTTCGTCCTGTGTCCGAGCATAATTCAGCGTAATAATACATATATCAAATATGATGCTGGACACATTAGTTCCGCCGTTTTGAGCACTACGCTGGGGTCCCGTGATAAATGGATGTCCAACAGGTTGACGCCCAGAGGCAGCTGGCCAACAGTTAAAGTAGATTTGGTGGTCAGGACGCGCCGACAATTTGTAAGCAGTTCATAAATGTGTGCCAAAACGAATAAGTAAATAAGAAAGAATAATAATACAACAAAAATAAAAGGGAATGTATTAAATGCGCATTTCAGTCGAAATGCTGCGACTGCCATCGATGATTGATAGTCGAGCGCTGAATGACAACCAAACTTGCCACATGGGCCATAAAACGTTTCCAGCAAAAGCTCATCAAGTAGCCATACAATAAATAAAAGAACAGTCGAAACATTTGATGAAGTCGGCTCCAAGGGGTGGGGGCATTGGGTGCTATGAGTATAAAAATGCAACGCCCAGTCAAAGACCGAAACTCATTCAAATTGTAGCCATGTACACATAAAGAGCAGACAAAAGACATAAAGTAAATGAAGCGCCGCACATAATGCCAAAAGAACGGAGGACGATGTGACGAGTACTAGTACGAGTATATACTATATGTATATATTTCTATTTCTATTCCATTTCCATTTGCCATTGTCGTAACTCAATGCTATTTAAAGCCAAGCAAAGTCGAAATCAAAATCAATTGTTACTTGCACACACAATGAAAACTGTTTTTCCTACACAGCAAAAGACTTGCCATATAACCAAAATCTGGCTGCTTTAATAGAAAGATAATCATATAAGTAAGGAGCACAATTCAGACACACACGACACTACATTGTATATATATGTATGTATATATGGATGCCCAAATACTTATGAGCTAACCTAATGGGTGGCACATGTGACAGAGCCACAGATCGGGACAAGTTTTTGACATTTGTAAGGCATTGTATTTGAGATATACGAGTGACAAGTGACTTCACCTTCTTTTCACTCAACTGGCTATTTGCAACCAAAGACAATAAACCCATTCAGTCAATGGGGTGCTCCTCTCCCCGCTACCCTGCCGACTTATTGCCACAGCAACAAATTGCGTCAGAGACGAGAGCAATCATCACAAACAGAATTTAATTGGCATACGACAGAAAATGGCAAAAATAATGAAAATGAAAAATGTTCAAAAATATATAAATAAGCAAGAATGTTCTACTTCAAGGTAATCGACCAGAAGATACCCTGTACCGCTGTAACCACCTAACTCAACTTCGCATTCATAAATAATATAAAATCTTAGGTGAGTTTGGTCAATATCCGAGTATATCATCAAAATCAATCAACTTTTCCACACAATATCCCTATTTTTTGACCGATTATTCCTATAATATTTTGTTCACTTAGGGATTGAATTCTTCTGGTTCCAACATATGTTTTATTTCCGATAAAAAGTAGCATCTAATGCAAGTTTCTTCAATAGAGCTTAATACTGATAGATTAGCTTTTTGTTAATACTTATCTAGAATATACATGGTTTATAGGAACGGATATGCTTTTCTCTGCCTGTTACCAACATTGGAAGATATTTTTAATAGACTTTTTATCAATGTTTAAGTAGTACAGGGTATTAAAATATCTCAAAGGCTGTGCTTGTAACTGTCTCTCTGCATGTGGCATGTGGCTTTGACAAAAAATGCTTAATTAATTGCTCTATAGGAAAACAATATAATCACAAATATACAATCGTTCTTCATAATTACGATATGTAAAAAAGGCAAACCATTAAATTTTCATCTAATGTTGATTATTGCACATTCCAATTACAATATTTTCGATGGGCAACAAGCTCGGTTCAAGCAACCAGACAGGACCAGACCCGACTAGACACCTACCCAGCGGTATTTGTTTATTGAAGAGGAATTTATTGGATTCAAATTGAGAGATTGCCGCAGAGCAGAAGACTGCAGACTGCAGACCACGGCAAATGCTTCGCCCTGGGCGACCTCTGTGGCAAGCACCCAGTCGCATAAATATCCATTGGACATGCTACTAAAACTGTGAATTTCGAATTTAAACGGTTTAAATCGATTTAATGTCGCGCCAGTATAAATCAATACATTTTCGGTGGCCAGGACATTGGCATTTGAAAATGGGAACATAAAATAGAGTAAATTAACTGAAAGCTACACTAAGACGAGGATTATCATGTATGGGAAGAGTTACCTCAAAACAAGTTTTAAAATAGCGTTTTAAATTACATTTAAAAATAGATCGCAAAAATAAATAATAGTATGCAAAATATATCAAAACTGTTCCATACTATGACTAATTAATACTACACACTTTTTAAAAATAAGCTCCAAGACCAAGTTGCTTATTAATATAAGCCCTGTTCCGGAACAAAAACTTTCTAAATGCAGTCAATATGAGACCATGTCTGGCCTACGTAATCCTTTTGCACATCGCAAGCTGTCTTGCTGAAGAGAACTTAGTAAAATATCATGCCATGTCCGTGGCTAGCATGAAGGACTTGGTGGAGCTGGAAGGTTTATTTTTAGACGAACTAACTGAATATAGCGAAGCTTTGCAGTTAAAAATTGAGACAGTCGAGAGGTAAGCAATAAATTGAGGCGGTAATTTAAGTAACTTTCCATTTCCACTCAGTTTCCTAGATGAAGTGCGTTCAAAGAAGCGACAGTGGGAGATAAATCGTGAGGAATTTGTGGCTCATCCTTTAAATAGTTATTCACTTATTCGACGCCTGCATGAGGATTGGAATTACATTGAAATGTATATGCAGGAGCCTGTGGGGGAGGAAAATGTTCAAAACATAAGAAAACTTATAAAGGAAAAGGCGCCTAAGAAAAGGGACATGGTGGATGCTATGAAGGGTTTTGGACGCATTCAAAGTTTCAACGATTTGGAAGCGGAACATCTGGCCCAAGGAATAATCGATGGCAGGCAATACAAGTTAGTAGAACGTAGCTAAGACTCTTATTTCCTGCATCATCTATAAGCTATACTTATCAGTTCCAAACTAACTACCCTTGAATGCGTGCAACTGGGCGAATTTTATAATAGTTTCCATCTTAATAAATTCGCTATTGAGTGGTATAAAGAAGCTACAGAAAATTTTAACCAAACCAGAGATGGCAAATTATATGAAGAAGTGTACGGTGTGACAGTGTCTGACATTTTTGGAACCTATGCGAATTTGCTTATGAAGAAAGGTAATAATATACGAGTTATGGTATAAATGTTCTACCTCTTAAGTTACTGCCTTTCTTCGTGTATATAGGTAATAAACAGGATGCATTAAATGTGCTTAGCAAAGTCTCCAATTTACATGTTAACCTCTGGATGGACCGACGAACCGCAGAAGAGATGGCTCATTTTGATAAATCTTCTCCTAAGGTACATTACGAGCAATGATTGCTAAAATCGTTATTGAAACTAAGTCTCTGTCATTACAGTATATCAAAGACCCACCACATGATGTTCAGAAAGGCTGTGCTGGTCAGTTTACACCTTTAACGAACCTAAGCTGTCACTTTCAGAACAACCAAAGCTATTTTCTAAAACTGGCACCACTTAAAGTGGAGGTGCTTAGTCTCCAGCCCTTAATAGTGCTATATCATGATGTTATATATGACAATGAAATTGACGAATTGAGGTCAGTAGAAATTTCCAGTATGAAACACGATCCAACCAAAGAGCATAGGAACTCGCTGAAATACACCTTACTAGAGAAGGATGAGGATGATGTGCTTAACCATCGGGTTATGGACATGACAGGCCTGGTGGAAGACTACAATACGGATTTTCATCTATCTAACTATGGTATAGGTGGTCACATTACTACACAAACTGATACCAGCTTCTTCTACGATTATCAGGTAAGTTACAGATAGTCCAGAAAGTGCAAAAGTATAACAATAGTTAAACATTTCAGATGCGTCCGGACACCCAATTGGCGAGCATTATCTTCTTCGTAAGTACCTAAGCACTGTTAAGAAATGTTAAGATCTTACTTAATTCCCCGAAGCTAAACGATGTGCAAGGTGGCGCCATTGTATTTCCCGATCTACAAATAGCCGTAAAACCAATAAAGGGCGCGGCTGTGGTAGCGTTTAATACGATCAACGGGCAGGATGAAATTGATGAACTTGCTTATCTATCATGTCCAGTGCTAATGGGCTCCAAGTGGAGTAAGTATTAAAAATTTAAGCAACCATTCGTTAAACTAACACCCTGTACTTGTAGCTCTTTCTAAATTCCTGAGTGAAAGCATGGAAAGTAATTAAATACTTAGACTGCATAAAAGATTTTCTTATCCTCCAAAAATTGTATAAAAATTATGAAAAACAATGCAAGCATAATAAAAATATTGAAACCACATTAATTTCTTAATTTTCTTTGCTCTTTTTCAATCAAACTTATTGATATGTATATGATTGTATTGGTTTCCTACTGGGAATATGGCGAAAGAACCTTTTAAGCTCCGGTTAACGTATTATTCGTCAGACAGCCTGTCAAATAATAATCTGATTGACGTCTATCACGAACCAGGACATTCCCAAGATGTCGTAGATTGTGCTACCCTTATACTTGGTTCTAGTTAAGCTGCTTAGTTAAGGAATGCGAAGAGGCATCGAAAAGTAATAAGATAGTATATATTTAAGTAATTTGTGGTGGATATAGAATATTTAATAGACATTTCGTAATTGCAGGTGTACGAAATTCTTTAAGGCGTATCAAATACGGCGTGGTTAATTTGATTTGATATCCACCTGTATTTCCCTATCTCAATGCAACGACATTGTCAGTTTATAAACAGAGAAGTGTCTGAAATGAAGGTTCTACTCGTTCTTATTAGTTTCTTGGCTTTTCTATATGGCAGCGATGCCAATAAAACGATTGATTGGGAGACTGAGCGCTATAGCAGCTCAACCTTAGGACTAATAAAGGCTTTTCAACTGGAAAATCGGTTTATGAAATATGTGAAGCACTATGCGGATGCCTTGCAGGAAAAATTGGAAACGCTACAAATGTGAGTTGAATTCAATAGATATCAAGTTTCAATCTGAATTCTGTGCTAGATATTTTAAGACACATAACCGTGTTGCACACAAGACCAAAAAGCAACGCGAGAAGTATGTCTCAAATCCTCTGAAGGCGTTTGGAGTCGTTCGCCGCATTCGACAAGACTGGACTCAATTGCAGGTCTTTACAAAAAATCCTGTCGGAACAGGTAATATATATATTTGAAATGCTTCAATGTTTACTAAATAACTTAAAAATATACTGCCAAGCAGCACAGCTAGACGCACTAAAACACCTATTGACCCAGAAACCCTCTATGGTTGACATGGCCGAAACGCTAGAGGGCATGAGTCGCATTGAGAGGACTTATGACCTGAATGCCTTTGACATATCGCAGGGACTACTGCAGGACAAGCAATTCAAGTGAGTGACTTATCAGCTGCAGGGCTTACTTAATCCCTTACAACTCCCCTGCAGGAATACCCTTTCGTTGCGCGACTGTTTGGCAATAGCCAATTACAAATACCAGAAAGGGGACTATGCCAGAGCCCTAATGTGGTACCGCACAGTGCTGAAGCACAAGCCCGAGCCAAACTCTGAGATATACAACGAAGTATACGGCAAGCCGCTGGAGGGAGTACGTCCTAAGTTTGCCAGGTCCTGCCTAATGCATGGTAGGTTCTTCGATAGTTCCATTCATTCCAGTAAGTTTAATTCCTGATCATTGGGTAGCTACGGCCATGGTCGAGCCGTCTATGAATGCAACGCAAGTTGAGAAACATGTGGATAGCATATTAGCTAAAACTAGCTCAATTGAACTGGAAAACTATGTAAGACAAATGCTTGAACACAATGAGACCGAACTATTGGAGGGCACGGCGAAGCTAAAGCAGAAACCCACAGCCCTTGAATTGGGCTGTCGTGGCCAGTATCCCAAGCGAACCCATCTCAGTTGTCGTTACAACTTTACAACCACTCCGTTTCTGCGTATTGCCCCACTTAAAATGGAGGAAATTAACCACGATCCGTATATAGTCATGTATCACAATGTGCTCTCCGATAATGAAATTGAGGATATGAAGCGACAATCTGTCAACATGTCCAATGGCTTATCAGGTTCCGTAACTGCAAATCAAACCGAGAATCTCGAAATTGTAGCCCGCGTTTACTGGATGGTTAAGACGTCGCCATTAATGGAGCGTGTCAATCAACGCATTGCAGATATGACAGGCTTCAATGTAAAGGATTTTACGGCTCTGCAGGTGGCTAACTACGGCATTGGCAGCTACTTTAAGCCACATTACGACTTCATGTACGGCAATCGTGTGAATAATGACTCTATTGCCGTGCTAGGCGATCGCATTGCCAGTCTTATATTCTATGTAAGTCAAAAATATTTATAAGATCCTAACCTACATTAAGTCTTAACCTTTTGCAGGCTAGCGATGTGCCGCAAGGTGGCGCCACTGTGTTTCCTGATCTTCAGGTAGCAGTGCCGCCCCAGAAGGGCAATAGCTTGTTCTGGTTTAATATCTTTGATGATGGCACACCAGATCGGCGTTCTTTGCACTCTGTATGCCCAGTAATTGTGGGTTCCAGATGGAGTAAGTCTCAATATAATTATTTCTCTAACTATTGATATTTGATTCTCATAATTCGATTCTTCTAGCGCTCACCAAATGGATACACATTGTGCCTCAAATGTTTATCAAGCCCTGCAAATCAAGACCTCTTCAGCAATCCAAATAATCGAGTCGGTTATTTCGAAAACCACATAAGAATTTTTCAAATATCAATAGAAGAAATGTCATTGTTTTGCACAAACAGTACACATATATATTACCTTAATGAATAAATATGATTTGAATAAATTATCAATATATTAATATGATTTGAATAAATTATAACTTATGAATATTAACAAGTAAGAATGCCGCGCTGCAGCACTGAATCTTCTTTTGTGAGTAACTTCCTTGTTTATTATCCGATCCACTTGAAATTTGGACAATAGATTAAGAGAGACTTAAGCATAATACATGCTAAATGCCAGATTTATATCTTTAAAAGTGTGGCTGTTAAAGCGTTTTGATCGAATTGCGGAGGTACGGGGGGAGATATTTGAAATTGGAAACAAACTTGATCTGCGTATGGTGTACAGGAACCAAATTTAGTGTCTCTAGCTCTTAAAGTTGCTGAGATCGACGCGTTCATACATACGGACAGACGGACATGGCCAAATCGTAATCTCTTTTGATACTGAACAAGAATATATATACTTTATAGGGTCGGAGACGTCTCCTTCTGCCTGTAACATACATTTTCACAGATCCAATATCCCTTTTTACCCATTTTATGGGTACAGGGAGAAAAAATGGATCTAGGCAGTTTATTTTATTTTGATTTACAATATGTTATTCACCATTTTTATATTTTCTTCAACATTTGCTGTTGACCAGCTAGATATGTAGATTCTCATAAAATGTCAATACTCTTCCAGAATTATAGCATGAACGAGCTTAATAAAATGTAGAGCTTAACTTTTCGATGCATACACTCAGAAAAATAAATGCCATAGAATTCAGGAAATTGTCCTATAGTAAAGATGACCCTAAAAGCCAGAAAGAGTTTCATTTCCTTTTTTATTTAATCACAGTAAAATATTTATGTGGATTTGTGTGTGGTTTAACATTAAATTCAATAAGGAGTTTAGACTTCATATTTTGCTCTTTAATAGAAATAGTTTCTAAATTATTACAACATATTTCTTAAATTGAGAAAAAAGTAAGGCTAACTGCCTTTCGCTTCAAATGCATTTTAGGGCATTCATTTTTCTGAGTTTATGGCTGCAAAACTGCAGTTCCCAAACTATTATAAAAAGTACGTTTGGAATAATGAGAAAATGTGACTTGAAAATAATTGAGTTATTATCTAGTTAAATTAATAAACGAAATTAAAACTTCTTTTCCTCCAAGAACTTATTTCTTTAAATTAAATATGTAAATTCTACCCATAGCATTAAACAAATTCGTTATGGATTCAGAACGAATGTAGTTTAGACCCAGTTTTTAAAACTGTCAAAACAGCTACAGTCACGCTAGCTGTTATCGTACTTACTTTGCAAACTGATAAACTAAGAAAAGTGAAACATGAACGTTGTAAATGAGCCATGCAAATCGATATTAGCATTTAAATATACTACTTTAATATTGAATTTAATGGAACAGTCGCTAACTCTTAGCCTGAAAATATTTGAAAAACCACACCTAAAATTCTAGTACTCATAGAACATCTAACAAGAAATGACGTGGCTTTTATATCTTCTACATTTTTGGCTCATGGTGGCTCATAGTTTTTGCACAGAGTCCACTGAGAAACCGGTTGATAAAAAGTTTCTATATAGCACCTCAGTGATGAGCATGGGAAAACTGCTGAGAATTGAAAATGAGCTAATGGGCACTTTGGCAGCCTATTCCAAAGTCATGATGCAAAAGTTGGATATGATAATTCTGTAAGTGCAACTAAAGAAGTCAGCAAGCAGCTGCTATAAGCCCATCTACTCAAAGTTTCCAGAAAATTATGACACATCCACCAATGCACAGCCCTAAATTGTTAGAGGCATACGTGGCAAATCCCCTTAACGCATTTGCACTACTCAGACGGCTGCAGCAAGATTGGCCCAAATGGATAGAATATCTGACGGGTGGCGATCCTCAGACCGAAATAAATAAAATGAAGAAGCTGCTGGAGCAGGCGCCCACTGAGAAAGACTTGCTGGCAGCAAGTGGCGGCCTGTTGCGCATTCAGAATTTCTATGATCTGGAGGCATCCCATATGGCCAAGGGTTTGCTAAAGGACACACAATACGCGTGAGTGGCAGATAGTCCGGAGCACTTTCGAGCTTAAATACAGCTCTTGACTCTTTCTACAGCTCAAGTCTCACTGCGCCCGATTGCGTAGCCTTGGGGGACTATCTTTTCAATCGCACCGAGTACTCAAAGTCTACACACTGGTACCGCACTGCACTTCGTCTATACAGGCAGCCATATGCTCAGGTTTATGGTCAAGTGATGAACGTGAAACGCAGAAGACTCTACAGGAAATATGCCCATGCAATTGCCAGAGAGAGTAAGCAGTTTAGGTTTAACATATAAGATCATACAGAAGTTCTATGTGGGGTACTTATCAGTAGAACCCCAGCAGTTGCTTATTCACGATTCTATATCCTTGATATTACTAAATACCCTACTGAAAAATCATACAGAAGTTCTATTTGGGGTACTTATCAGTAGTAGCCCAGCGGATACTTCTTTATGATGCTATATTCTTTGATTTTACTTAATACCCTACTTCAATGATCACCTACACAGCGCACGCCGGAGAGGCTCCGCCGCCAGATAAGCCCGAGGCCGCGTGGAAGGATGTGGCCGATACTATGCTCCACGATCTCGTAGCTAACGCCAGCAGCGCCGACATCAAGAAGCTAATCGATGAGTATTTATCAGGAGACGAAAAGATATTCATTGAGCAGAGGGCCAAAAACAAACCCAAGCCGACATTCATGCAGACGGGTTGTCGCGGATTGTGGCCAGAACGTGAACCGCATCGTTTGAGCTGTCGTTATGTCCATGAGAACTCGCCTTTCCTTAGACTGGCACCACTGAAATTGGAGACTCTTAATCTGAAACCGCTTATAGTGCTTTATCATCAGGTGCTATACGATAGCGAAATCTTAACATTGAAAAATGTGGTAATCCGTCCAAGAGAATTCGAGAATGAGCAGGAAGATGTACCAAATACAGCGAAATTGCTTAAATTAGACGAATTCAATGCGCCAATTACAATAGGCGTGAATCGTAGAATATCAGATATGATGGGCATGAATATAGCCGATCAGCAGGCGTTACATTTAATCAATTTTGGCCTAGGAGGCTATGTCAAGAGACCAAAGAAACCAACTAATAAGACTAGTTGTGGTTCTAGATCTTGCAACTTGGGCACAAATTTCAAGGAACCATGGAACAGCAATCGCATAGCAACTGTGCTCTTCTATGTATGTACAGATCTTGACTTAACACTGAAGATCCTTTCTGATTTCTTATCACTTTCACAACCAGGCCAGCGATGTGCCGCTAGGTGGTGCCACCATATTCCCCAAACTGAAGCTGGTAGTTCAACCCCAAAGAGGCACTGCCCTATTGTGGTTCCATTTGAATAAAAATGGTCAGCTCGACCCCCTAACGGAGCACGCAGTCTGCCCCGTTGTGATGGGCTCCAGATGGGGTAAGTTAGCCAAATGCTAGCTGCAATGTGAAAGAGCTAAAATAATATTCAATTACAGCAATATCAAAGTGTATTGAAGTGCAGCAGGAGAAAAAGGGAAAGAATCCCTGCCTGGCATGAGCATTGCTGTGGATCCTTATTATATAAGTAATGCTAATAAACAGCTCGCAGCCTACGAAAGTGGAACAATGTCGTTACATTCCCGCACCATTCTCTACTATGTTTGCCATAAAAATTGCTTGCACCACTAAATTTAGAGCCCTCTGTATTGGGGTAGGTTGGGGCAGAGGGTTGTGGAATGCAGCCGGCTGCTATCCGCACTATCGTAAGCTTATGTGCTTGCCCCAAATACCATTTAGCGGAAGTGCACACTTCAATAATGGAGAGGGCGACGCAAAAGTGGCAACCGAGTGCAGAAAGGACAACACAATGAAAGGCGCACATTGACAATGGCGCACACGCAGGGTACTTAAAGGAAAACAATCTTCATTTTTCAACTCGGCAGACACACATAAAGGATGTGCCCAACAGATTTTATGTGCGAGCTGCGATGCATTGAGATGAAAGCAACTGTTGCCTGGCTTGGCCTGGCCTTTCCTGTCCTGTCCTGGCCATGGAAACTTTTCATGAATATTTTAAGCGAGTGCATAATTTACAAGAACAGCGAGAATCAAGTGCAACAACAAGTTGTCGAGTCGGCAAACTAATTGCCAAGATTATGCCAAACTAAATGCAATGGGGCAGTGGGCGGCATGGGGTGTGGGGTGTGGGGTGTAAGGCGTTAAGCTCAGATAGCTGCACTAATTGGAAAATTTTCAACTGCTTTGCTTGCAAGTGGGACTCTTAAATAGTGCTAATACTTGGTTAAGTTGTCGGGCCGCCACGACAACAAAACTTGCACGCCGTGGGTTCGGTTGAAGGGCAACTTAGTTGTCGGCTTGAAGTGTTGCGGGAAATGAAATCAGCATGAAAGCAATTGTGCAACTTACTCAGAAGTGTCCCAAGGCTAAGGGACACACAGGACATCGGACAGTGGACCCAGACACGAAGCAGAGCCAGAGTCACTGCCAGTTGTCGCTGTCAAGAGTAACAATGTTGGGCCAACTGCTTTTGAAATGGGTTACACTGAAAAGGACCAGCGGCTGCTGTTAGTTGGAATTAATAGTTGAAATCATTATTATTGTAAGTAAAGCTACAAATGGAGCTACAGTGTACGAGCAGATTGTGATCTAAATCAAAATAGGATTTTAATCAGACCAGTTGTCATAAACTACGATTTTGACAGTATCTCTAGTAAATAAAAAAAGGCAGTTCCAACTTGAAGGAAATTAATTTAAGTTATAATCCTGCGTTGCGGACGTTACGTTTGCACTCACATGTTTTAAGCCCTGTTAGCACTTCGGATTAAATATTTTAAGCTAAGTTACACTGGTTAAAAGCTTCAAGAGGCTACTTTCAAAGGGTGCTATAACTTATTCCTTAGCGATATACATAAGTGTGCTTAAAGTGTCGTTGCGGACGCTACAAGAAATAGAAGTAGTTTGGGAGGTCAACGAGTATTTTTACTCCCTGTACCCATAAAATGGATAAAAAGGGGTTATCAAATCTATGCACTGTTTCAGAACACAAGACTTAAAAACAAGTAATATTTGATGAAATTTAAATGACTTTCAATGTTAACTCCCAATTTTTTAACCATAGATCACTGAAAAACCATTTCCTGTGGATTTATGCAAGAGTAAATTAAGAGTTGAGTGACCCAAAAACTGAAATCACTTCGTTTAAGTGTTAGTTTCGTAAAGATGAGAAATCGCATAACAATAGTATTACTGTCAAACTTATATTTACACAACCTTATTGAGTTTTGTCGTGAACATAAGGAAGTAAACCCTTAGACGAACAAAAGCCCTCCCTTTGTTGAAATAAAAATACAAGATTTATGCAAAGAAACTTTACCTTGTCATGGCACAATAATGCATAGAGTACGTTTCAGAAGCGCTTATTATGAAGCTCACTTAGTTTCGAACTATCCATCAATGCATCTTTATCGGGCCATCCATTCATTTTATAGCAAACAAAATCATGAATAATGATGTCAGAATCACTTGCGACCACAAAAAGTGCGCACATACTTTTGCGTACTTATGCTCATATTATTGTAGGTGTACGTACAAGCCAAATAAAGAGTTGGCCTGACATAATGGCCAAGTGGAGCACGTCAGTGACAGTGAAGGAAGTTGGCTTGGCTGGCAAGCAAAAGGCCACTCCACGGCCTCAGTTCTATACAGCAGGGGAATTCCTTGAATAGCTGTGCAAGCTGTTGAGTCAAGAGAAAACTAAATTGAAGCAGATGCAATCTAAAGCATTTGCTGCTGCACTAACCCACTGATGGGGGGGGGGGGCAAATGGGGGCAGGCGGTTCAGACAGCGGCACCGCGTATGAGTTGCAGATAGTCAGTTGGACCCTTGGGAGGCATTGTAAGGCGATTTGAACTTGTAAGTGATTGAATTGTTATCGGCGACATGAATTTGTTTGCCAATTTGAATAATGGCGCACTGGGAATGAAGTTGAGCACTTCAATAATGCGACCGATAAGAATTGAAGCGATTACTCTGTTCGCTAACAGACCATCGAAAATTTACACGGGGTTTAATAAGAACAACAGAGAACAGCTATTCTCCTGAGATAAATACCCTTACCGAAATGTTTTTTATACAAAAACTAAATTTTCGTTCGATTTTTCCTATCACAGCTATAGAATAATGTAGTTCGATCGACTTTCCCTATCACAGCTATATAATAATGTGGTTCGATTCTTATAATATTATAGAAAACTATATAAAGTATAACAAAACTCTTAATTGGTGAGTTTGGATGTAATAGTTGTACAAACCAAAAAGTTTTCCATACATAAACTCATTATTCATCCGATTGTTCCTGACATATATAATAGTTCGATTTATACAAAATTTGGTCAGCTGTACAAAACATATTGAAACTTCAATTTCAAATACAAAGCAGTTTTTCATACAACTCAGCTTTTGACGGATCGTTCCTTTTATAGTGGTCCGATCCTGCCAGTTCCAATATATGTACTGCCTGCAGCAGAAAGATAGGTCTGTGCCAAGTTTCATCACGATGGCTTTAAAAATAAAAGACTAGTTTGCATAGAAACAGACGGACAGACGGACATAGCTATATCAACTCGGTTTTTGATGGGGATCAAGAATATATATATGCTTTGTGGGTTCGGAGAAGTCTCCTTCAATGCGTTACACACTTCGTGACAAAATTATAATATCCTCACCAAGGGTATATACACATTAACATCTTTAGAAGAGAACTTTGATGTTACTCATCATTATACATTTTATGGCTTGGATGAATGAAATTTTTGGAAATTTGAAATAAGATTGTTTGCTAGTCAAAATCCTCTGCCGAATATGCACATTGGAATTGAAAGATATATAAAACTATTGCTAGACTCCTTGGATGTTATTCCGTTCACAATTCCGGAGCAGAAAAAGCAAGTCATTGAAGGACTTACCAGTTTCCTTCCTTCCCTTGACTTAACATTTAGTGGGTCATCTGATATCACTCCAAGCATACGTGTACTCCATGCATGCCACAAATTGGGGACACTGAGTATGGCATCTATCACCTTTGGGTTTTCGCACTGCAAACAAGTAAGAAAGTTAACTGGGTGCCGCACTAACAACACTTCACTTACTTAGCGTCGAGTCATGGCTGCCAGCTGCCAGCTGTTCCTGTTCGGTGTTCCAGTTCAGCTGCATATGCCACATGCAACGGCAGCGCAGTAGCAAGTTGCTGCTTATGCGCCTTCCCTGTGTCCTGATGTTGCCTTTTCGCGGCTTATGTTGAACTCTGTTGCAAGCTGGCGACGACATTGAGCACTTCATAAATGTCACGCTTGAATGGTGCCCAGATTCCCGAGTGTGTAGGTGTGTGTATGCGTATGTGGGTGTGCGGGTGTGTGTGTGTTTGATGGCCTGTTATATTGATTTAAGACATGCCGCTTAAACTCTGTATATATATATATATATATATATATATATATATATATATATATATATATATATATACATACGATATATTTAAACGTGTTCTCGTATATATACGAAACGAGATGTCACAAGATAGCCTCAGTCGAGTGAGCTTGACTGGAAGACACCTTGGATATCCAGGTTGGAAGTACACAGGTAGTGCTGTACTAGACTAGATTAGATCAAGTGCTTCCTTCTGCTTCACACTGCAAAATACTAGATTCTTATTATTAGTAAGCAGATTCTTATGAAATTTATATAACTTACAATGTGTATGTTCCACGATACAAAACTATGTATAACTTTATAGATTTTATCGACTTTTTTTGTAGAATACTTGAGTATATACCTTATGGGATCGCAGATGCCTATTTCTGCCTGTTATATAACCTAATTATTCTCCTTTTACCCAATTAGGGTATTAAAGGAATGAAAGGAAAGCTGAATACATATTTAACTATCAAATACAAGCTTTTATTGGTTATAAATCAATCCAAATCTATCCAAACACTCGGTTGTTCCAAGCATAGGAAAACGATATCGATTTATAACTAGTTGAATTTTGTACGCAAAAGCTTCTAAGAACAAAAGAGATCGCACCTTAATGAGTGGTACCAATCTATGATTACTCTATAATTATAACTAAGTCAATCTCATACATTACAAGATGGTTTTAAAACATAATAGACCATTGAGACTATGAGAGTGCATACATATGAAATGTACATAAAATATATTAATTAATTGATCGATGTTCTGTGTGTCAACACACAGTTACAATTCATCGCCATCACTTGGCAATTCAGAGTCTTCAATTGTTCTGATTTGTTGCCAAGTTAGCTTCGATTCCTGGATGTCCATGGTGGGACCCAGGCAGTATGGACATTCACGAAAGTCCATCAAAAACAGATCCTGGATTAAGCAATGTTAATTAATCAAGCACAAATGAATTTACCATGGAGGCTCTTACCGTCGGATGCACCTTGCATTGCTCGCTAATGCGTCCATGGAAGTAATGATGACAGTGGCCGCATTCATATGCACGCTGAGGGCGATCGCAGATGCACTTGAATGTCTCATACTTATAGTCCGGCGGCATCTCGTATTTCAGCTTGTTGTTGCTGTTGTTATTATTAATGTTAGTGTTGTTGTCCTTGTTGTTGTTGTTGTTGTTGTTGTTCAGATCAGCATCTAGGTAGTTGTACACCCAACGGCAGATTGGATTGTGGCCAGCTGACGATATGCGATTTGCTATATGATATCCTACGAAACTTTCACAAATGCTTACACCATAAAATATTTACCCATTAGTTTTGATTTTTAGTACCCTTGCTGCTAAATACAAATATGATAGAAAATCAAGACGAAAAAAAAATAATTTTCTACTTACAATGAAATTTAATACGAAGCCGTCTGAGTTAACACTAGTTTTTCAAACACATTTCAAACACACTTTCCAATATACATATGTATTTCTAGGCACATTTGATATTCATATATACACGAAAATATTCATAAAAATCGCTTACCACGCACAAAATACAAATTGTTTACAATTACGCAGCAGCATTGCTGAACAACTATGCGACCAGTGCTGATAACGCGCGAAAACCAATTAGTTAGCTTGAAACAGATTTAGCCTTAAAACCGCTAATGTTTATAATGTATATAATATATACTTCTTGCAACGCCTTTAATACAAAAGCTAAAAGCGCGCCATTTAAGTACAGCTCTTAAAAAATTGTTAATATCTAGTTTGACTAACAAACTCCGGCTTAAATAGTTAATACCCACACTTAGCTAGTTGCATGTTTCCCGCTTAACGACTAAAGCCAAGCCAAGTACGCTAAAACGCCAACACTGGCAACGGCATGCTTCAAGTAACGGTGCTTATCAGTGTTGGCGAATGTTGAAAGTATGTTTGCAAGTTTATACAGCTGGACATTCGACATGTACATACACATACAAACAGCAAGTGTTTATGTTTATATAAATGTGGTATACAAAAAGACCGCTTGCGGGGTAGAGTACATGTATGTGTGTATGTATGTATGTTTGGATGGATGCAAGCCGCAGTTCACTGAATATGAATTTTATATGTAAACACAATGAACATACACACATATATGTATGTTTATGTATGTATGTAACTATTTATTAATGGATTTCTTGTTTAAGTACATATTGAATATGTATGATAATTTGCGCTTCACTTGAAGTCTAGGATAATGCTGTCGTCAACGACTTTTAGTCCACCTGCTTAGCTGCCACAGGTGTAGGATCCGCCATTTGCAAATTATTTGGAGCAGCTCCACAGTAAGCACAATTGCGAGCATCCATGAGATAGGCGATCTGTGAAAAGAAAAAACCGAATACGATCGTTCAGTTTTAAGAAATTGGTTTATAAAATCGTACAATTTGCGTTTTACTTCTGGATGTGTTGGGCATCGTGCCGCAATGCGGCCCATAAACGATTTCAGGCAAAAATTACAGATGATCAATCCGCGCTTGCGATTGCAAATGCAGTTTTCTGGGGAAACATCCTCGGTTTTATTATAGATGCTTTTAATTGCTGTCATATATGGCTTCTGCCATAAATGTTTCTTTGATTTATTTATGTTTTGAACTTCCATTTTGAAGAACTTTTCGAAGCTTGTCTCACGACCGACTCTTCGGTTTGTTTTGCCGCTGACTAATAGTGTTGTGCAATGTCAAATGAGATTCAGGAGTATTGAGGGTACTCCTGCATTCGATTTCTTACCATTTATTTTGATGGAAAATAGTTTATCATCATTCCCATGCGTTCCCCGATGATGTATGAAAAGCCTATAATCGATTTGTACTACAACCTATTTTAATAAGCGAGTGGTACGAAAACATCGCTTGTTCCACATTTAGTAATCATATTTTTATAGAAAGCCTTTCACACAAAGTGCACAGAATTACAGTATTTCTGCGACTCTACATCCTTGTAACTTTTCAATGATTTCGCCAATATTTCTTGGCATAGCGCAGTACGGCCTTTTCTCTAAAATAAATATTAATATCTCTCTTAATTCTCCGCCCCAATAATATCTCTAAGACAAAGGCTCTCTCGTATTATCATTTTGTAGACGCCACAATTGTCCTATGAAATTTGAACGAAAACAACACTACGCGGTTCATGTCTTCGCTATGATGCATTTAGCATAGACAAGAACACCCAGGTGCACTATTGTCATCTCTTTCGTACACTTGTTGCGTGCGCTAGCCAGACATATATGTAAATTGTTAGTGTCGTCGCCGCCACAGCAATGTGAAATATACAATATGGCGGTCCAACTTCAACCGGCTCGTTGGTCTAGGGGTATGATTCTCGCTTCGGGTGCGAGAGGTCCCGGGTTCAATTCCCGGACGAGCCCAAGTGTATAAATTAAATTTTTTTTATTTTTTTTCTTTCCATTATTTACCTTTTTGTTGCTGTCAATTGCTGATTCAGATTAAATTAACTGCAAATTGTGACTGCCACTTTTTATAAACAAAATGAAAAGCTGCTCTTGACGTCGACACTTTTATCATTAAGTTTTTTGTTTGTTTGTTTTTTTAAGTGGTTGGAAATGCGAGAGTAAGAGCAAAATTATTGTGATATTTCGTTTTGTTTTTGGTTTTTTTTTTTGCTTCGCATTTTGTTGCTATGCATAATTTTTTTGTTTTCATTTTTCTGTTTTACATACATAAGCAAATTTGTTTTTGTTTTTTTGTTTTATGTTTTTTTTAGCATTTGTTTAGTTTTTAGCATTATGTGCTGGAAATACTTAGAACAATATGGTTTATTTTTAAATTAAGATTAAGATTTCTTGCAAGCGCTGCCGCGTCCTTGTCTGCTTTGTATTTGCATTTGTATGCGTTTGTGTATGCTACATGCATTTGCACAGTATGTGCGCGCGCGTGTGTGTGTGTGTGTGTGTGAGAGAGAGTGTGATTTGTGGTGTAACAGTCTCTATGGATGCACTTGGCTGTCGCCGACTTTGTCTCCAACTCCATCGCTGCCGCTGTCGCTGTCGCCATTTCCGTATCCGCCTTCGCTTTGTACGCTCGCTCACTCATATTCCAAAACATTCTTATGATAGAATAATAAATAACTGCAAATAGAAAATTTTATAAGATATTTATGTATCCCATTGCTTAATTCGCATGCGCCAAACTCACCCCTCGCTATCGAGCACCTGTTTGAGCGATGCCATGGTTATCACATGATCATCGCATTTGACCCATGTATCCTTCTGGTGGCGCACATAGGCCGTGTAGTGGCCGGTGTCGATGGTACCCACATGATTGACCACCGCATACAGTGAGAAACGAAAGTCGCCATAGGCATTCTTCTTCTCGGACATGAAGGGCGTCATATCGAACTCGATGGGGAACTGTATGAACGATGATATTTTGCGATCAATCAGGGCCGAATGCTCGAAACGCTTCAGATGAAACGAGACGACGCTGGGCAGTGTACGCAGGCTGAACTGTTTGGTGGACTCTTGGTATGATTTGCAGGTGGAGCATTTGATTTTGGCCGCCGAACCGAGATGCTCGGCGCGGGTGTAACGCTCCAGGCAATCAATCAGCGTTTTTGGCGTAACACCGCCATGTGTTGTGGTCTCCCCGAGATCCAATGAGATATCCCAGAAGGGATCGAATGTGGTCGAAACGCCATTGCAGGCCTGGCACACCACATCGCTCTGCAGCATGCCCGTAAATATTTGATCGATGATGCAGTTGCATTGGCCATAACAATGCGTTGCCGTTGCATTGGCATTTGAGCTGGAATTGCCACCCGAGGCGCTCGAGCTGTTGCCCTTGCTCTCATGCTCCGACTTGGCCTTCACACAGTGCCGATGCAGCACGTCCAGCGTTGCAATGAAGAACTCATGTGCATCCTGCTGCTCATAGCCTGCCAAGTGTTTGGCATGATTCCAAATTAAATGCAGCAATCGGTGCAGCGACAGCGGTGAACGTGAGCCCGAATAAAACTCCTGAAATATTCCAATAATATATATGTATCATTTTCAGCTGATTCACTGACCAATTGGCTACTGCGCATGCGCTTACCTGAAACAGTCGCGATACCTCGCACACCAAACACTTGTGGGAGGATTTGCTGCCACAGTCGTGGCGATCCGACATGAAATAGTCGCTCAGCAGCGGAGTGTGCACCAGAGCCTGCAAAGTAACGAAAATTTAAATAAAAAATAACTATATATAGTCCAAATAATCGCTCTACAATCGAATGTCTTGGATTTCGATTGTTTTTCCACCCCTTTCCTTTCGAATCTAAGATTTTCTAAGACTTTTCCACTTATTTTTATTAAAAAGTTCAAATAAAAAATAAGTATTTATAGACGTTATATTCGGGAAGACATATTCCACCCCTTCCCGTCAAATCTGGCTTTTTGCTATTTTAATATATTTTAGGAGATTTTTCCAAATATTTTTATTTAAAAAATCAAATGAAAAATAACTATTTATAGATAGTTAACTTATAGTTAACCAATAAATAACAATCGAATGTCTTGAATTTCGATTTAGGAAGACAAATTCCACCCCTTTACCGTCAAATCTAGCTTTTTTGCTATTTTAATATATTTTCTGATACTTTTCCACTTATTTTTATTAAAAAGTTCAAATAAAAAATAACTTTCTATAGACGTAATAATCGCTCTTCAAACGAATGTATGGGATATCGATTGTTTTCCACCCCTTTCCTGTCGAATCTGGCTTTTTGCTATCTTAATATATTTTCTAACATTTTTCCACTTCTTTTTATTAAAAAGTTCAAATAAAAAATTACTATATATAAACGAACCAATCGTTCTACAATTAAATATCTTTAATTTCGATTTGGGAAGACAATTTCCACCCGTTTCCCGTCAAATCTGGCTTTTAGGCTATAATAATATATTTTAATATATTTTCGGAGATTTTTCCAATTATTTTTATTAAGTTTAAATAAAAAAGAAACTATATATAGTCGAAATAATCGTTCTTTAATCGAATGTAGTGGATTTCGATTGATTTTCCACCCCTTTCCCGTCAAATCTGGATTTTTTGCTATTTTAATATATTTTCGTAGATTTTTCCACTTATTTTTATTAAAAAGTTATCGGAGAATTTTCGATACTTAACTACTTGTAAGATAGAAAAAAATCCGTATATAAAATTAATTAAAATTTAATATATTCAAATATTTTTCGCTTTTAAAAATGTTATATAATATATAGGTACTTTAATTTTCAACAAATATCTTAACCAATTTTGATTAAAATCAAGAATTGTATTTTTTTAATCGCTGGGAAGAGAATGGAATCTTCAGCACCCGGAAATAGTAGTATTTTTAATCTACTTTATTTTTTTTCATTATTCATCCGCATTTTATAGTGTTTTATACTCTACTCACAATTATTATTATTACACATATTTTTTTTTATACTTTATTATTAATTTATTTATTTTTTTATTGATATGTTATTGTTGATGTTATCACACATTATTATATTATATTTAACAAATAGTATTATTAATATTAATATTATTTGTGGCTTACCTGCACAATGCAATTCATGAAACATGTGGCGCCCAGATTGAGCAGTCCACGGAGTCCAATCGTTTGATTGGGACGGACCAGACGACGCCGGGCATTGGCCAGCAATAGGTTCGTCTCCTTGGCCGTGGGTATCCAGGGCTGCCAGCCGAGGCTCTTTTGCAGATCCTTAGCCTCCAGCTTGCGGTTGATCAGCGCATAGTCGCGACTGCGCGCATCATAGATATAGTCGCGGCAGGCATAGCAATACAGGGTGCCGTGAGAGAGTTCCAGGGCGACATTGTGCTTCTTGGAGCGCAGGTGGCTGGTGATGTGAGCGCCGCGGCAGCCGAAGTAGATGCAGTGCAGGCAGGCGTACAGCTGAATGCCATAGCTCCCGCACTCGAAGCAATTGCAGTGTACGGCCTAAGGGGTAGGGTGAGCGTAAAGGTAATGGCAAAGGGGGTTGATTAGGGGAGGGGGGGCTGGGCTGGCTGGTTGTGCTCAGCAAACGCTTACCTTTTTCTCACGCGCATCCTTGTTGACGCACGCAGCGAAGTAGGCATCGATGACGCGAAACGTATCGTAGCTGTGCTCCTTTACGTAGGTCTGATAATGCCTGCAGCCTGTTTCTGACATTACGTCGCTGTTGACGTTGACGTCGCCGTCGGCGTTGACGTCAAGCTGCAGCTCAAGCTCAACGGCAAGCTTTTGCACAGTGCGCAAACAGGCTGAAACTGACAAATGCGTCGCATTCAGTGTACCCTTTGTTAGCTGTGCGCCTTCGATATCAACCCCGCCGCCCCCCCGCCCAACACTAGCAACAGTTTCGTCGGCCGGACACCGGCCGGCAGCTGTCTGTGTTGTTGTAGCCGCTGTTGTTGTAGTTGTTGTTGTTGCTGAGGCCGCAGCTGCTGCTGCCGCTGCTCTTGTTGTTGTTGTTGGGGGTACGCGGGGTTCAGGTACAACGTCGGCCGCTCCCCGGCCCACCGACGTGTATGCACGTTTGTTGTTGTTGTTGCTGCTGGTGCTGCTTGTGATGCTGCCGGCGCCGCTGCTGCTGCCACTGCCGCTGCCACTGCTTAAAATGCTTGTTGTACTATCAACACTATTCTCTTTTGTTTTCGTTCGTTTTGCAGACGGTTGTGGCACGTTGATTTTATCACACTTGCGCTGTTTTCGCCGAATTTTGGACACTTTTATAATAAACGCGAGCACGAATTGTGTAAAATAGGAACTTTGTTATTGGGCCTTTGATGAGTTTTCTGTTTTTTCCAAAGACTCTGATTTTGCACACGCACACACACACAAATACCCAAGCGCACACACGCACACTCACGCACACTGGCATGCAAGCAGACACAAACATACGAATATGAGAGCAGCCAGCAGCGAGCAGAGCAGAGCACACAGCTGAAGTCGACTCTGGGATTGTTGATAATTTATCGATACCGACGATGTTCTTTCGAACATTTGCGGCAGAAATATACTGAAATATCGATAAGTGAGCTGCAGCAAACCTATATGTACAGCACATAAAATATTGCCAAATAAACGACTAGAATTGTAAGCAACATATATTAATTATACCATACATACATATGTACTTGGTGGCAAGCAATCAAATAAACTATGACCATTCAATATACGTTTTTCTCACTTATCGATATACAGTAATATACATTTTGTATTTTTCACGTATATTACTGCAGTGTGACCCACCCGCGCACAACGTCAAAATACCAGAATACCACAAGAACTTAAAATACTGTTCTTAAGTGAGAAATGCTTTCAAATGAAGTGCCAACTGCCACTACAATAACTACACGAACTCCTTTAGCTGGATTAGGAGTAGGAATAATAAATAATAAGAACACAGCTATTATTATAGCATATTATTGGGACATGCCCAAAATGTAGCATGTTTTGGCAGGGCTTGCCGCAAAAACCAACAATATTAAAACTTGCTTTCAACACTCGGTCACACTGCGTTACAATAAACAAAGCTGCACAATTGGAGCAAGTTAGAATTGGATATGGAACAAGCTTGTCGCGTTTGCAGGGACAATACGGTTACCCTGGTGAATATATTTGCGGAACGATGTCTGGAAAATTGCGGAGCCAGCCTGGCGGAGATGCTAAGTGAGTGCACGGGACGCGAAGTCGACCGCAATGATCCACTGCCTCAGCAAATGTGCCTAGTCTGCGTCCTTGATGCTCAAAATGCCTTCAGATTCAAGCGTAAGTGTGAGCAGAGCCACGAATATTTTTGGCAACTGCTGAGCGAAAAGGATATCTTCAAAGAAGATGATTGGCAACAAACAGACTGGGTCAAAAACATGACCTGTGTCAAGCTAGAGCACAGTCCGAGTCCTGAAATAGAATGTGAAGAGAATCTTCCTTCAATGTTTGACAGCTGTCAATTCAAAGAACAGCATGCTGAAAGTGCGAGCAAAGCACAAACCTGTGAAGAGAAGCTGCCTGCAATGATTGATAGCAGGAATGAACCTCACAGCCCAGTAGGTCAGATCACAGATCAAAGTCTCTTCGAGTCCAACATGGAAAACAGCAGCAGTTGCTCAAATGACGAAGACCTCCTTTGCATCATGAACTTAAAGGCTGAGCCACATGTCTGCCCAACGTGCCACAAGCGATTCAACTGCCAGAAAAAGCTAAACATTCACATGCGCTTTCATGCACGCAAGCGGGAACACAATTGCCCCTTTTGCGAAAAGGAGTTTGTCAATCCGGGCAATCTGGCTGATCACATACGTGCCCACACCGGCGAACGTCCATTCAAATGTACCCACTGCGACAAGGCATTCACCCAGCGTGGACGTCTCAATGAGCACATACGCACCCATACAGGAGAGCGTCCCTTCAAGTGTCTGAACTGCCCGAAAACTTTTGTCAGCGCAAGCAACCTAACGGTTCACAAGCGGACTCACACCGGCGAGCGTCCGTACGAGTGCGAACAGTGCCACTCGAAGTATGCACAGCCCGGCGCTCTTTCCCGACACATACGCTGCCACAAGAACAGCTGACTGCACAAGTGTTCCATCTGCTACATGCCGTTCTCCACGGCTTCCTACCTCAAGAGGCACATGAACTCCCACATAGACGGCAAAGGATGACCTCACGTAATTTGATTACTGGGCAGGTGATGATTACAGGACCAAGAGCTTCCAGCTGACCAGCAGTATTTATTTATAATTTAGACTATATTTTTTTATATTGTTTGCCATTTTAATCGAGTGATTCCAGATGTATCATATATGTACTTAATATAGAAGACTAATATACTATTATTAACAAAAAGAATAGCTTTATTTGGGTTGTGGAAGATTTAAAATCCCTGCAGAGCTCTTTATACAATTGCCGAGGAATATGATTTCATACCAAAAATCAATTTCCTACTGATTGATCTATATAAGCTATAAGATATAAGCTTCAGAAGCTGTCGATTTGGACTGAAGTACTGTCAAGTTTTATTAACATTGTAAATAAGCTTGGCTATTGATGCTGGTGAATAAATGATATATACATATTTTAATAGAACAGAAACACTTTCCTTCCACACTTTATGATAAAACAGTCTACAAGATTATACAAATATACATTAAACTAATTAATAGCCTGTTTCCACGACAGCCAAAATATGTAACATATAAAAAATGTGGATGGTGTTTCCACGGTCAAATGTGAAACGGTATATGAATTAGCCATTCGCCCGAAATAAATCAGCTGGTCGGCTTGATTTGATGCAATTTTTTACGAAAAGTGAAAAATATGGCAAATAATGGCAGAATAGTAGTAGAAGCAAAGTTGCATATCAATAGGCAGATAGTTGCAATAAGTTTGTACAATTTGGATCCATTGGTGAATGACTGTGATGCGGAGATGGCAGAAATTTACAATGAAATTGCGAGTGCGCACCTGTGAAGTGCACAAATATCACTGCTCCCAAAAGGCGGTGTACCTTGTCAAAATCTTGCTATTTCGAAGGTCAAACCTCCGGATTAACCTTCCCTTTTAACCTCATCCTTACTAAATACAAAAATTTTAAGATATAAGCAATTTACATTTTATTTCAAAAATTAATTTTGGCGCACAATTCGTCTTTGTTTACCTTTTCCCCAGTTAATCGATAAACATCGTGTGTTCGATAGGAAAATACTAAAAAATGCCGGGGCGAATGGCATCATATTTAATATATGACGAATTCGTCATTTTTTTTCTTATGGGATTTTCTACAGGAAATATGTATCATATTTCCAACATCCAAAAAATGACGAAAAATGTGAAAATATGATGTCGTGGAAACAGGCTATAAGACCTGATTGGAAATGATTGAGTAACAAACATATCATGAAATTGTTAATAAAATAGCCAACTTTACAATTTATTTAAATTTAAATTAAAATTTGTACTAATTATTAATATTTGGCTGGTGGCTGTAGAAGACTCCTGGGCGCTCTTCCTATTCCGGAAATCAAACTATTTCTGATTCAAGTACGCTTGTGCGTCCTTACCCTAAATATAAAGATAAGTAGTAAGTATTCAATTAAAAGTCAATTGAAAAATACGTACAGTTTTAAACCATGCTGTCGACGGCTTGAAGATCCAGCGGGATAATAAACCCATCTCCGATCTGGGCGCAATTCCATGCATATGCAGGTGCTTCACCGAGATGAAGGGTGGCAAATGGAATCCGAACAGGGCATCCGTTGTGCTTATGCCTTTTGATACGAAGAAGTTCTTGAGTGTCTCCTCCATGCGTGAAACTAATATGAAAAATTCACATATATATACATATATCTACAATGTATGTAGGTTTAATCTACAAACCCATTTTTTCGTGCGATTGGTTGAGCACCTTTAGACTGTCATAATGTTGCTTTGTTACTATAAGATAATGGTGTCGGGATGCCGGTCTTATGTCCTTGAATATGGCAAATTCATCGGTCTCCAATTCCAGTATGGTTTGCGTTTTGCCACTTGAAATATCACAGAAAGTACAATTTTGATGGGTCATGTTTGCCCAAAGCAAATTACAAAACTACAACAGAAATCAGCTGCGGGAAACGCTGCTGTCATCGATAGTAGTGCTACAAAATTATCGGTGGCTGTTTAAAGTTTTAGGCGATATTCTTATCGATGCACAGCCTACTTGGCAAATGTGCATCGATATACATAATTAGGTTTCTGCTGAAAGACGTTATGTTTTGAATTATATAAGATTGATAAGAGATTTGGCTATTGATGTTGGTCAATAAATAATCTAGGCATTTTAACAGATAGGAAACGCTTTCTTCTATGCGTTACACATGATAATACCGGCTACATAAACATATTTTACTTAATTAAGACAATATATCACGAAAGCAACTTTACAACGTATTCAAATTAGTACATATTGATTGATACTTATTAATATTTTACTGGTATCTGACATTTGGGAGTTCTTCGTGTTTCGGATCTAACACTGTTTTCTATTTAGGTAAGCTTGCGCATCCTTAGGCTAAATATAGAAATTTGTAGCAAGTATTCAGTAGAAAGTCAAGTAAATTACATACAGTTTTAAAACAAGCTCTTGTCGGGCTGAATATCATGCGAGATAAGAAATGCATTTTAGATCTGGGCGCAATTCCATGCATATGCAGGTGCTTCACTGAGATGATGGGTGGCAAATGAAATCCGAAAAGGGCATCCGTCGTGCTGATACCTTTTGATACGAAGAAGTTCATCAAGGCTTCCTCCATGCGTGCGACTAAAAAATACATACACATTTATATATACTATCTATAATGTACGCGGGCTGTTCAAAAAATGTGTCTTCTTTGATTTATTTGATATTTTCCTTTAATCCTTTAATGAATCTTTACTTTACAAATAATACAGCAGGTGCCTTAATTCTATTGCTCACGATTGTCGCCAAAGAAAATAGTGAGCAGTGAGTCACCTTTTCTAAACAGTAGGTTTCATTTACCCATTTCTATGTGCGATTTGTTGAGTACTATTAGGCTGTCATAATGTTGCTTTGTTACTATAAGATAATGGTGTTTGGATGCCGGATTTTTGTCCTTGAATATAGCAAATTCATCGGTCTCCACTTCCAGGATTGTTTGAGTTACGCCACTTGAAATATCACAGAATATACAACTTGTTTGGGCCATGGTCGCTTGAAAGTATTTACAAAAATAAAACAGAAATCAGCTGGAGGAATGCTTAACTTATCGATAGTAGCGCTGCAAAGCTATCGGTGGCTGTTGTTACTGTTATCGATGCACAGCCTACTTGGCAAATGTGTATCGATACGTATAATTAGTTTTCTGCTGACAGACGATGAATTAATTTGTTTTGAAAAATAATAAAAGAAGGCAAAAGTTAAATATGGAAAAAGTTTGCCGCATTTGCAGAGACGGCAGAGGTACCCTGGTGAGCATATTCGCCGATCGAGCTCTGGAGCAAAATGAGCCCAGCCTGGCGGAAATGCTGTGCGAGTTTGCAGCATGCGAAGTAGAGCCAGATGATCCACTCCCTCAGCACATGTGCATATCCTGTGTCCTTGCTACTCAAAATGCCTTTAGGTTCAAGCGCAAATGTGAGCGGAGCTATCAGTACTTCTGGCAGCTGCTGCGCGAGAAGGGGCAGCAAGTTCTCAACGAGGTTTGTGAACCAGAGACTGCTTCAGCAGAAGTGAGCGTCGTCTACATAAAGCAGGAGCAGGACGCTGAGGACACCATTGAAGATAATCTGTCCCCAACGATGGAGTGTTATGAAGACATGAAAGAGAGCCCAGAGAGCAACTTGAACAAGAATCTGTCCCCAATGACTAACAATTACGAAGTAATGCCAGATAGCAGAGGGAATAACTTGATATCGTATTTGGAACCCATGATTAGCAGTTATCCGGAAACGGCGCAGATACAATATATTACTCCAAAAAATAAGTGTCTCAATGTCATGAAGAATTGGAGATTGAAAACCAGCTCCATTCCCATTGCCCCGGCCACTCCGATGAAAATTAGGCCTTGTCGTGTGATGCTCACTCGAGTGAAAAGTACGTCCATACCTGACGCAGATGTGGTGCGTCATATATGCCAGATTTGCGACAAGGGATTCGACCATAAGAGAAAGCTATATATGCATCAACGTTTTCACGAGGGCCAACAGTCCAAGACAAGCGATCAGGCTAGTAAACGAGTCTACAAGTGTTCCTATTGTGAGTGGACTTTCATGGGAAGTTGGAGTCTCAAAAGGCACATACGCACCCACACAGGCGAACGTCCGTTCAAGTGTGCCTACTGTGACAAGGCTTATAGGGACGGTACTGGTCTTCTCCGGCACGTAGTTATCCATCCCGGAGAATTTAAGTGTCCCCTCTGCCCG
Organism: Hirtodrosophila histrioides; assembly: GCA_037075165.1. Lineage (NCBI taxonomy): Eukaryota > Metazoa > Arthropoda > Insecta > Diptera > Drosophilidae > Hirtodrosophila > Hirtodrosophila histrioides. The sequence goes on from JBAMCL010000491.1 coordinate 1,395,694, forward strand.
AAGACCTTTGCATGCACAGAAGGTCAAACATTTCATATGCGAACTCACGTCGAGAAACCGACATATCAATGTTCCGAATGTGAGAAGACTTTTGAAAATAGCTGGAGTCTCCAAAAGCATATAAGGACACACTTTGGCAAATATAAGTGTCTCTATTGCACAAAGTTCTTTCTCAGTCCACAAAGTCAACAGCTTCATATGCGCACACACAAATTTTAATAAAAAGGATCTTGTAGACCACAATACTGTCTTTAAACTTCTACGAGTAAGTGAATTCTTAGCATTGATAAATTGATTTCAAATACTAACTTTCTCTTTTTCTATCTGCTCCAGGAAACCAGTAGAGTGCCTCTGCCTGATCTAAGCACCGCCGAAGAGAATACAATTTCATTTACCATTCAAAAAGCAATCCCTCAGCAACAACACAAATTTGTACATAAGATTAATATAAGTTTTAGCAACGTTTAATTAGTGTATAGTAATTATTTAGAATATTTTTAAAATGTCGTCTTTATTATCCATCATTATGTGCTAGTATTATTTTATTTCGTATTTAATTGTTTATTTATTATTTTTGTGGAAAGAATACTTATACATATATTTCCCTAACAACATTATAATAAGCGATTGTAATTTTATGTTACAATCTTTTAATTGTATTTGTCAAGTATAGCAATAGGATGATATCGTTTTTGTAATATTAATAATTATTATTACTTTGTAAGCATTGGAAAGTTGATTTTTTCAGATTAGTTTTCCTTTCTGATGAATGTAAAAAGAACACTGGGTTTTTGGAAAATGGGCGTAAGACTGTTATATCAATATACTATTTTTTTTCATTGGGTGGACTTTTAAGATACATTCTCTAAGATCCATTATACATATTATTTAATATATACTTTATCGATTTTATAAAATGTGGCTCTCTGGAGTAAAGTTTTAAGCGCGATTTATGCACATTTAACTCAAATCAAAATATATAAGCAATGACAACTATTTAGTGTATATTATATTTGAAAATATAAATATATTAGTTATTTAGAAACAAAAACTGTCTATTGAAGCTCTTTCATTGTAGAATGGTTACCCTGTATTTAAACCAATATATTTAATCTGGCCTGCCTTGCTATGTGAAGAGTAAAGTTATCGAGCGAGATCTACGTATGACGACAATTGGGGACCAAATAAAGCAGCACTATTTAGAACTATGGGTCGGTATAATGAAAGAATAGAAAATCATCCTAACCCCCTATCCCACAGACTTAATAGAAAGCCCCACAACAGAAGGCTGAAGCGCATCTAACTAAGGGACCTCCCTAGTAGGAGATATTTCTAAGAATGTACACACTATTTGAATATAATATTGTATACTATATCATATTTATTATTATTATACCCTAGCAGAGGGTATATTAATTTGGACGAAGGAGACGTTTCCGATCCAACAAAGTATATATATTCTGAATCAGCATGAACAGCCGAGTCGATATAGCGATGTCCGTCTGTCCATATGTTTCTATGCTATCGTGATAAAATTTGGTACAGACCCTTCTTTTTGCTACAGGCAGTACATATGTCGGAACCGGCCGGTTCGGAGCACTATAACATATAGCTGCCATAGGAATGATCGGTCAACAACTATGATTTTGTATGAAAAACTTTTTTGTTTATAGATGTATCCTCACCAAACTTTCCTAAACAGAGTCTTTGGAAAGTTTATACAATCTGACCAAATTTGGTCAAAATCGGACCACTATATGTTTGTTTATACAAATATTTCATCCAAACTAACTGAAAGTTTTATTATACTTCAAATAGTTTCCTATAATTTCAGACAAAAATAAGTTAGGTATAAAATTAATTCATGCTAGGGTATACACTATATAGCTTCGGTAGACCGAAGATAGCCGTCCTTTTTTGTTTTTTCTCCCACATTTATATAAAGTTAATCTTTAGTTAACATCTACCATATCTGTAAATATGTAGGTTCTGGAAAATTAACACTTCACAAATTGCCAATCAAAACCATAAAAAATTAAAATTATAAAAAAATATTATTATAATTATTATTATAAATTATTATTATTAATTTTTAAAAAAAAAAAAGAAAAAAAAAAGGAAAAAAAAAAAAAAAAAAAGCGATGTCAACTACTAAAGAGATGTGTTGTAAAGAGTGTATATTATATTTGGAAACATAAATTTATTAACTATTTAGAAAGAAACGCATCATTGATTGCAGAATAGTCACCCTGTATTCAAGCCAAAAAAAATTGATCACCTGCAAAACATTGAACAAAACCCAGCAACAGCTGAGCGTTGAAGCTGAAGCTTTTGCTCTCGACTTTTGGCTGCACTCTCTCACTCTCGCGCTCTCTCTCTGGTTTTTTGTTGCTCTGCGCTTTGGGCTTTTTCTAAGCCGCTTAAGCAGCAGCTGCGCTGCTTTCGCATTGAGACTGGTTTTCATTGCTTTGGCTTTCTGACTTTGCTCTTTTTGTTTGTGTTTTGTATTTGCGCAGCTCGCGCGCCTGCTCTTCCTTTTGACCGTTCACAGTCTGAGTTTGGTACGCAGCGCGTTCGCCACGCGCGCGATATACACGTAAAAATTTTTTGCCCGTTCGCCGGACTGCATGTTCAGAGTTTCTTTCGCCGAGTTTCTTCGCGCAACATTTGGCGACGTGTTGCTGCTCACTTTGTGGCTAATTATCGAATTAAATCAGTGAAATATGAGCAAAACTAAAGCCAAACAAATAATTGAGTAATTAAGCAAATGTAAGAAAAGTGATTTTGTTGTGTGTGTGTGCGTGTGCAAATGTAAACGTGTGAAAATTCATAAAGAAAGCATCATTTGAAAGTCAGCTGAATGATCAGTTATGATCAGGATGCATAACTCAAAGAAACCAGACAAACCAATCAATTCTTTCTTTAAGTGTAGAAAGTTTGAATACAATTGGATATTTGATACAAAATGAAGTTTAAATGACTTGATTAGGGAAGAATATTGAGCCAGATATGATAAAGCGCTCTATTATGACAGAAAGTATATCATACTGAATGGTTCCTAGACATATAATCTCTAATAATTTACATAGTTAACGATGCCAGCCCACCTTGTACGTCCCTAACCAAAATTGCCAACTTCCTGCGAGGCTCGTGGAGTCTGTCGACTGAGGCGCCGAGTCATTAGCTCCTCGTCATGCCCACTCAGAGTACCGCTATGCGCCGGCTAGCCGTCTCTCCGAATACACACACATGCATACATACACTGGGCACAGGTCTGCTGGGATCTCGCATCTCGGCTGCTGTGGCCCCCCTTCACTTTTTTTCTTTGGTCTTGTTTTGTTTTGCGAAAAGTTGGCGCAGCAAGTGCATTTCGTATTCGCATTCCGCTGGCCGAAAGTCTCTTTGGGTTTTGCATCTCTGCGTTTGCGTCTGCGTCGCGTCGCGTCGCTTAACTGTAAATTGAGGCCTGCCTGCCTGCCTGCCTGCCTGCGTGCGCTGCACCTACCTCTCCCCCTACCACGCCGCTGCTCTCGCGCTGCATTTCTTTTGTCGTCAAGTTCAATGTGCGTTGACAATTTTCCATTTGGAAATGGGCTGGCAACGGTTTTCCACTTTGATTTGTATTTTTGTTGTTGTTGTTGTGTACTTTCACACACACACACACATACAGCAATTTCCATTGTATTTGGGGAGCTGTGCGTGTATTTTAATTTATTTTAAATCGATCGGAAAAATCCAAATCAGCGAGCTCTAATAATGTCTCTTTTGTCATTCAACCCGGAACTGTCTCCCCGCGCATTCAGTCTCTTTTCTAACTTACGCAAGCTGCTGAAGATTTTCCACCAAATTTTTCCGATTTTTTTTTTCCAATTTTGTATCAATGCAAAAATCATCTGGCAAATCGTGGATCTGTAAACTTTTTTTGTGAAAGCGCAAGTCGTTTCTTGTGTATTGTAATTTTTACACTTTTACCGCTTATACCTATAGATACATAGATACATGCACACATAGATACAAAGATACGTGGATACTTTCGTAAGCATCTTTTCACTATTACCATCACATTTTGTCGCTTTAAAGCCGCTTAATTGAAAGTCTTGACTTATGACTTGAGCGTTAAATGTGTATAAAGTGTTTGAATGGAAAATTGCTTTTCCAGCTGTGCAACCATGAAAATGCCCATGGTGTGTTGCATGTGCCGCAAATTAAAGTGAAATTTAATATGCGGCCTATTAATGAATTTATGTTAACAAATTAGTTTATAAAATACAAATATCTAAACGATTTTAGCAGAAAATGAGCATTGAAGCATGGTATAAGTTGGTTTTTATGTTCAATTTCAAGCGCTAATATCATATTCCCACAGAAAGTACTTCCCAAAACTAATATCTAGTTTAAAATAATACTAAACGAGGCACAAATAAACAAAGTTTTTAAGAAATAAACAAAAATTGAATGCTTATCACTTTGTTTTCAATGTGAATGTGAAAGTGGTTAAAATCACGGCTGCATTTCGACCAGAAGAAGCACCTGACGGACCAACATAAAACCCAGGCGAAGGAGAAAGAAAAGAAAGGTAAGGCAACAACAATATACTAAATATATAATAATAAATGCGGGCAAATAATTCATAACTCAAAACCAAAACCATAAACGAACTGAGATCAGAGCTGACAGTATATCTTCCTAACAATTTCATCATTTGTTTATTTTTATTTTTATTTATTTTGTATTTTTTTTTTCGATTTTCTAACTTGTTATGTCTATTAACGGCATCGGGAGCTGTGGAATCTGAGCTCATCTGGTTGTTGCTGCTTCTAAGACCAGAAATAAACTTGTTCAAGTTCCCGCAATGCCTCAAATGACTCATTTTGTCAGTTTTGGCATTGTTTCGTTAACTGTTTCTTGATTTTGTTTATGTTTTTTTATTGTTCTGATTAATTTGATATGCAATTTTAAGTTAAAGACACGTTCTGCTGACTTTACTCAAATATTTAGTCCCCCAGTTTGTATATAAAGCGCGCTTCATTCAATACAAGTTCGTATGTGGGTTGTACACATGTTTCAGCGTCTATACCCTGCTACAGTTACTGTTGGGTATATCACTTTATGCATTCTTACTCCCTGTACTCTATTTCAGCAATTGTGAGAGCTAGAGACACCAAATTTGGAATGTGGGTTCCTGTATACCATACGCAGATCAAGATTCACATTTATGATATTTCCCCCCGCTCCCCCCGCAATTCGATAAAAACGTTTTGTGACGATAATTTTATATATATAGCCTTGGGATTTGGCATGTATAATACTTAGGTCATTCTTTATCTACTATCCAAATTTCATCTTGATCGGATAATAAACACAGAAGTTATTCACTAAAAAAGATGTAGTACTGCATATCGGGGGAAAGAAGCAGCGCAGCCGCCTCTTGAAATGCCTCCCTAGCACTGTTGCTTGTATGCGTGCGTAGTTGTGCATGTGCAAGTGTATGAAGATGTGATTGGAAGTTTAAGACCTGGGTACAGGAATCGGGTTTACTCGACTAGAGCATTCTTACTTGTTAATAATAAACCTGTTTAGCGGCGGCTCTTCTGGCTTACGCCTGTTAACAGCTGAAGTTCTGTAACTATTTACAGGGTATCTCAATGTTGAACAGTCTTCACTTATTTGATTTACTTTCCACACGGCTGCACATCTTTTACGCAACTTGTCAGCGCTCAATGTCAAGGTTGTTGTCGGATTTTTGATATTTGTTTATATACTTAAAACCGTCCCGGGCCCGGCTTTTGCCAGTCTCTCTCCGTGTTGGCCCAGCCTAACAGGCTTATTGTTGTTGCCACTAATTGCGGCTCAACACTTCTCGAGTGGAACGCCCCGTCCCGCTCCCGCACCCGCTCCCGATCCCGCTGCTGCTTTGGCATTTTGTAATTGCTTCATTTTTGAAAAGTGTTGCGGGCAATTAATTGGAGCTCGCGCTTTAATTGTAAATTTAGGCAGATCAAGATAATTGGGATGCTCTGTACAAAATGGCAAAGTTAAAGACACTACGGGGTATCTCATCAATGCGAGAATGAGAAATACTTAGCACATATCATCCGAGATTAACATGGCCAAGCCTGTTTTATAACAGATCACTTTGAGTTTAACAGATCAAGATAATTGGAATGGTCTGTACGAAAGGGCAAAGTTAGGTAGAGTTACGGGGTATCATATAAATGGTATGTTTGGTGTAGCTATTTATGTGAGACTGAGAAATCTTAGCACAGAATTGTCAGAACTGGAGATGGGTAAGCTCTTGGCATAACAGATCAACATAATTGGAATCGTTTGTACAAATTGACAAAATTAGGGACAATTAGAGGGTTCTACAATACAGACTGAGAAATCTTAGCATAGAATTGTCAAATCTACTGATAAGGCAGCCTTTAATATAACAGATCACTTTCTGTATAACAGATCAAGATAATTGGAATGCTCTGTACAAAGGGGCAAAGTTAGGATGAGTGAGAGGGTATTATATTAAAGGGACTTTGAAATCTTAGCATAGGATTGTCAAAGCTAGAAATGGGTAAGCCTGTAACATAACAGATATCTTTCTGTATAACAGATTAAAATAATTGGAATGCTCTGTACAAAAGGACAAAGTTAGGGAGAGTTAGAGGGTTCCATTAATAGGAGACCTAGAAATCTTAGCATAGAATTGTCAAAGTTAGAGATGGTTAAGCCTGTAACATAATAGATCACTTTCAGTATAACTGATGAAGATAATTGGAATCGTTTGTACAAAATGGCTAAATTAGGGACGGTTGCAGGGTTCTACAATAAAAAATAAGAAATCTTAGCATAGAATTGTCAAAACTACAGCTTAGGCAACCTGTAACATAACAGATCACTTTCAGTATAACAGATAAAGCTAAATGGAATGCTCTGTACAAAGGGGCAAAGTTAGGGAGAGGGTTAGAGGGTGTTACATTAATGAGAGACAAAAAGAAAAAGAAAGAAAGAAGGATAAAGGAAAAAGGGAAGGAAAAAAATTAGAAATCTTAGCATAGAATTGTCAAAGCTGGAGTGGGTAAGCCTGTAACATAACAGACCACTTTCTGTATAACAGATTAAGGATAATTGGAATGCTCTGTACAAAGGGGCAAAGTTAGGGGGAGTTAGAGGGTTCCATTAATGGGAGTCTTAGAATTGTCAAAACTAGAGATGGGTAAGCCTGTAACATAAGAGATCACTTTCAGTATAACAGATCATGTGAGTTCTATTCAAATGAACAATAACATTTGTTTACATGTTAATTAACATAGTTGTTAAAAAGCTTCGCTGTATCCGGGTGTCCGGTGACAACTCAACGTTTAATTTATGTCTTTGTAGCTATAAAAAGAATTGTGTTAATCAGGATCAGCAGAGTTCAAGAAAGATATCACGCGAATCTGCTACTTCAGTTGATCATACATAGATTAGATGCATTAATAACTTTAGATTAATGAATACTGTGAGAAAGCATTGTTTGGGCACAGGCTATCATATATCAAATACGACCCTGAGCGACCTTTGAAAACTTAATTATGATTAAAAATTAAAAATTATCGCGCCATTTCAAGGCTGTCATTAGCTATCGATAATTGTGTCATCGCTTGATGAAAAACGCATCTATCAGCTACTATTGTTGGGCACCGTTGGCATTTAACGTATTATTATTAATAATGTGAAGATGGTATATTAATTAATAACTCATTAGGCCAGAAAACAGCCCAAACGTTTTAACGTTTTGGCCGTAGGCCAGGCATATTATGCGTATACCGTTTGAATGGTTCTGAAGGCTTAGAACCGTTAAAAATTTCACCTAGAGCGCCAGAAGCGAGCCAAACTCGTCCCTCGTTCTGGAAACTATCATAAATTTGACTTTTTAATGACAATAAAAACATTTTTTATGCGTCTTTTATGTGTGAAAATGAAGCAGAAAGCAACAGCACCAACCTCAACCTCAACCAGAAGGGCAAAGAAAAAGAAAAAGCAGACAAAAGCAAACATTACATACAGTTAAGCAGGAAAACAGGTAACAAAGGCATAAAGTTAATATAATACGTAATTATAATCGGCCTGAGGGTCCCACAGCACATGGTACTGCCATTTGGCAGGCAGCTCTTTGGGCAAGTACAACTCGTAGATACAATGTTAGTACCGAGTATCTTTCGGATCATGACTTAGAGAAATGCGTTACGGCCACGCGGATGACACCGTGTAAATAGCCAACGGGGTGTTCAAAGTAACCAAACTACTGAACAACAAGTGTAGACCATCATCGGCTGGCCACAGAAGAGGCACTGAAACAGTAGCCATGAGCTGAGGTCATTGAACCTGCCTCTTGGAACTAGCACAAAAACAAAGCCAACATTCTCGTATTTATGATGTTTGTTAGCACTAAATGTGTCATATTCTTCGGGTTATACTACTATTATACGGATATTTTGGCAAAGCGACTTGAGATTGGCATAAGTAATTTGCAAAACAGTTTGTATTACTAATTAAGTTGTTTATTTTCATAATGCAGACGGTTCTCAAGACTCTTAGAAAATAGCTAGAAATAAAGGTTAAAAGTGTATTTCCTTGAATAAGATCACACGAGACAACAATTTCAGTTTCTTTCGGACATTTTTTACTTGGATTGAAATATTATATATATTTTAATAATATTTCTTGCATTTATTGAATGTAATATATACAACTTATGAGAATTATTATAAAGGAAACAAAATAAACGTAAATATTGAATTACTTTGAATAAATTCAATTGATTCTGTAATTACGAGTATTATTTTTGCATTATTTTTATATTTAGATTAATATTTAATAATACTTATTGAAGTTCAGCTTAGGTAGAATATAGTTGCAGGTTGTTTATTTATGCCCTAGCAGAGGGTATTATAATGTTGTATCGACATGTTTAATAGACTAAAGGAGACGTTTCCGAACCCACAAAGCATATAGTATATATTCTTGATCCCCATCAATAACCGAGTCGATATAGCGATGTCCGTCTGTTTCTATCCCAACTAGTCTCTCAGTTTTAAAGCTATCGTAATGAAACTTGGCACAGACCCTTCTTTTTACTGCAGGCAGTAAATATGTCGAAACCGGCTGAATCGGATCACTATAACATATAGCTGCCATAGGAATGATCGGTCGAAAACTAAGTTTTTGTATGAAAAACTTTTTTGTTTCTTAAGTTATCCTCACCAAACTCACCTAAACCGAGTCTCTGGACAGTTTATACAATCTTATAAATTTTGGTCACAATCGGAACACTATATCATATAGCTGCCATAGGAATGATCGGTCGAAAACTAAGTTTTTGTATGAAAAACTTTTTTGTTTCTAAAGTTAGCCTCACCAAACTCACCCAAACTGAGTCCCTGGAGAGTTGATACAATCTAGAAAGTTTTGGTCACAATCGGACCACTATATCATATAGCTGCCATAGGATCGGGTGCGAGAAAGAAAGAAAAGAAGGACGAAAATTGAGTTTTGTATAAAAAACATTGCTGCTAGGGTATATAACTTTGGCACTTCTTTCCTGTTTTTGCTTTAAGTTCTTATTCAAGTCTCTTGTTTTTGCTTTAAATTCTTATTTAAGTTTATAATAATTATTTAATTTGTTTTTAAATATGTAAATAAATAATAAATAATCTACAATTTATTTATTTTAATTTGAATAATGCTTATAAATTAAATAAAGCTAAACTTAAATAGCTTATTTATCTGAGTTGTTTTGATTTACAATAGGAATACTCCCTTAACACATAATAAATATTAAATATTTACATTTAAAAGCAATTCTACGATAGCATTGTGAGATCACTTTTCAGACATATATACACTAGTCGGCATAAGTATTTTGACGAAATAATAATCGTTATTCTTTGAGTTTAACTTTTGAATGGCTTAATAAAGAATTCTTATTTATTTTTTTCTGTTTATATATAACTAATACAAACTTAAAAATAAGCAAACAATTATTTTTTCATAGAAACTTAAAAATATATAAATTAATTAGTAATTTCATGTGTTGGCATAAGTATATGTATATATAAAACATTAATTTTAAGCTGCCAAATGTAGTATTTAAAAAAATATATACATTTTTTATAAGTAACAAAACTTTACTGCCATATAATTTAAAATATTATGCAAATTATAGGCTACTGCCAGTGTCTATTATTTGTTAATACATTTTCAGAATATAGACAGAGTCTTAGACGTATTTTAAAGGCCTTAATAGTGCTACTTAGACAGAGTCATGCAAATCTATTGCATTTGTGGACTGGTATGCAAAAATTTCAAGCTCCCATTGGTTTGGGCATGTGGAAAACTCGTTGCAATCGTCTAAAAACGGTGTTAATAACGCAAAACAGTTGCGTTTTAACATACGCCGCACTTCGTGGCATGGAGACCAACCAGCAGCAGCAGCAGCAGCGGCAGCAGCAGGCTGTGCAATAGTTTTAAACGGCAACTGCAACTTCAGTCGGCAACAGCAGCAACAGCAACAAAAACAACACAGACTCAAAGTCGACCGCCCGTTGGTTGGTTGTCTAACTATTTTAACCCAGTTTTCTGCTATGGCCACATTCTTGTAGGAGCGCAAACCATAAACAAGTTTCAGCCATGCAACAACAACAACAACAAAATCTATAAGAAGTTGGTAAAAAAACAGGCAACAACAACAAAGGCAAGCGAAAAGTGTGCAAATTGAAATTGCAGCTAATGAAAAGGCCAATTGCAAGTGCGCAACAGCCCAAAAAACTAAAAAAACAGCCCAAAAATTGTATATTGCACATCAGGCAAAGTATCTGTCAGATACACGTACTGTTGGCCCTGTTTTGGCGGCACTCTTCGGAAGCTCGCTCATTCAGTGCGCTTTAAATACGGTCAATAGGGATTTACGGTTAGACATGCGACCGTTTCCACTCTAAGTATCTGCGGAAATGCGCTGGCTGATAATGAGAGCGCCGCCCGATTAGATATGTACCATGAATGGACACTTTGAGTGGGTCAACAGCAAACAGCAAACAGCACAAGTGAACGGGGGGGCAGGCAGGCAGCAACAACAATGCGAATTGGCACAGCAATGCGTTACAGTCCAAAGCCGGCAACAGTTATGGCAATCATCAGCTGGCCTGGGACTCTATTGTGCACAGTTGCCGCTAATTTGGCTTCTCCAATTGAACCCGGGAGCGATACATTCTAAACTGACCAAAGAAAACAATGCCAAGAATGGTAGTGCGATTATGGTTTATTATATGTCCTCCATGCTCACTTAAAGATGTGTTTCAGCAGAGCTTGGCTTTGGGATAGAGAAATATGGGTTTCAGTTAATAGATATTTCTATTAGATCCTGGAAGAATCTAAACGAAAGAGAACTAAAAGATTCGCTTAAACTATTCTCCATGGTGAATTAGGAAATCAATTGAAGTGAAGAATTCGTTTACTTTATAGTTTTGAAAGAACTGGTAATAAGAATTGGGATTTAAAGATTCACTTAATCTATCCTATTAATTTATTTCATTTTTTTTATTTTATTTTTTTATTTATTTATTTATAGGGTGGTAATGGTCACTTAAGAAATCAATTTTTATTTTCTTACTTTACAGTTTTGGTGGAACTTGTAATAAGGAAGAGGGATATGAGATACAATTTAAGGTATTCTCCATGGGCACTTAATTTGTATTATTTACTTTTATTTAATTTTATATTTTATTTTGTTTTTTTTATATTCTTTCTATTTATGTGGTGGTTATGATCATTATGGTCACTTAAGAAATCAATTTTTATTTTTTTACCTTACAGTTTTAGAAGAACTGGTAATAAGGAAGAGGGATAGAAGATACAAATTAAAGTATTCTCCATGGGTACTTAATGTGTTTTATCTATTTTTATTTCATTTTATATGATTATGGTTATGATCAGCATTTTCATTTAAGAAATCAATTGAATTTGTTTACCTTACAGTTTTAGAAGAACTGGTAATAAGGAAAAGGATTAGGAGATTAAATGAAACTATTCGGCATGGTCACTAAATATTTATTTGTTTTTATTATATTTTGTTTAATTTTGTGTTGCTTATGATCAGCATGTACACTTAAGAAATCAATTGAATTTGTTTACTTTACAGTTTTGAAAGAACTGGTAACAAAAAAGAGGAATAGAAGATTCAATTAAACGATTTCGCATGGTCACTTAAGAAATCAATTGAAGTGAAAAATTTGTTTACATTAGAAGAACTGGTAATAAGAAACAGAAATAGAAGATTCAAATTAAACAATTCTCCATGCTCACTTAAGAAATGAAATAAAATGAAGGTTTTTGTCTACTTTTTGGGTTTGGTAGAATTGGTAAGGGAAGAAGAGGCACAGAAGTCGAATAAAAACTGAAAATAAGAAAGTGGAATAAAAGTCGCCATTAAATGTCATCCATGGTCACTAAAGATTTGAATCTCTTCGCCGTTAAAAGAGATGTGTAGATGTAGAAAGTAAAAAGACTATCAAATGACCTTCCTGTTCTCTTAAGCAAACAATTTTGATGAGCCATCGTAAATTAGTTGTATTTTTTTTAAGATTTGGAGAGTCTCTCCATAGAAAAGTGTAATAAAATTTTAAGTTCCCATGTCCTCCCTGGTCACTTGAGTAGTCAATCAGAGTGAAGGCATCTAAAAGATATTTTGTACACCGAATTTGGTTTAAAAGATTAAATTCTAATTGGCTGCCTGGCCAAAAAAGAGTCATAAAAGCTTAAATTCCCATGTCCTCCTTAGTCACTTGAGTAGTTAAACAGACTGTAGGCCTATATAAGATATTTTGCCTACCGAATTTGGAGTAAGAGATTAAATTCAAATTGCCTTCTTGGCCAAAAAAGTCCAACTTAGTGAAGTGTCATAAAAAAGTATGGTTCTTTTCAGAATTTGGAAAAACTGGTCATAGGAAAGCGGAATCGAAAATACAGCTTAGCATATTCTATAAAAAATGGGCCAGTTTTAATGAACAGCTAAGCATATATTATAATATTTATCCGCCTATGATCAGTTCTAAAGTACAGCCAAAATATGTCCAGTAATCATTATTTTAGCCAAGTTTCAAGTGGCTTACACCGACTATTGCCTGTTGGCTGCACTTGCGCAAAATCAGAAGCGAAACCCTACAAGAGACCAACCGAAACTCGTCTTGTGTATGGTCAGTAACCAGCTGGGGAGTACTACTCAAATAACGTTCGGAACGGATCGTTACTGGGTCTACTTAGTATGCCCGGTGCGAGACTCTGACGCTCAATTTCAATTGGTTTGTTGGCTTATTAATTACCTCACCGCACAAATGCGTGTGGCGCATACAAAGCGCCCACCACCACTGGCTGGCGGAGTGGAGGGAGAGACAGCGGGCAAACCGGGCCAAATAGAACCCACAAAAGGCGTTGAACGCTGGCGTCGAGTAATACGAGCTGACGTTGGCCCGTAAATGGAGCGGCGTTGATGTCAATGCGCTTCGAGCCAGTCCAAAGCCAAAAGCGTTAAACAGAGTTACAGCTTTTTATCTCTATATATAAAAGAGTTCATCCTGACTGACTGACAGATTCATAATCATCGCACAGGTCAAACCATAGCAGAGGATGCTGAAATTTTCATAGTAGTTTCCATCTATGATGAAAGAGGCGGGATTTTGGAAAAATCCACCCACAATGTGTGGAGAATCGCGAAAAAGTGTTGTATGAAACTTTTTTGCTTACCATCCAATCGGTTACAAGCTGATTTTCAAAAATCTACACACATTTCACACATACTTCAAAGATTTTGGAAAATCCACCCCCATGGGCGGAATATAGTTGTATGGGCGAAAGTCTAATTTTAGTCCGATCACCTTCAAATTTATTTTCAAAGCTCTTCACGTAAAATAATTCGATACGTGTCTCACCGATTTTTGAAAATTCAGCACCATGGTCGGAAAATTGGTGGAAAACTCTGGCATTTGACATTTTTAATTTTCATGCGAATGGCTTCAAACTCATTTTCAAGATTCTACATAACGATATAATAGGCGCAGTGCTCAAAGAGTTTGAAAAATCTATCCTCTAAGGTCGAAAAATTCGTGGAAAACTGTTGTATGAAACTTTTTTGATTATTACGTTTGGTCTTCAAACTCATTTCGCCGGGCAACGCTGGGTTATTACCAGCTAGTATTATATATTTATTTATTTACAGTTGCTTTCTGTGCAGTTTTGCCAGGCATAAACAAATGAAGAGCTGAAAACTGAGAGTGATTTTTCAGTTACTTTTATTATTTCCCATTTGGCCAAACTAGTTTGCCTTTTATTACGTTTTTCAATTTGCTATTTCTACGTTTCGTTTTGCATATATTTCTTCAAGTGTCAGTCGGAGTTGTTGTTGTTGTTATTATTGTTGTTGTTGTTGTTGCTTACTTTCAAATGTCAAACGGAGTTGAAGGTGGCCCAGTCTGCATATATAGACACAGATCATTTTATATGATTTATATTGAGTCATGTTTTTTGATGTTTTTTTTTTGTCTTGCGAAACAAATAACTTGAGCAACGAACTTGACTTGGACATTATATATGTATATATATTTATGTATATAGCAAGTTTTGCTGAGAATGTCGATAAAACTGGACTTTAACTACGCATACAGTTGTTGGTAAGGTGTGAGCATTAATTATATTATGAAAAACCAGTCATGGTAGAATTCCATTTGGATTCCTTGTTAAAATACTTAAAAGGTTACCAAGTTTCTAAGAAAATATATATTTATTGTAGATTTTAGATATGAATGGTGTAAGGTATCTTTAAGATGTATATAACTACGAATCTAATGGCTTTACATCATATATTTTGTTTCTCATATTGATTTTTAGCAATCTTATGCAATGCGTAGTAAACTGAGGGCTTAGTTAATTTCCCATTACACTCGATAAACAAAATGTATTTTAAACCAGCGTGGCTTTCATATATTTACTTATTTATTTAAAGCTAGATACAATTATGAAAAGTATATCTAACTAGTTTAATTTATAAACATCAAAAAAAGTATTAAAATAAAACCAAGATTATTAAAATTACAGAGAGAAACAGATAACCAAAATGAGAGAAAATAGCCATTTACGAGAACACTAAAAAAAAGTTTTCGGGTAATTTAAAATTAAACTTATATAATATAAATTTTAAGGTAATATTGTAATAAATTTTTTGATAAACTAATATTTATTTTTTATGCTGCGTGTTATTTAAAACACTTTCATAAATATCTCGGGTTAAAGAGCAGATAATTGCAGGGATCTAACAGAGTGTATTAAAAACGTCAGAATGTTAGGCAAGCCTTTACCAGATTGAACAAAGCTTAGGTAAATTCCAATAACCTTCCTGCAGGCGTCCTACCAAAAATCCAATTATCCGAAGAATGTTGTAATAAATAAATAAAAATAAATATATTCCTAATATATTTAATAGCTACAGTAATTATGAGTAGGAATAAAAAAAATATTATATAAATATAAATAAATAAAAATAAATATATTCCTAATATATTTAATAGTTACAGTTAATTATGTAGTAGGATATAAACATAGAGACACATACATATTGTTTAGGGTCACACTGACACTGTTAAGTAACATTAGCATTAACATAATGTTAGATCGTAATGTCTGTAAGAATGACAGAACGCGAGGCAGTTTGTATTCGTCCGTGGAACTAATAAGTATCAAGCTACGCCTTATATTGTACATTAATAATAAACTAAAGAATAAGCTTAAAGACACCTACAATTAAAATATTTATTTATTTATTTAAAAACTAATCATATACTTCAAACTGATATGACAAGTGTGTAACAGCAATGGCTGCTAAATATATATTTAAAATACATATATTTCAATTGTTTTCAGTTAAATATTCTTTACTAATCTACCTGAACTTGGCTTTTCCCTGACCACATTTGACTGAGAGCTGAAACAGCTGATTGGGCCAGTAAACATTTCCCAATGGATAATATGTATTTCTCCTTGTCCAAAGCAACATTAGCAATATTATTTATAAATTGGTATTTAATTGTTTAACACTGAAATTATAAACACACGCATGCAGCGCTTTAAATGCCGAGTATTTTACAAATCTGCACTCACAATTTAATGAAATTCAATGCACGATGTGCAAAAGTCATTAAGAAATGGCTTACAACTCCATAAACAATTTCGTGTCATAAACAAAATCGTGCCATACTCAAAATAGCCGCTGAAAATGACAGTCAAGTGAAACTTAATGAAGCCTGAGAAAGTTGCGAGTGCTGCTTGCCCGATGAGCACTGAGCCGAGCTGAGCTGAGCTCAAGCTCAAGTGACAATCAAAATTTAACGTATTTTGCAGAAATCAAATGAAAAACAAAAGACGCCACAAAATAAATTGCAGGCAGCAGCAACAAAAACATGCGATAATTGCTAACAAATTTGTCTGAAAACGCATGCCAAACATGCAACAAAACAGTAAAAAACAACAACTGCAGGCAGCTCATAAAAAAGACGACCTTAATATATGTCCGTCTAGTGATCTTCGATGAACTTCTTCGTCTGCTTGAGTCTGCGATGAACTGCAACTGCAGACAGAATCGCATCTACCATCTTACATCTTTCAACTACCATCTACCATCTACCACTTGTTCTTGGGCGCTGACCCAGTTAAATGCAAGTGGAACACACAACTACAACAAGTTGGCCATAAATAGCCAGGCCAGGCGCTGATTTCTAGACGGACCAGGCTATATTGCATCTCAAAGGCGAAATCTTCACTCAATGAAGACTCAAGTTACAGGTTTCTTGCTTAAGTCTTTCTCAATGGCTCAAGTTTGTTGCCTAAGTCTTTCGTTCTGAAAGAGAAACGCCAGCTAACAGACCTCAAGAGCATATCTCTCGCTGTCTCTCTCTCTCTCTCTAAATGAAAATAACCAAAACAAGTTTTTGTTTTTGAATTTCTGCTTTTGTTTGTCTTTGCGTTTTTTATTTTTGGGATGCTGCAGAACTTTCTTTCATTGATTCTAGCGGAACGCATATAAATAACAAATTAAGACTTTCTTTCTGCAAAACATCGCCCTGACTATCTGTCCGTTTGCGGCTTTGTGTCATCATCTATTGTATTTCTTCTGCTTCTTCTTATATTTACTTAGAAGCAGTCAGCTCTCGCCTCGTTCCTAACCCAAATACTCAACGTCTTTTTAACCTGGCCGAGACTGGGCTTGTGCACCTTGTGTCATTTGTTGGATTGTGGGTTCGGTTTGGATTTGGGCTCGTTGTTGGCATAACAAGCTATAAGATTATCAACAGCTCCTAACCGAACCAAACTTATATAGGCTGTGGATCTGAAGGTTTCTTCGATTATGCACCTTTATCTGTGTCTTCATTAGTTTGACCCAATTTTCATCTTGCACTTTGCCGCTGCGTTCTTTTTACTTTCTATTTTCTCTTAATGATCTCTAGAATTTTGATTGCCGGCTTGTTAGCATTTCGATTTTTTTTCTTTATTTCTTTTTGGGCGTTTTAAGTCAATTTACTTTCATTTGCCTGACAGCTGAGAAAAAATGTTGGCTTTTTTCTTATTTTGGTTTCCGATTTAAATTTAAGGTTTTTTTTTATTTGATTTGTGTTGGGGCGTTGCCTTTGGCGCTTCCGTTTTTAGTGCAGAGCTTGAATTTGATTATAATGATTAAGTATCTGCTGTGAGATTTGAAATTGAGTACATCAAGAGAAAGGTATAGGCTATAATTATGTGGGCCGTTGAGAGATTTAGTACTTGCCATTGAGAGCATTCATTTTTTGTGCAAACATATGAAGGTGTTGTCGATTAAGTCACACATACTTGAAAATGTATCTAAGCAAATACGAGTAGTTTTCCTTTCTCAGGTAAAACTCAATTAATGTTAAGATTTGTGTAAATGATACTAACAAATAATAAATAAGTTAATAAAAAAAATTTGGGTTAATAGTTTTTAACTATAATCAAAATGTATTTTCTCTAGATTTTCTGTGCCTCATTCAATAATTACAAAGCAGATCAATCGAATACTCGTACATAAATCAATGTTTTTTTTTTTAGTTTTTATCTTTATTTTATAATTTTTACCATTTTGTTTTTCAGTTATTTTCTGAACTACTTAAATAAAACTTTAGCTACTATATAAGATCTATTAAAAAATAAATGAGGTCTGTTTAATGAACGAAGATAAGAATTAAAATAATAAAAAACAAGTAAGAACGTTGCAGTCGGACGCACCCGACTTCAGAATACTATGTTCCCAGTCCTATATAATATGGTTATTTGTGAGTTCCGAAAGAAACGCGATTTTGTTCCATTGGGAGGTGGGGGTGGCGGGTCCAAAAATTTGGGTGATCTTGACACTTAATAAATTGACGATATACACCAACATGTGTACCAAATTTGGTTGCTCTAGCTCAAAGATAAAGGCAAAAAAATTGCGTTCATACGGACAGACGGACAGACGGACATTTCGCAAACCCAACATACTTTTTTTCCCTTCGGGAACATAGTATAATAAAATTGAAACAAGAAAGGACTATCTTCGGAGTGCCGTAGCTATATACCCTAGCAGGAATTAATTCTTATACAAAACTTAATTTTCGCCTGATTGCTCCTATGGAAGCTATGTGGTCCGATTTAGATAATATTATAGGAAACTATTTGAAGTACAATAAAACTCTCACTTAGTTTGGATGTAATATTTGCAAAAATAAAAAGTTTTTCATACAAAAACTCAGTTTTCATCCTATGACAGCTATGTGATATAGTAGTCCGATTTTGATCAAATTTTGTCAGATTGTATAAACTTTTTAGATACTTGCTTTGGGTAAGTTTGAAAAGGATACCTTCAAAAACAAAAAAGTTTTTCATACAAAAACATAGTTGTCGACCGATCATTCCTATGGCAGCTATATGTTATAGTGATCCGATCCGGCCGGTTCCGACATATGTACTGCCTCTAGCATAAAGAAGGATCTGTGGCAACTTTTCATTACGATAGATTTAAAACTGAGAGACTAGTTCGCATAGAAACATACGGACAGACGGACATCGCTATATCGACTTGGCTATTCATGCTGATTCAGAATATATATACTTTGTTGGATCGGAAACGTCTCCTTCTGTCCATTACACATTTCGAGACAAAATTAAAATACCCCCTGCTACAGTATAATGAAGTCTGATTAATGAAAAAAAATATAAATTAAAATAATGAAAAATAAAATTAAAATAATAATAGTTTCACTGACCTTCTTGGAAGGTCAATCGGGTGCGAACTCTTAGGCCTACTTCTTGTGAATCAATGAGGAACAATGAGGATTTTGAATTTGGTTAGGTTAATAAATGACAAATAGAGGATTTCTAATAGAGGAGATCGTGAAGTATAAAATGCCTGATCAAAGATCTGTTTAGATGACTTAATTATGGATTTATGTGGATGCTAATAGTATAAATATTATAAAGATCTCTACTGCCAAGTCAGAATAGACTTATTATAAGTAAAAATTGGTCTTTAACCCAAGTCAAATACCTTTTTTTTGTGGTTTTTATACTTTTTATCACTCAATCATCGCTTATTGCTTTGGCAAACTTCAGTTTGCTTTTGCCTCAACTTTTTTTGTTCATAATAATAAGGAACCCATTTTCTTTATCTTTTTCTTTGTGGTTGCTGATGCCAATTGGTTTGGTACTCCTAATGATTGTTTCACGTGTGGAACCCCGTTTGAACTTATTAGATCTCCACCTTATATCGCACATTTTGGGGTCAGCGTCTGGTTAGTAATCGAAATGATTAAAATCCATCTTGGGGCTTCTTTTTAGTGGGTCAAACGCCTTTCAGCTGAATTGGCAATAGAGTTATAAATCTTGCGTCTGATCTTGGTGTTGAACATATTTTTATGAGTGCTTGTAAAGTCGAAAAATGTTTCAGAATAGAAAGCAGCGAAAACAATTAACATAAAATTTGAAACAAATCCGAACTGAACCACTTGGCAGCTGTCAGCAGCGTTTTTAGGGATCTAAGGCGGCATTTTTTTATTTATTTTTTGAATTTTGTATTTTCGTTAGCATTTTAACGGGTTAATTGACAAATGAGTTCAAGTTTTTATGCACTGCCAATTGGGTCAAGTGTTGTCTGAGGGCTTATTTGCAAATTATGCAGAAATGTGCCTGATAAAGATTTGATTGGCATCTTAACAGCATCATTAGGTTATAATGTATTTAAATGGATTATAGATATAAAGCCAAGACATATGGCTGGCCTATAAGAACCGTTAAAGTCGTACCTTTGCGGACAGTTTACTTTTGCCTCGCGGTTCGAGCGGTTCTCGAGATGAAATCCAAGCCCAACATGCTGCTCTGGCTGGGCTTCATTGGTAGTCTGTTGGCTGTGTTTGTTAGCGGTTATGAGTATAAGCCAATATTTTATGGCTACTACTATCCTAAGCCCGCCAGATTGCCGCCCCTGCCCGCGAATAATGTCAGCCCTGGCTCCACAGCATCAGTTCCAGCGCCAGGTGCGCAATCGGATTACATTGATGATCTGATCGAGGGACACAAACAGCAAATTTTGTCCAATGTGCTGGGCTCTTCTGCCACTGGAGCCCTGGTTAATGAGCCTCCTTTGAATGGAGCCCTGTCGCCCTTTGATAGCAATGATGCGAAGGCGTTTCGCGTTAATCGCTGTGCCAGCTGCAGTGAGTATCACTAGAAACTCGGTTGGAAAAGAGATTACACTTTGGATTTCTTTCGAGTATTTGAGTTAAGATACTTCCTATTTGTAGTAGAGAACTGGTTCTGCCACATTTGCCATTCAGTGCTAGTTTATCCGAGGTCCAAAATCAATTCTTTGCAGCCTGCGGCGTTCCCAACGCCAATCGCATTGTGGGCGGCACTCAGGTGCGCTCCAACAAGTATCCATGGATTGCACAGATAATACGCGGCTCGTTTCTCTTCTGTGGCGGCACTTTGATCAACGATCGCTACGTGCTGACCGCCGCACACTGTGTCCATGACATGGACATGTCTGGTGTGTCCGTGCGTCTGCTTCAGCTGGATCGCAGCTCCACGCATCCGGGCATAACGCGCAACGTGGCCTTTGCACATGCCCATGCCGGCTATGATCCTGTCAGCCTGGTGCATGACATTGCCTTACTCCGCCTGGACCAGCCTGTGCCCCTGGTGCAGACAATGCGGCCCGTGTGCCTGCCCAGCAGTCGGCTGCAGCCGTTCGATTACCAGAAGGCCATCGTGGCGGGCTGGGGGCTGAGCAACGAGGGCGGCGCCACTTCCAGCGTGCTGCAGGAAACCGTTGTGCCCATCATCACCAACGCCCAGTGCAGGGCCACATCCTACAAGACCATGATTGTCGACACAATGCTCTGTGCGGGATATGTGCAAACAGGCGGCCGGGATGCCTGCCAGGTGGGTTATACGGCCTGCAGTTGATCGAACCATTATCCTGGCATATCTGATGTTTTTGTAGGGCGACAGCGGTGGTCCACTGATTGTTCCGGATCGCATCTTCCGTCTCGCTGGCGTTGTATCCTTTGGCTATGGCTGCGCCAAGCCCAACGCCCCTGGCGTCTATACCAGGGTCAGCAGATACTTGGATTGGATAGCAGCCAATACGAGAGATGCCTGCTATTGCAATCAATAATATAATAAAGTGTTTCTTATTTATCAAGCACATTTTTATTTATTTTCTATGATATAATACTCTGAAGTTGTTCTGGGTGCTTAATAGATATATTCTTGAGTAATCGTCTTTATATATCTCTTATGCTTATTCTTCGGTTGTTTTTGTATTACTATTCGCTCTATAAAAATACTTATATTTGTGCAAAATCAAAGTACTCTCTGAGCATATCTGAAAACTATTAGAAGAGATTCTAAAATAACAGACGACTATTTCTTTTTTAAAGTATCTAAAGAACTGTGTCTAAGCATAAATAGATTTCCAATTTGGACAATCCTCTGAAATGAATTCAGTTTCATTCTTAAATTCACTTCACCCTAGCTTAGGTTGCCATAATAGGTAATAGTATTCTACTCAAACTTATATTTCAATTACTAAAAATAAAAATAAATAAAAAAATATAAAAACAAAAAGAATTAAAATTAATGTAGATGACATTTTTGAAAACTATCCAAGTTCCTGTTTCCTTCTTGGGAACACCTCTTTTCTTATATATTCCAACAGACATTAAAAAACAATTTTAAATTAAATAAATAATATTTTAAAATTATCAAAATATTTATTTAGTTTTCTTACAACTTTAAGTATATATAATAAATAATTATGATTTTTAAATATTCTTTTAATTAAATGTACTCTCAACACTTCAATTTTCTCTATGTTAATGTAAGATGAAACTCCTCTTCCGATAATTTAAAACCATTTGAAAACATTTTAAGATAAGAAATCATTTTTTTCCTAAAAGTATTTAAAGTATTTTGACTAAGCATTGAAAGATTTGGGATTTTCTGAATTTATTTAATTTTTCATTTCATTTATTCATATTAAAATAATTATGCGTATTTGTGTGTGTCCTAATATAAATTACAATAAGGAGTTTAGACTTTATAGCATTTTCTGCCTAAGTACGATATAGATCTTTCAATCAAAATTAATCTATAAAATATATGAAAGGGCTCTGAATACATTCAATAGGAATGTAGATAAGATATATGAAAGCTTACCATTGCATTCTAGAGAACTGCTCTTAAATTATAGTCCTATACCGTGGTAATTAGATTCTAAGAAAAATTTTTATTATTATTATTATACACAGTTTACTTATAATGTAAAATTATAAATAAACTAAAAGCTATGGCTGCTAAGGCCTTGAGCTATTGTGGTGCAAATTTAAGATTAACTTATCTAGTTTGTTTATTAAATTATAATTAATGACTATTATTTACAGTGTATTTAAAGAGATTCAAAAATCTTGTTGTTTCCTGCGAAGCTTAGAAAACACTTTTAAATTAAGTAATTGATATTTCAAAATTATTAAAATAATTATTTTAATGCTCCTACAGATTGAAGTATTTGTAGTAAATAGTATAAATTTGTAAATATTTGTAAAATTAAATTTACTCTCCCGAATAGTATTTTCCTAAGCAAATTTTGATTAGTGTTTTGTGCACTGTGGGCACCCTTCCCCCCGCTGGCTGCAAATACTTTCATAAAGTAATTTTTTGTGCACATTTTTGTGGAAACAGGTTATTGGCCGGGTTCGACAAGTCAAAGAGGAAAACAAAACATTGCTGGCCTTTCACTTTTTTTGTATGTGCTGCAAAAACAATCAATAAAAAATAAAAAAAAAAATAAAAAAAAAACCATTTGGAGCCAGGGAATAATCTGTGTAGCCGTCACGGAACATTTTTGGCGACGTCATCTCTGCACAAATCGAAGCCAAGGACGTCATCGTGGCTCGGAATTGCTGACACATTGTTATCACTTGTCAACGCAGGTTTCATTTATATCCCCACCCCCCCCCCCTACAAGCCCCCGCTCTTGTTAGCCATATACTCGGACCATACGTCCAGTTGACAAAAGTTTATCTTTATCCCTTTGGCAGGCAGCGGCCAGGGCACAATTTAATGGATTTTCAAGTTATTTCTGGTATTTTGTTGTAGTTGCCGCAACTGGCAACTAGCAAGTTGCAACTGCAACAAGCAGCACAAACAAAGATATCTCGCAAACTCGTTTCTTGCCTGGGGCCAAAGAAAATGCCGCATAATTGCCGCCGTCGCGTCGAGTCGCGTCGCATCGGTGCGGGGAACCCAGGGAATGTTGGCCAAATCGACAATGTTGTCAATGCTGCCGCTTTGGCATTTGATTTTATTTTTAACTAGACTGCGAATTAATGCCCGGCATTGCAAGGGCATTACAACAGACAGCCGCAATTAACAATTTTATCTAAAACTATTTAGAGTTGCGAAAAAAAATTATGAAAGTTGGAAATTTGCGAATCCCAAGCAGGGAAAACTACTTAGACCGAACCTTACAAAATGTTAATTGTTTACATTAAGCTAACATTGCTATTACACGTGTATACGAATTCAAGCTCTCTTATCCTACTCCTTTATGTGCGAATCTTAAACAGGAAAAACAACAGAGAACGTACCTTAAAAGGTGTTAATTATTTACATTATGTGAGCTAACATTGCTATTACACGTGTACGTAACAGCACTCTGTTATTGTTAAGCTGGCGCTGTTGAAAACAACGCTCAGCTGTTAATAACAGCAGCCACACCCGTTTAACATAACATAAATATGTGAGTCAAAGCTCCTGAGCCTCGAATGGAAGCTCTGTTATCCTGCTGTTATTTGCGAATCCCAAGCAGGGAAAAAACTACAGAAACCGAACCTTGAAACATGTCAATTGTTTACATTATGCGAGCTAACATTGCTGTTACACGTGTACGTAACAGCACTCTGTTATTGTTAAGCTGGCGCTGGTGGAAACAACGCTCAGCTGTTAATAACAGCAGCCACAGCCGTTTAACATAACATAAATATGTTAGTCAAAGCTCCTTAGCCTCGAATGAAAGATTTGTTATCCTTCTGGGAAAACTACAGAGAACAAACTTTAAAACATCTTAATTGTTTACATTACGCGAGCTAACATTGCTGTTATACGTGTACGTAACAGCACTCTGTTATTGTTATGCTGGCGCTGTTGGAAATAACGCTCAGCTGTTAATAATAGCAGCCACGGCCGTTTAACATAACATAAATATGTTAGTCCTTAACCTCGAATGGAAGCTCTGTTATCCTGCTGTTTTATTTCTGAGTCCCAAGCAGGAAACACTAGAGGAACCTAAAAATGTGTTAACTGTTTACATTCTGCGAGCTAACATTGTTGTTATAGGTGTACGTAACAGCACTCTATTATTGTTATGCTGGCGGTTAGCATTGTTTGTTGATTAACTGTTAATAACAGCAGGCCACATACCATAACATAAATATATTAGTTAAAGCTTCTTATTCTCACATAAAAGCTCTGTTATCCTGCTGTATTATTTATACCTACCTGGAATGCCAAGCGAAGTTTTGAAATCGTTTTCTCAGCTCGTTTCCTACCACCCGATCATATCTATTTCAATTTGCTAGATATTCTCACGTTGCGTCTTATGCACCACTTTTAAAACTTATTTATATCAATTATTTGTAAAAGCAATTACAAGCACGCTAAGCGATACAGGGAGATATAGGTACTAGATACAGATACGGGCGCATGCAGTGCGTTAGCTATTTATAGCTTCATTCTAGACGTCCACGGACTGTCCTCGCCTCTGCTAGGCAATTCCATCTGGGAAAGGGAGACAGACACACATTATAGGAATTCGCAGAAAGTGACTTTATTCTCAACTTTGAACTTAACAGCTCCTTTCCCGTCAAATATCGCGCCTCCTGCGCAGCGTCCACTTTAATCGTTCAATGGATCTGACCACAGATTGCAGCTCCCGCTGGACATTCACGCATTCCACGATCTGTTCCACACAGCGTTCCCACTTGCCGCTTGCCACGCGTAAGCTAGGAGGCACCAGTTGCCCAAAGATGTGTGTAACCGGCTGCAGATATCCCTGGGCGGGTTCCACATCATGGCGCAATAGCTTTAGTGAGCTGCCCCAGGACCCAGCCTGCTCCAGCAGACGGCACAGTGCCCGGTAGGGCGTGTAGACGGGTAGCCGAGGCGCCGCAGCAAGGCGATGGGGTCCTTGCTGCAGGCGCGTTCTGGCCAAGATTAGGCGTGCTCTGGATGTGTGCGCCTCCAGTGACAGCTGCTGACCTATCTGATCCTCAATCATTTGCAGCATGTGCAGGTGCAGGCTATCCATCAGGCAGCCAGTTTCCTCGTCAGTCGTCTCTATGCAAATCTCTTCGATTTGAGCAATTCTATCTGCTACGCAGCAGGCCTCATCTTCAGATATTGTCTCTGCATCTTCTGTGCTGGGCTCTTTCTCTGCTCGATTGTGCTCTATGCTCATTCCGGTAACTTGTACTAATTTTATTATGCGATAAAAATTTTAATTTTTCGATAGTAAAACTAGTTTAGCTTTTGATGACATTTTTGAGTAAAAATCCGAGGCATTGAAAATTTCGTTCGAATACTGTATACTATCCCTACTCTTCTACTGTCTGCATACTCTATGTTTCTAAAATATGTGGATGAAATAAGGCACAGATTCGCAGCATTTAGGACGGAATCTTATGGTTTAAATCAATATATAAAACTATATTGGTCATCAAGTATCAAGTTTAAAGGTTGAAACACTTGATACGACTATTAAACTGGTTCTTTTTTTTGTTAATTTCAGCGACCCTCATCTGTGGCAGATTGTTTGCTTGTGGTTTTAACTCTGACAGCCTTTGTTTCTTTTGTTTTTTTGGGGGAAGGCTTCTTTGGGCCACGCTTCGCTTGGCATTTTAGCATATTTCTCACATAAATCGCCAGCGACTTGGGTAGAGAAATTTTCACGCCTCGCTGGCCAGTGGCCAAGATACTCTGAGGCTAAGATACTGCGGCTTGCTCTTTAATCAAAATTGTGTACAAGACTTATGCCAAATAGTACTTAGTACTCAGTACTTAGTACCATCTCACCACCCTTCCGGGCTGTAGCTGTTGCTGTTGCTGGCAAGCCGCAAACATTTTAATAAATTGCCAGTTATTAGTTGTTGGCAGCAGGAAAAAGTGCAATTAAAATGCATTCGAGTTGCAAGAGAGTGCTGGGGGGAGCTGCAGCTGAAGGAAGTTTGAGGCAAAAGAAATTAGCATAGGCTTTGACTCGAGTGAAAGAGACAACAACAACACTAAAGAAAGAGAGCAAAAACTAGCGAGATAGTTTCCCATAATTTGCGTAGCGCAGCGCCCATAATGAGCTCCAGAGCAGTAGGCAGAGAGAGAGAGGCAGAGAGGCAGGGAAGTCAGGGGAAAGAACTGTGGTCACTCGCATAGCAAATGGTGTGAAATTTTTGCAAAGCGTCGGTTAAGCAGCGTCAAGCAGTGGCCCAGGTGCTGGGGCCGCGGAGAGCTGGCGGGGGCAGGCACATAAGTGGGCTGAGCTCCGCTTGCTGCATTGTTCGCAACCGCACTTAGTTTTTGTTATTATTGCTGTAGTTGAAATTTGCATAAATGTTTTTAATTAAAGCGTTTAATGCATATTTTGTTAAGTGGCTTTTAGTTTGGGCGAGCATTGAAGTTGTTGATGAAATTGAAAGGAAGTGAAAATAAACACACGTGTAAACATACATACGAGCATATATGTATACTGGAACAATCAGATAAACAATTGAATAAATAAATAAAATGAGAATGTGCAT
Organism: Hirtodrosophila histrioides; assembly: GCA_037075165.1. NCBI lineage: Eukaryota > Metazoa > Arthropoda > Insecta > Diptera > Drosophilidae > Hirtodrosophila > Hirtodrosophila histrioides. The sequence continues at coordinate 1,423,107 of JBAMCL010000491.1, forward strand.
AAAATTGCCATATTTTGAACCAAAGGCAGTCATCCTTTTCTGAATTGAATATATATATATTCTCTTAACATTTTCCGAATTTAAGAAATATACATATTTCATAATATTTTCTGAATTTAAGAAATTTATATTTGCGCGGCAAGTTTGCAAGTTTTTGTTTCTACCAAATATACATTATTTCTTGTTCTTAGGCTGACCTTTACTATAGGGATATTTCCTGATTTCTCAGGCATTTATTTCTAATATTATTATTATTTTTATATAATATTGTATACCTTTACTATAGGGATATTTGCTGATTTCTCAGGCATTTATTGCTAATATTATTATTTTTATATAATATTGTAGTAGTATATTACAAAATTGTCAGTAGTCTATTGACAATTTGTGGGAGTTTAGGAGTGGAGGGGGAAATACACATAACCATTTAGACTTTGCTGTTGTTGCTGAGAACAAGAACAGACATATTTCTATTATACAGTCAAAAAAATAAATGCTCTAAATTGCAGAAAGTCTCCTTATTTTTGTAGTCAAAGGCAGCTAACCTTACTTTTTTTCTGAATTTTAGAAATTTATGTATTAAAACTAACAAATATTCTATCAAATAGAATTTTATTTTTTACTATATGTTCCTACACCCAGAATAATAAATGCCATAGAATTCAGAAAATCGCCCTTTAACAAAAATCAACCTAAAAGCCACAAATAATTTCTGTTTAATAGAAAAAATTTCGAGGTTTGAGAAATATATTTGTTAAATTCTGGAAAAAATAAAGTTAACTGCTTTTCGCTAAAAATGTGTGGTGAGTTACTGCATTTAAGGGCATTTATTTTTCTGAGTGTATGTATTGTGAATATTATATTCGAACATGGAGTAAAGCTATATTTTATTTAAATTTTATTTATTATTTATGTTTATTATAATGGTGTAGAAGAATTTGCTTGAAATAAAAATTGTTTCTGCCTCTTAAGGTCATTTGATAATAGTAGGGCATTTATTTTTCTGAGTGTATGGTGGGAAACACCTCCTTCCGCCTTATACACACATTCTCCAAAGCTTAACATAACCTTGCTTTTAACCAATTTCAATTGGTTCAGCTTATAATGACGTCTATAATCAATAAATGACAGCCTAAGCGATTTGAAAGCTATGAGTAATAGATTGGGAATTGTAGCTCATAAGAAATGATTTATGATTTATGCATATAAGAGGAAAAGTGATGAGTGGTAATGCATAATGACTGCATAACGCGCATAACTGCAATATAACGAGACAAATGCACAACTTATGATGGAACTAATCATAGCTTATGCATAACAGTGCGAAACGTGTGGAGTCAAAACTTACTGAGACACTCGAAGACGTCTCCATTCTCTCCGAATGGAATATATCTGTCAGCAGGGATATATTTTCTCTAGTTTTAATCGCCAACAGCTGAGAAAATATATTTTTACAGCAATTTAAGCGCAGAATTCTCCCTCAGGGCTTGGACAGTCCTTTAAGAAATGGTTTAATTGTTTTAAAAACTAAAAACAACTTGAAATATCAACTTTGTTGCAGGTTCCCTTTTGGTTCTGCTGCTCATCTAACTAATGGCCTCCCATTGCATAGTTGACATGGTGCAACTATTTTTTTTTCTCAGTCTTTCCCTCTTCATGTTGCACTGTCAACAGAGCTGAAAAATTTTTATTTATGCGCTTCTGTAGCGCCAAAATTCTCGACGGCAGGCGTCAGTCAACACTGGTAGATAGTCGGGGAGGTGGATGGACAAACGGAGAGGGATAGATGAACGGGCGAGCGGACAGGCGAGCTGGGATAGGGAGAGTCGTGAGGTGGCAGGCAGCTTGCAACATTGGGGAGGCCGTTGGAACGTTGGAAAGCAAACAAACTGTAAACTGGGGAACGCCACTCAAAGTCGCGGCTTCCTGGCTGACACACTTTTATGCCCCGTCCAAGCAATGCCACTTGGCATGCCAAAAAGCCGGCTGGTAAGGGGGTTTGGGTAATGGCAAGAGCGTGTATCGGAAGCCTTTTGGTTGCCAGTCTAATTGAAGTCGAGTGCATAGCTAGCAGCTATTTTATCTGGCAGCTACAGAAAACAACTTTGACATTATGCGCCACAAATTGTGGCAATTTAAGGCCAATTTAAGTCGCAGCTACAGAAAATATTTCACAGCATCAGACTCCAAAATGCGGCAAGTCCGCTCAATGAAGCGAATCAGATTCGTTTCCCCTTTCTCCCATCTTTCCATCTCTCTCCCAATCTCTCTCTCCTCTCGCTGTGCCTCCTCCTTAATCCCCCATTGCAACTGTCTGCCACATCGTCTAAAGGTAACAATTTATATAATGAAACTGATTTCAAATTTGTGATGTGCTGGCCGCAAGCGCGAACCGAGCTTGGTAATTACCGGCTTTGGCCAAAACAACAGTTATAAAAGAGGCGTCCAGAAACGTCCGAAAAGACGACAAGCCGGGAAAGCGGAGCGTGGGCTCTAACGAACCTTGTATACTCTTGTAAATTGATTACATCTGTAGGTGGATAAAATTATAAACATCTAAAGTATTTCTCAATGAATTCATTTATTAAAATAAATAATTAACTATTAAAATATGATAATTTATATAATAACCACAATAGACCTTGTGGTGACACAATAGCAGGAAGGAATTATTAAGAAATTATAGAGACATAACCTATCAATGCCAACACATTATCAATCTTAAGCTTCCTTAACTCTCCCACTCCTAACATCCTAATCTCATAGGTCAACCACTCAAATATATAATATTTTATCAAATTAACCAATATGTTGAATATAATAGAATAATTGGAGGCCTTTGTCGCTCTGGCTTTACACATTGTGGTTTAGAATTAATTCTCTTTAACATTTATATAAATAAATAAATAAAATAAACAAGGAATATAAATTATGTGGGAAATTTAGTAACTTCGACTCTTGAGAGGCAGCAGTCAGCGACCAAGATTAATTGATGATGTAAGCAAAGAATATAGTTAGTGAATATAGTATATATTGAAGGAAAAATATCATCCTGATTGAATATCATATTGCTTATAAGATATATCAATACAATAGTATTGATTTATTGATCATTTTCCTATCACTATATGTGAATTCTACAGGTTCTTCAATACTTGCTTCTCATAGTGAGACTGTTATGAATAGACCTCGGCATTTTGCATCTTTCGTATTTTTTATCAGATTGGTACCAAACTTTGTATTTAGACGTCTTATCGTTTGAATATAAGAAACCTTAATGCATATCGAAAATATGCAATATATATTCGGGGTCTAGTTATGAATTATACTTATAAGTGTATTCTTGTGAGTTGTCGATCCATTCTATATCTTGTAACTTACGTATTACATCTAGAAATTGACCAAATTAAATATACATATTATATATTCCTTGACCTTAACACAGGACCTTAAAATGGTATCAAATGCAAACGCGTTTCTTTCATACAAATTCCAATAGTTTCAATGGTTAGTTGCTGGATGAATAAACCCATTGATATCTATAGATATATAAATTTGTCCGCCGTTGCGAATGTCGTGAAAAAGTTTTACTATACCCCCCCATTTAGAGTATCAGAAATTGAACAGAAAATTGAAACAAGTTTCAGAACTGAACCGACTGGTGTCGAACTGCCGCTGTTGGTCACCTGTTTGGCCGGCTCGTTGGGATGCGATTTTTCGATTACTCTCCCAAAATGTATTTGTGCCAGGCCGAAGAAGAACCACCGCAACATGATTTGGCAACTTGGCAACTTTCTTGCAGCAGGTTGCAGTTTGGGCCAAAACGTGCTAAAGAAAAACCCGTTGGTAAATCATCTGTTGAATCGCATCTCCGCCCCAGACCAGCTCCGCTCCGTACTGGGCCCAGCCCACCTGACTAGGCAACTTTTCGTGTGGGAGTTGTAGCCAGATTTTGCGGTTACTTTGAAAAATCTTTGGAATTTTTTTCTCCTTAGTTCTTTCTTTTTGTTTGATAAAAAAGAAAGTTGACATAAATTGTTAGCTCGAAGTTATTTTTTTTTTTGGGTTTTCGCCCATTTGAAGTTGCGGTAGCAACAAAGTTGCCAGTTGGGGTTATTGTTACTGTTGTTTCATGTCGTGCGCAGGAAGGAAATAACTTGTGTGGGGTGGGGAGTGTTGCAAACAGCTGGTGGGGTGGCGAACTGTGGATAGTTTTTGGCAAGTTAGTGTGGGATTTTCGGTGTTGAAATGAAATGCATTTGAAAGTTCGTGAAACAAGTTAATCGTCTCTGTGTCGACTGGTTTATGGCCAGCTGTATGAATAGATGGACAGATAAGCAGCGTGATAAAGGCATGTTGAGTCGGATGATTGAAATCTTGGCCGGTTATGGTGTGTAAATTATGAAAAATTATCATGCATTCACCAATATGATTTATGAGCTTACAACGTTCAGTTTAGTATACAGTTGCTCTGTTTAAGTCCAAATTGTTTCTGAGTTTTCAGATTTTCTATACTATTATATTGTGTTAACTATTATTTTTGTGATAAAAATTGGAGGACTATATAACATGTCATGGGAATAATTAACCATTATTTTATTTTATAATTTTAAATATAATGTGAATGTAAAGTGCTTAAATAGCTTAAATTATTTAATTAACTACTAAATATTTATTAATTTTAATATTTTTTGTATATTTTCCAGCACAAAAGTTAAGTTTGTAGCCAAACTCAGCTCAGACATCAACCGCACAAGTCGAGTTCACAACGCAAGCTTAGCTCAGGCAACAACCCAACGCATAAATCACCAACGTTTTAGCGCATGTAAGAACCATACGATCTAGCGCGTGCTCAAACCAATACGATCAACAACGTCACATGCTGAAAGCTTTTGAGTAAGAAGAAAGCAACAAATATGGCTTCAACAGCAACAACAACAATGTCGCAAATGAATGACACAAAGGCGACACCAGCGGACGATGACTACATAACCGTTGTGGAAGTTGACGATCCCACATCGTCCACCAAAGACACAAACCATTTGAAGAAACTAGTCAAACGGCAAAGCTCTGTGGCCGAGGACTCCTCATTCATCACCGTGCTGACCATTAACGAGCAGCAGCAGCTACTCCAACAGCAGGAGCAGCAGCAACAACAACATCAGGATCTGCAACAGGTGCAACAAGTTGAGACAGACGAGGCGGAGCACGTCACCGTTTACCGCCTGCCGGGTGAGCGTCTAGGCTTTGGCTTGAAGTTCCAGGGCGGCACACGCAACACGGAGCTGGTCCAGAAGCTATACATACAATCCTGCGCCGCCGAAAGTCCCGCTTCCAAGGTAGCCACAAGTTGGGGCCACCTGCGCGAAGGGGATCAGATCCTGAGCATTGATGGGCGGCAGGTCTCACAGATGACGCGCATTGATTGCGTTCGTGGTCTCAAAGATAACGTGGCTATCAAACTGATCGTCCGTAATGGTCATGGTGAAAAGCCCCCCAGCGAGGAGGAGACACAGTCAGAAGTGTCCATCTTGCTAAATGCACAACCACCGCCACCACCACCAGTGCCACCACGTAAGCTGGTAAAGCGACAAAATTCCAGGGAGGGTCCAGCCACAGTACAACTCATTGTGGAGAAGCCATTGACACCACCGCCAGATGCCGAGTACTATATAAATCTCTTTGCTGAATCCCTAAAGGCGGGCTCTGAGTCGGATGATACAGCGAGCACCATTTCCACAGTCATTGATAAGCTCTCAATGGGCTCCAATTATTCCTCCGACACGGAGCTGGCCAGCAGCCTCAACGGTCCGGAACTGGCCAAGCTGGTGAAGCCATTCACCCTGCTCGAGGAGGAGTTTCAACTGGAACAGACTCTGGGTCAGCCCAAGCTGCTTATACCTGGCAACAACTATGAGAATGTCGAGTTCAAGACAGAGAAAGTCAATGTCTATGAAAATGTGGAGCTAAAGAGTCCGCTTGGTACTCCAACGCCCAAGCCCCGCGTGTTGCTGGCCACTGTGGAGCCTAAGAAGCGTTCTATAATACCCATGCCGCGCAAGATTGCTACGCCCAGCAAGCTGCCCATTGAAGTGGCGCCTCCTAGAATTCCCATGGATTCACCCACAACGCCCACCAATGAGATTGTCAAGCCAGACTCCCCTAAAACGCCCACAAATGAGAGTACCAGGGAGGTGAGGGAGTTCATCACGAAGATACCCAAGGCCAAGACAGTTAGTCCCGGCTTTTCTCGTGCCAAAACTGAAGGCGAGATTAAACTGCATCTTCAGCCTAACAAGCAACAGTCACCGCAGTTGAAATCCCGCATTCCTATAGTAACAACCCCAGTCCAGAAGTCACCTGCACCTAACAAGTCAATAACAACTTCGTCACCGCCTCCTGCTAGCTCCAACATTCCTCGCCTGCTGCAAAAGCAAAAGTCTGAAACGGATCTGAAGTTGGGTCTCTATCGCAGCAAGTCCAAGGAATCTAGTCCCAGTCTTGGACATCCGAGAGCTCTTCTGCAGCGTGCTAACTCAGCGGAGGCTACCACCAGGACTCCTGAACGTACATTTATACCAGTTCTGCTCAATAGCAGTTCCAGGAGTAACTCTAACTCAACCGAGTCGCTGAGCTCTATATGCAGCAATGGCAGCAATGGACGTTCCCCAAAGGGACCCAAGCCTAAGCCTCCGGAGCGTGTTCAGTCACTGCAAAAGACGCAAATACCAAAGCTACAAGTGCTGCCAACAACGCCTCCACAGCAGCAGCCCAAGCTAAGCATGCAGACCTTCAAGCAGATCACCAATAATACACCTCCTGCCACGCCCAGATCGACTCCGGCAAACACACCCTCGCCCACCAGCAATCGAGAAATACGTTTCAAGATACAGACCTACGAGAGCAAGGCACTGGACGAAGACAAGCTACCTAGTCTCTTCGATCTGGTGCACAATCAAGACACAACAGAAAAACAGGAGAGCTCGCCTAAGCCACAACGGGACATTGCGGCTCTTCTGGCAGCTGCAGCTGCTGAGGCCGCGGATCTGTCAAGGGAGTCTCCTCCTCCCTTGGTTGTGGGCAAATGTACAAAGGTTGTTGACGATAATCAAAGCACCACCTGCTATTCAAGCTCCAGCAGCGATGAAGATGACCCCGACCAAGATGATCTAGATGCTGCCGAACGAGAGTATATCTGTGAGGATGGCGAAAAGCTGGGCCCACCAGAGCTAATCAATGGTCCGGGTCCCTCAGAGGCTTACTTCAACATGTTTTGGCACTCGAATATGCTGCCCACTATTGGAGAGGTTGAGGAAGAGTTCTCCTCCCTAGAGCCGCAATCCTTAACAAATGGGTGAGTACTTTGTATTGAAATTTTACAAATGGGTTAAGGAGACAGGTGATTGATTAAGCTGGACATTAGCTAGACAAAGTACATGTTTACTTTAGGATGATGTGGAGAAAGACAATTGTTGTCAAATGGATAAGTAGGTGAGCTTTATGAGGCGGCTTTAACAGAAAGTTAACGTGTGAAGCTTTTAAGTTTTATTATTGTAGATTAGAGCGGGGGTTGAAAATATTTAAAGAGGAAGGAGATTGATTCAAGTAGATGAAGATTAGATAAGTTCTTTAAAATGTATTTTATAATATATACAGGTTAGATAGTGAAAAGTGTAAATCGATAAACTAAAGTAGAGCACAATTATTGTAGACCTGAATAACTAGAGCCTTACGCAATCTACCATATACTGGTCACTTTATTTTGGGTATGATTATCGGCTCATAAGTTTCCCAAAATTATTTTTGCAAGTTACAAAAACTTTCACACATTAAACAATACGTTATGGTCTGATAAGACAAAATGCCGGTGTGTTTACTAACACCGCCAAGCGCACTGATAATGACTGGAAATTTTGTATGTGCACCAGGGTAACTGATAAGAACTAATGGCAAAAGGCATTCGACCAACGTTTGGGCCAATTAGTGCTATTTTGGAGGCGAAAGGCAAAGGTTTCGAGGCTTTTGAATTTTCAGTGTTTTGCGCCGCTATTGAAACCAGCAGCTGACGGCAAATTTCCGTTTGCTGTAGCTACAGGTGGGAAACAAGACAATTAACATATCAAAACTGATAAGAGCCAATCATTCTAATTACTCAATATGATGTACACCTGTCTCCCCAACAGCCCCCCCAGTGCGATTGTGGAGGAGTTGAAGAAGTTGCCACCACAGTACGTACAGCCGCCTAAGGTTCCAGCGACCACTGTCAAAATGGAAGTCCCAACGGAGACGGGCGCTGTTCAAGCCAATAACGATGATAAGATTGTTGCCCATGACGCAGCGGATGGCGATAAGGCTGGCCAAACAGCTGACCAATTTGTGGAGAGCAATAGCACCGCTAGCACCACAACGAACCACAGCGAAACTAGCAGCACCCAGGAAACTAGCGAAAATAGTCAGAGTTCCATGACAACCCAACGCACGATTACCACAAAGGTGATTACTAAGAAGACAAGCAGCTCCAGCAGCTCCAGCACCAGCAGCAGCTCCTCGAGCTTCACCAGTCCCACAGGCGACATTGCCTTCAAGCTTCAACCCTACGAGGAGCGCGAGGAGGCACAGACACCTACCGCAACAACAACGACCATTCGGGAGGAGCGTCGTGTTGTTAGCGAGGAGCAAACGCTCAGCGAACGGAGAACCAAGGATGCCCTGACTGGCGAGGAGCAGCTGCTGACCAGCGCCGAGTCCAAGTCAAGCAGTGCGCGCTTCAAAAAGATCAGCAGCAACGACAATCTACTCGACCTGGCCGATGTCGAGCAGCTGCAGCCGTTGACTGCCACCGTCTCTGCGGAGACGCGTCTAACGGAGCGCCTGGATAATCCACAGGATAAACAGAGTATTGAAACGGGTATTTTGACATTATCCGAATGTGGCAAACAGCTGCAGCTGTCCGAGAACGGTGGTATTAGCTACACCGAGTGCGAACAGACCGAACAGCAGACCTATTTGGAGGGTCAGCAGCTCCTCAACGAAGAGCCCGTGGATGCCAGCGCAGAGCCCACCCTAGAAAGGGAACTCAGCGAGACACTAACTGTGAGCAAGGATGGCGAAAAGCAGGAGACCAAGCGAGTGGAGCACAGCAAGGAAACACCCTGCAAGAAGGGTGCCAAGCTGCTGAAGAAGACTGATGAGGAGCGTCGCCTGGAGCAGGAGGCCCAAAAGCTCATCGAGAGCTATCAAAAGGTCAAGAAAGAAGCAGAGAAATTGTACAATCTTGAATTGGCAGATGACGAACAAGGCTTTGATCTAAGCGCCTTTGAGCAGGTCGACAGCCCCGTGGAGCTAAAGGTTGAGACAAAAGTGGAGCAGCGGGAAGAGGAAATAAAACCAGCGAAGGAAACTGTGCTCATCGAAGTAGAGGCTACGTTGCCTGTTGTGGAGGATGATCTGGGTTATGTGCTACACAAGAACATTATAGACACACCCAACTCGGAGAACGCTGCCGAGGAAGTCATCAAGTCAACTGCGCCCAAAGCAGCGCCCAAAGCAGCGCCCAAGGCAGCGCCCACAGCAGCGTCCAAATCGAAGCCGCCGGTGCCCAACAACAAGCCAAAACTATCGCCAACCGTCGTCAAACCCAAGACAGCTCCACCGCCAGTGCCAAGTAAACGCAGCGAGGTGGGACTTGGAGTAAAGCCAACACCCTCGCAGCGACGCAGCAGCTTGGAACTGAGCCCACCCAAGCCCCTGGAGCGCATCATAGTGGGCGTGGAGGAAATTGAACCAAGGCCAATTATCACATTGGCCAGTGTTGATCTACCCAATGTAACACCAGATGCTGCCATCATCAAGTCTAATACCAATGGCAATCTTGTCGCCCAAGCCGTTGACCTGCTGCAGGATGAGCTTCACTTTGAGAGCCATCAACTGCCGAATGCCGTAAAACAGCGACAGGTGGAGGGCGAGGTGGCAACAGAGGGCCAGAAGCAGCCGGATGCCAATGGTGGCGTGCTGAGCGCCAGCTCATCGATGACATCAACAGCGTCGTCATCATCGGCGGCCACGCCAATAACAACGCCAATATTGGTATCAGCAACGTCATCACTAGATTCGGTCAAAAGTGTCATCGAGGTCATCAATGGGCATGCCAGTGACAGGGCCGAGAACAGCAGCAGCAGCAACAACAACAACAACAGCACTAACCTGAACCGAAGTGTTTCAACTGATGAGGAGACCAACGAGGAGGATATTGAGGGTGTGTCAACATTGACGCTTGATAGAGAACACGAAACAGGTGAGTTTTGAGCATGTCAAACGCAGAAACAGTTCACTTGGTGCATTTACAGTCCGTTTAGCTAATGGAACTGTCGCTCAGGTTTTTTTTTTTTGGATTTCCGTCTTAACCTAACTGCCTTTTATAAACCAAATGCCATATCCCTGCCCATATCATAATTTAAACTAGATATTTGCTTTAACTAAAGTGCAGCGTATATTTGACCACCATTTATCTTTGCTAAAATTTAATGACACTTGATAATTCTTATCAAAATTCCAATCTTTTGGTAACCCCCAATATCTTATAGCATAAAAATTATTATTCTTTTGGTTAGCATTAATATTTAAGTAATGTGTATTAATTTTTCCCCAACACTTTAAAGTGATATCTGTTCTTTTCTGTGTTGAAATTTCTAAAGTTTCTCGTTTGTGCCATCTTATGTGTCCATTCTTACAATTTTTGGCTAGTTTTCTTTTAATTCTCTGCAAACAGCTACCAATTTACCTACCATTTTGCATTCAGTTCCAAAATTTACCACAAATGCCCAATGCTATAAGTGCATGAGGAAATGGGGGGAAGCGGGGTGCGCTTATTGTTTGCCTATGGCAATGGGCATTTTGCTGTGGTCAATGTGGGGTTTTATCTGCCCCTCGGCCCCTCTCAACTGTAGATTTTTGACAACTCTCGTCTCTAAACCGACAGTCCGTTAGTCAGACGCATCCAATTATTGGTCACTATATGACCATGCAGCATTCCCCTCAGTTTTTCTGTCCTTCCGGTGCCACCAAACTTGTCGCCATTGACCGCAATTTTCAGCTCCAAGCATTGTACTCCGCAGCTCCCCTGCTGCAGTCCCCCCCCTGCCTGATCCACTTGGTTGCATTTTGTTTGCCTCGGCCATATCCAAAATGCCACTAATGGACTTTATGAACATTTTCGACCAACTAAAACTGAACCGTTTTCTCGATTTTTGACAACGGTTTGTTGGCCAGCAGGGACTAGTTATTAGTGGCCTACTTTTGGCACGTATAAATGCAATTTTGGTAGTAACAGTTTTAGTTGAACTTATTTGTAGACAGTTTTATGGGTTCATTGCAACTTAGGAGTATAGCTCAAATTGGTACATTTTAATCTCATTATATCAATTCTTTCAAGTATGTAAGAAGCTTAGTATAGTAAATTTAACCAATAAATTTACTAATATATTCATTATATATTTCTTCAATAACTTAGTTAATAAACTGCAAGATGGAATTCATAAAGGATTCCAACAATTTCTGTTCTATAATCTTCATAATTGAGATCTTATAATTTGTACATATATACGATTTCTTAAGATTCCTAGATGTTTGTTAAAGATTTCCTTTGTATATTTCATTTAAGATTCCTTGTATAACAATTTCCTTAAGCCTAACATTGGGAGTTTAAAGAATTATCCCTAATTTCATAGTTTTGAATGCGTATTCTTAAATTTCTTTCTTACGATTTCTCCTCATAAACTTCCTCAACATTCGCTGTTCATCAAAGGATTATGTATGGTGTCAGAATTAAGTCCTAATAAAATATTTTCTTTCGTCTTCAATAAAAACATTTCTCTGTTTAGCTTCTATTGAATATTGGCAAGCATTTACAAATCGAAATTTGCATTTTGCATTTAAATCGAGTGCATAAAACAAATACCTGAAATATGGTCTGGCAGTCAACAATGTTGTGAATTATAGTATCAAATATGCCAAATTCATTCGACCATATAGAGCAAATTATTTTTATTTAACTGCGCACAGAGAACAACAATTAAATGATATAAATAAACCCTTTTAAAAAATAGCATGAAAATGCAAATATCGGAAAGGGGATAGAGCCATAATAAATACAATTTTATATAGTACATATTATGTACAGCTACCGCATACTATATCTATCTTGGTCTAGCATAATTGTTTGGCTTAAATGTTTTATGTGCATTGGATTTGCGTTACCTGTGAAAACGTGAAAACATTTGCATTTTGGTTATAAAAACAAAGCAAACTGAATCCAATGGTAGGATGCAGTGCGGTGCGGCGGGGCGGGGGCGGGTGCACATAAAATATTGGTAAAATGTTTTAATTAAACAAAAACTGACAAATATTGGCAGCTACATTGCATGCAGGTGTGCGAGAGGCATGCACCAAAGAATTTACATACCAAAATGCATTTCAGAATGGCCAGATTGGTTCGTGGTTCGGTTCAGTGCAGTTCAGTTTGGTTCGGTTTGGTTTCGTTTTGGGCCTGTGCGAAAAATATTAATGAAATTTTGCTGGACATTCAATTGCACATTTGCATATTATACATTGGTGCCAGTACGCCATACTTCTGAGAAGTAAAGTTTTAAATTCTATCAAAAATTTGATGCAAAACTGAGCTGTTATACAGAAATCTATGAGAAATCTAGATTTCTATATGCTATAGTCTGGGAATTTATAAAATAACTAACCCATCTAGAGTTCTGCAGCAATAGTACAAGCTCATTATCTTTTATCAGAATATGTATGCTTTTTTTATCGATTTAAAGATTAAATATTTTTCCCAAGCCAATCAAACCTTGTATTTTTTTATTTTAATTTGCTTTTATTTCCCCTCTAAAGTACAATGTTTTATTTAAAGCTAAATTATAATTTGTAGTATTTTTCCGAGTTTTAGCGATTGCTTTTCAACAGTAACATCAAACCTTGTGAATTGCTTTTTAACCACGGTATTGCTTGAATTCCATTTGATTCTTTTTCAAGGTTTATATAGTTTTTGTCCATTGCTTTTAGTGTTAAATATTTTGGTTGCGTCATGCTGTCTGATAAACCTTTGCAAATAACCAATTTTTGCGTATATTCTGTGGGTTTTGGCTCTCTTATTTGGCTGTTGCTCTTAATATTATTTTTTTGTGGCCGCACAAATATGCAATTAAAGGTGAATTCTTTTTGCACTGACAACGAAAAATACATATTTGTCTGGAATTTCTCGGTGTCATAAAAAGTATTATATTCACACTACGTTGAATTTCATAATTACAATCCTTTGTCTCTCTGTCTTTATCGCTCTCTCTCCCTCACTCGCTGTCTCTCTCTCTTTTTAATAGTAATTATTTTTATGACCGAGCTGCATTGATAGGCATTCCTTTTTATATCAGATAGTCTCTCTTATCAGCTGTCAACAATTTGGTCTGTGCTTTATGATGTTTTTTGTCCATATGGTGTTTGCCTCGGCCTGACATTTTTCCAATATCAGCTTATCAATAGGGCCAAAGGTGTTGGTGTTGTAATTAGCGGTAACCCCAACTCAAACTCCATCGATCTCCCAATTCCGCCAAACTCTCACCACCCAACTGTGGCAACAATCCACCAGAACAACCCCTCCCCAGGTGCTCAGGACTCAGAACTGGAGGCTGATCAGTCAGTGCACTCAACACTTTGAAATTGGATTTTGAACCATAATGACCAACTGACTGGATGACTGACAAGCTGTGTGCCTCGCTCCGACCACCCAACCCCCCTCGGAAAACGCTTTTCGTAATTGTTTTTGAGCACATGGCACCCAATTGGGCGTCTGCGGCTTTGTCGTTAGCTCCAAGGTAGCTCCCGTAACTCCGCTGGGCTAATGGAAATGCCAAAGAGGAAGTTGGGGCTGCCTGGATGTGTCTGGGTGTCCTGTGCGCAGTGTGTGTTTGACAGTGTTATTGTTGTAATAACCTTTTGAAAGTCCTATGCGTACCTTATGAGGCTTGTACTAACTGCATAAACTAAACAATACTTCCAACTGAGGATGAGAATAGGAAATGATGAAGGAATGCTTGATTAACCATTTGAAATACTTAGCTTCTTAAATTGGTTAACTATGATCTAAAAAGATTCAAGCATATAATACCTATCGGAAGGAATTCACTTAGAATAGTCGCTGTTCTCTTAACGGGAAAGCACTTTAGACTGAGAAGCCAGCTTATTAAACTAGGAATTGTGAGCAACGGGACATGCTGGTTCTGCGAACTAAAGGATGAATCTTCATGGCACATACTATCCTCAGTAAGAAATATGTTTCTGAGTAGGTGTATCCTCCATAGAGGCGATTTCCTATCTCAACCCAACGAAAATTCTTGCCATCGTGCAGAGGATAGTTTTGATGAGTAAGTTCTAGGTTCAGTAGGGGTAGAATAGATCCTATAGATCGCAGTTCACACTTATAATAATAATAAATTGGTTAACTGTTGAAATTGGCTCATTTCTGAAGAAAGATTCTTAACCAAACTGTTGATTCTTTTTGTTGCATACTTAGGAGAGTCGGCAATAATTAATAAAGACTAGCATTTGAGTAGAATTGCGGGTACTTCTCAAGCTTCCAAAAGTATGCTATACAAAAGCGGAGAAGATATTGAATAAGCTATTTGAGTATAGAATAAATGATGATATATCCTTTATATTCCTGCCTAAATAGCTCAAATCACCTTCTTATTTCAAATACTACCCAAGCAAGCGTATAAATCATTCGAATACTTATTTGTTATTCAACAGTCTTGTGTTTTTTCCGCCATTTAACTTAGCTCTGAGGCTTACAATTTCCAATTGACAGCCTTGTCTGTTTATTTGACTACAAGTGTTGTAGACATTTGCAGGTCAATTCTGTCGAACCTACCCCTCACCCGTCCCCATTTACATAGCCAGTTTCTGTGTGTGTCACGAAAATTGCGCAAAATTTATCGCTTTTGTGCATTTCAAATTAATTTCAAATTAATTTTCAATTCGTTTTTCGGGGCTACCTTCTGGGTTGTGTGTGTTTGTGTGTGTATATACGTAGTTGTTGTTGTTATTTGCAATTGGTTTTCATGTAATTACATGTCGTTCTGTTGGTTATTATTGTTGTTGTTGCCGCTTGGGGGTCTCTTTTGATTAGATTTTGTAGCTAATTTTGTTGTTTGCGGTTTTGTCTTTTTTTGAATTGTTTAGTAATCAAAAGTGTCATGTATTCAGTTGAATTGGTATTAGTACTGTTAGGAGCCCATAAATAAAAGATATCAGCAATGGAACTTTATGGGAAACTAATCCTAAAAAAACAAGTGAGAATGTTTAAGTCGAGTATTTCCGACTAAAAGACGCCCTGTACCAGCTCTAAAACTTCCAAACACATCTTTAAACACATAGACATGCACACAAACATACATAACTACGCACGCATACAAGCAACAGTGGTAGCGAGGCATTTTAAGTGGCTGCACTGCTTCTTACCCCTCATCTTACCACACTCAGAAACAGAATCTTCTTTCGTGAATAACTTCCGTGTTTATTAATCGATCGACTTGAAATTTGGATAATAGATAAAGAGTGACCTAAGTATTATACATGTCAAGTTCTAAAGCTTTATCTTTCAAACTGTTGGTGTAAAACGTTTTTATCGAATTGCGGGGGGTGTGGGGGGAATATTTTTAAAATAATCTTGACCTTATAGTTGCTGAGATCTATGCGTTTATACATACGGACGGACAGATTGACAAATTGAATTTTCTTTTGATACTGATCTAGAATATATATACTCTATAGGGTCGGAGATGTCTCCCTCTGCCTGTTACATACATTTGCACAGATTTAATACCCCCTTTTTACCCATTGTATGGGTACAGGGAGTAAAAAACTTATTAACCACTGTGTAACAGTTATCTATATGATTATTATGTGTGTTGCCAACAATCCAATAAGTTAGCAATAATCAATACAAACCGTTAGCTTTGGCGAACCTATACCACAAACGGTTTTAACCGGCAATTGCAATTGCGAGCCACAGACCGAAATGAAACCACAAAATGCTGTCAAACTCACAGTTGATTTGATTGACTTTAAATGGCATTTAATTTGACAATCGATGAGCCAGAAAATGCAGCCCTGAACACTTTAAGAGGCGTTCGAGCGTGGGTTAAAGGGCATATTGATTGACTGATTTGATTTGATGCCATGCAGCTGTCATAAAATATTCTCGCTACGTCTATAAATATGCAAAATAATCTCGAAATTTACTGTAAAGTAATTGCAACCTGGCAACAGTTGATAGGGAATAGTAGTCTCAGTATAAGGATGATGATATTGCAAAGGGCGAATGATTGAATGGCTCCTCCTTTCCCTTAACTAAATAGCAGCTGTAGTCATTTACTGTCCACTCAATCGATTCGCTTGTGAAATATGAATTCTGCTCCTTTATTGCCTTTTTTTATGCTGTCTGCTCTTGCCATATGTGAGTTATTATATATTGGCCCAGACACTGCACAAACAGTCGGCGAAATAACATAAAGATGAACAGGCATCGGGCATTGAGTATTGGGTCAATATTGGAAGCATATTTAAATGCGCTTAAGCATTACGGAGTGCGGTGCCTCAAATGGATGTTAAGTAAACAATGCCAAGTGTCCGTTGAATTGGTCAGCGACCCAGTTAAAGAACAACTTCAAAATGTGACTTCAAAGAGCTGGAATAGGATAGGGCATATCAGAACAATAGTTTTTAGAAAGCTTGGAGAAATAAGGGAATCGTTAGTGTTCTACCACTGAAGAACAGAAGATTTCATAGGGTCTAAGGTGCATCATGTTCCTGTCAAAGTTAACAGGCACTTTAATATGACAAATTAAAATTCGTACAATAAATTCTTTGTTAGCTTATCTGTTTGTTAAAATAGGCTGACATTAGATTCACATTTAACAGATTAACATTTAAGAAGCACAAATGTATTGTATGATACTATAAACTTGCAGAGAGTATTGGAATTTTGTTACGAAATGTGTAACGCAACGTTTCCGACCCCATAAGGTATATATATCCTGATTAAGATAAACCGATGTCCGTCTGTTCATCTGTTTCTACGCAAACTAGACTCTCAGTTTTAAAGCTATCCTGATGAAACTAAACACAGACCCTAATTTTTGCTGCAGGCAGTACATATTTCAAAAACAGGCGAATCGGATCATTATAACATATAGCTGCCATAGGAATGATCGGTCGACAACTATGTTTTTGTATGAAAAACTTTTTTGTTTATAAAGATATCCTCACCAAACTCACCCAAACCGAGTTTATTAACAATTTATACAATCTGACAAAATTTCATCAAAGTTAGACCGCTATATCATATAGCTGTCATAGGAACAATCGGGTGAAAAATAAGTTTTTGTATGAAAAACTCCCAACTCAATTGCGAGTCCTTCAACTTTATATGGTTTCCTATAATTTGTATCAAAATCGGAGCACATTATTATATTTAAATCTGTTGCATATAAGGCATAGTTACATCCAAAAGAAATCTAGTTTAGTTTTCAGGTGAAAGGTTCACCTTACTCACCCCAGAGTTGCAGCTTATCAGGCAACTCCAACGCAACTCGGAGTCGCATATAAAGTCTCAGTTTACGGACTCGCCCATGGTCCGAGAAAGCAAAAATATAATTTAGCTAATTATTTAACACTTCCCGCATGTCCAATTTGGTTCACAAGCTAGAGCAAAGCAAAGTAACCATTGCGAAGTAACCAAGACATGACTTCATTTTCATTGTTTTATCGCACTGAAATCGCAAACGTTGAAAATCACCTGGGCACACATCATAAATGTCAACCTGGCGAGAATTATGACACACAAGGTGAAAAAAGCTAAAAAAATATAAGGTAACCAAGCAGGGAGGAAGGTAGAAAGGGAGGCAAAGGACTGTGTTCCACTCTTCAGTCTTATGAAGTCATAGAGTGCAACGTTTCGGTTGGGGTTCTACGGCTGTGCTGGGGTTCTATCTGGAAGTTAAGATTTCGTGGTCCGTGACCATTTGGCAATGTGATAATTGCAGCTGCCGCCGTTGGCTCCCAGAAGCAGCTCTTGTAATGAGGCATAGCCGTGAGGTGAGTTGCCTTAACTTGGCTTGGGTTCGGGCTCTGGCTCGGTTTCGGGCTCGGTCTCGGGTTGGTTGCGTTTGCCACTAAAATGCAGCTGGGCTTGGCTCTTAACTGGATACGCTACCGCTCTGTCCCTATCGCACTCTATCTCTTTCTCCCTCTGTTGCTACTGTTGCACATTTTCGCTTTGTTTCGCATTTAATGTGACAATGTCACTTTGTTTTGTTGTTGTTGTTGTTGTTGTTTATCTGTCTGTTAATTTCTAACGCGACGCAAGTTCACACTCTTAATTGGATTTGAAAGTGCAGTCAGAGGCAGCA
The DNA here is from genome assembly GCA_037075165.1 of Hirtodrosophila histrioides. Classification (NCBI taxonomy): domain Eukaryota; kingdom Metazoa; phylum Arthropoda; class Insecta; order Diptera; family Drosophilidae; genus Hirtodrosophila; species Hirtodrosophila histrioides. Next base: position 1,441,580 of record JBAMCL010000491.1, read on the forward strand.
TTTGACACACCCCCCGCTCTAGCTGCTACTTCTCTTCCCCAAATCTACAACTTCAGCTAAGAAGTTTAGACCTGACAACTGATTAGTCAGACCGGCTGGCTATCTGGGCTTGTTTTTGGCCTGTGAATGGGGTTAATCCAACAATTGTGGCGGTATTTAATGCACTTCGGGAAGATTTTCATGTGGCAGCTGTTAATGAGTTCGCCTGAGCTTAATGATAATGCCTTGACTAGAAGGTGCAGCCCTGCTTCATCTGGGATCTGGCAAGTGCAGCATCTTGTTGGAGAAAGAACATAAACATGAATCGTTGATAAGTTGTTATTGGTTTGGGTTAAATGTTAGGCAGCTCAGCAAACAGGCACGATCAGTAATAGAGATCACTGATTACAGCTGGCAAGGAGCAGCCAGAGTTTACAAGGAAAGCTGAGATCTGAGTTTCACATAAATAATGAAAATTCCACTCGATTTCTTTTCGAAAATTGAAGCTACTTCCTTTCTAATTTAGAATGAGGATTCCCCGCGATTTCTTTTCGAAAATTGAAGCTACTACCATTAACTACTGAAACATAGATGGGGTTCCTCCATCACCAAAGCATCTGGACTCAGAAAAATGCTTGTTTGACGCATCTATGTTTCAGTAGTTAATGCTACTTACGTTCATGTAAGATTTAAGTAATTAAATTAATTATTTTGATCACTTTGCTTCCACCACCCTCAAGACCTTTTGGACAGCAGCTTGACTACCACAATAAAGTAGTCCTGCAAACCTGCCCTAAGATTAGATATAACATAATATTCCTCTGTTCTCACTTGACCTAAATCAATAAGTTCTGATTAGATTATATTGCCTTTAAGGTAGCAGGACACTAATTGTAAACGATTTCAATAAAAAGATCACTTCGCTCAGTCTGAAAAGTCACCTTAACTAATTGTGTATCATAAACTATTCCCAATGTCAAGGAGAAGTCTTTCTAGTAAGAATATCTCTCTTAGCTAGAAAAAGAAATTGGCTTTTAAGGCATCATATCAATTTAATGGAATATATGTATGGGAATCCTTAACCCAATGTTAGGTCTTGGGAAGTAGTACTCTAGATCTTAAGGTTCTTATATATTCAAAGTTCCGCAGCTTCATTAATTAGAGAACTACCTACACTAGAAGACCACGAGTATTGCTTTAAGTGTCATAACTTCCTCCATCAAATAATAATAATTTCCGCAGGGAGAACACATCCTTTGTCTCACCAAAAAACATAAACAAGCTATTGTCTCATAATAAAAACACACCCAAAGATTTCAAGCCTTATTCACACACACTCCAAGTGCAGAACGTGCCACTAAAAAAGGAAGAAAAGAAGAGCTGAAATTAATAAAGATGCAACACGTTGCAACTTTGCACCACACATTAACACCTTTCAGCGCGGGGCAGGGAGATCAACGGGTTCTTCACATCCTCCGCGTGCGGCTTAAATTAACAAAATTTTACGCATCGCAAAATTTTAGCAACGCGTTTTATTCTTCTTTTTTTTTGTCAACGTGGGCAGTGGGTCGACTGCGGACTGTGGGCCTGGCCCATGAGGAGTGAAGGAGAGATTGAAGGCAGGAAGATGGGGGCAAGGAGTTGGCATGACGACGTGGCGCGGACAGGCAAAGCGAAAAGCGCAAACCAAGCTGAAAATTGCTTAATCCTGCTGACAAGACAGCCTAGCACTAAAGAACGGCCCAACTGAATGGTCCAAAAGAGCCGCTAAGGATACCAGGCACCAGTCACCAGTCCAGCAGCTCTGCTGACTAGGCAGTCGCCGAGCCGCTGACAGAGGGCGTTGCAGCGCATAATTATGCATATTGCAGTCTGTAGAATCAGGCCCAGGCTCAGGTTCAGTTTCAGGCTCAGGCTGAGGGCCAGACGCAGGCCCAGACCCCAATCCAGGCTGGCAGAGTCTGACTAAGGCCTCTCTTCACTTTCGTGGTAATAAAGCAATGCATCACTTGCCTCGGTCCGAGTATGGGGGCCATCCTCTCGCCCTTCTCGTCCTCGGCCAGCGAACGTGTTCAAAATGTTGACGCATCGTAACTTACGTTATTTGTGGCCTTGAGCATCAAATGTTGTAATTGAGTTTTGTGTTTTATGATTATACGCGAAGTTTTATTGGCCCTTATACAGCATAGGTATACACTCTAGTATCCTCACCAGTGTGTGGGCCTAAAACGCAATCCTCTCTAAACTGGCACTTAAAGTGGCCAATAGACGTTGCGACTAAATTGAATTAGTTGCCCCGTCTCAGAATGAGTTATTACCTGCCTTGCAGCTGTAACGCTTTTCCTGGTTGCCCAACTAGCTTAATGTTCTACTAAATATATCCACACTGCGTATACAACCCGTCTTATAGCTATGATCTTTAACGATCCTACATTAAAATCAACATTGACCAGCTACCCGCTGGTTTTAAGCTAATTCTTCTATATATTCAGCAAAATAATGATAAATTCGATTCAAAATTCAAAACTTTACATGATATAAATGAATCCAGATGACAAGGAATGATATAATTTAATTTAATCGGATTCATTGGCATATTTTGGCGCTAAAAGCTTAAAACTAGTCACGAATACATAATAATATTAAATAAAATATAATATTAAATAGTTTATAATTTTGCATATTTTTTGGTGACAACTAAGACATGGATTTAGTAGAAAATAACAAATTTTACTTATACTAATAATTTTCTAATTATTTTATTTATATTTCTTATAATTTTATTTTAAAATTAAAATGATAAGGTAACTGGGAATTATCTAAGCAATAGCATTGCGGCTTTCAGCATTTTATTTATATTACTTATTTACTTATTAATGGATTTTTTATTAATTGTGTTTATAATTTATAATTTTGGAGGACTACTTTTGATCGCCCTTCTCAGCGATTCTCAAGAATTAAAAGGAGGTCCACTACAATTTACAATTTTGAAGATTTATATTTGATCGCCCTTCTCTGCGATTCTCAAGAATTAAAGGGAGTCCATTACATTTGATCATTTTGGAGGTATACCTTGTCAAGATTTAAAGGGAGTACTATACAATAGCTTATTTTGGGAGGGAAAGATAGAGATTTTTGGTTAAATTATATAAACTCTCTAGAGACACTGTTTGGATAAGTTTGGTGACGATACATTTATAAACAAAAAAGTTTTTCATACAAAAACGTAGTAGTCGAACAAGTTTCATTACGATAGCTTTAAAACTGAGAGACTAGTTTGCATAGAAACAGACGGACATCGCTATATCGACTTGGCTATTCATGCTGATTCAGAATATATATACTTTGTTGGTTCGGAAACGTCTCCTTCAGTCCATTACACATTTCGAGACACAATTAAAATACCCTCTGCTAGGGAATAATGATGGTAATTGGAAATTAACTAAGTAATAGATAAATTCAAATTTAAATTAAGCTCTAGCCTGGAAATTGTTTGAGTTTGACAATGTGTGGAAAGTCTTTCAACAACTGGATTTGCAACCAGTAGTTTTAGTTTATTTTGAATTTTAAAATTTAGGTCTGTATGTTGCACATTACCTTATTATGAGTATGTAGTTGCGTTTTATCACAAAAGTTTAGCTTTTTTATTTTTTTTGAAGCCCATTCGTTGGCCCTTTTGGCAGTACAGCCTCTTGGCTTATATCTGCAACTGCATCTGCTCATTGCCACTTCTTTTGGACTGATTTTCGCAATCATCTTGACCTTTTGTCACCTCAGCTGGCAACAGACGACCGCAAAACAATCAAAAATGGAGCCACATCATCGTTTTTACCATCTGACAAACTGACAGGCCGCCAATTCGCCAGCTGCCTGCCGTCCTGCCGTCCTGGCGTCCTGCCTCCCCGCTCAGTCCTGGCCCAGTTCCACATATCATATTACATTGTGGCAGCAGTTACCCATCTTCCCCTGGCCCCTGTGTGTGCGGGGTAACTGTCAGCCTAGGCCACGCGATGTGTTGCAGTTGCAGTTGCCAAACTGTAAAGAAAAAATTAAATTCGTGCCGCGCTTTTGGTGGTTGCCACCGCCAGCTACACTGTGTACCCTTGGTCCTCTTTCCCGCTCCCTTTTGTGCGGTTGACCGCACCCGCACCCGCCCACTGCCCCGCTGTTGTGGCTCTTCTGTTTGCCAGTTGGGGCTACCCAGCGGCCCGACTGGCGTTAATATTAAAAATAATTTGCGTGCGAAATTATTCATGTTGCACAAGGCAAATCTTGTGGCAATTATCGCAGCACGTCGCGTCTGCCTCCAGGTTGCAAGCAGTATCTGTCGACGTTATGCTTGTTGTTGTTGTTTTTGTTGTTGTTTGGTGGCGGCAATTGCAAACAGAAAATCGGTTTAAACCGCAGCGTTAAAAGGACAGTGCTCGCATCGCCGGATTCGCATCATAATGCCCCAGTCAATGGGCCAAAAGGGGCGGCGGTGGCAAGGGAGCTGCCCCCAGGCATTTGCCTGCGTGCGACGCGCTCGTTGGTCCGTGGCAATCACATCCTGGACAGACACTGCGCATTGGCAATCATCAGCATTTGGCACATGCAGCGACACACATTCGATTCCACATTCCCCTATTGACATTGACAGTTATGGCCGGGAGTGTATTTGCACAACACAACACGGACACAGATACAGATACTGAAATACATATATTCAGATACAAATACCAAAGCATATACAGATACAGATACAGCGATAGCTGAAGCAGAAGCAGAAGTCACCAGGCACGAGATCCGAAAACAAGGTGGGAGGCTTCGTTGCCATAGGCTACGCTGCACATGAGTTGCTTTTAATGTACGGACTACACTCAGCATATTTGAATTCATTAATAAGCCTTAATGAAAATGTTCCACAGCCAGAGAAAGGAGAGATACATTCATATATTCAAGTTAGGTTGGAACCTTAAGCAGTCCCGTTTAAAGCTCAGGGCAAATGGTAATAATTATTATTCAGATTATGAAAATCAAGACTGTCGCATAGAGAAGTAAGGATTTGAGAGCAAGAGACAAAATTGTTTAACAATTACAACTATAGCCATATTTTATATTTAGCGAAACGCTTTCAGAAGCTTTATTTAAAGCTTTAAGCAGTTTGGTTTTAATTTAAACTCTTTTAAAGTTCTTAAATTATCATTGCCATTAAGGCAGAGCCAAAAGAGATATGTAGATTCATATGTTCAAGCTAGCTTGAAACTTGAAGAAGCTTCCATTCAAGCTCACACAAAGCTTTGAAGCTATAATTTACATTAATAAAATCACAAGTGTCGCATAGAAAAGGAAAGGAAAAGAAATTCAGAGAAAGAGAGAAAATGGTGTGTGAAATATAGCTACAGAAAATAAGCTATAATTTATAATTAGTTAAAAGCTTTCAGAAGCTTAATTCAATGCTTTAAGCAGCTTGCTTTTAACTAAAGCTCTATTAAAGTTCTTAAATGATCATATACATTGACAAGGTGCGAATATCGAAAAAGAATTTAGGAATATTTCATCACCAAACTTCAAAACACATTACTATACTAAGAAATCTCCTATTTCTATGCATATTTGACAACAAATCGCAATTGTAATGTTGGCTAAGAAATGTAAATAATAGAGATTAGTTTAATTTAATTCAACGCTTTAAGCAGCTTGATTTTCCTTTGCGTAACTTTAATGAGCTTTGTTTTTATTAAAGCTCTAATTTAGTTTTTAGTGCAAAAGCGCGATTTGTTCTTTAAAGGCGCTGAGAATTTCCCCCAGCATACTTAAAGCATATTACATACTAACTGAAAACGTTTTAAGGCCCTAATGTTTCACACCTTGGTAACATGCTAATCGATCCGCTCCCCTCTACTGCTGCCGCCACCTACTCCTTCCTCTGCATTACCCGAAACCATTACCCACAGCATACCGCAGACGAATGCTGGGCACTCTCATGCCTTCTATCACGCACAAAATTACCCGAAAACAATTTTCCACTCAAGCGGCGCAGGCAACCAGCTAGAAAAATGCCTGCACAGTCAACCGTAGGCATTGTGGCAACATCCCATCAAAATGGCTATAAGCGCAACGCATCTTCAGGCAGAAAGATGCAAATGTATCTATTAAACAGAAATCAGGCAGAAACAGCGCTGAGGCAGCCCATGGACCGAGCGGAGCACACTTGGCCCGCAGCCTTAAGCCTTAAGCTGCCAAGATCCAGTCGAGACTATGACCATTGCTAAGCACTTCACACCAAAGTGTCAATTGCATTTTTGTGGTTGGTCGCAAGAGGTTCCTTCCCTGCCTACTCTTTGCTGCTGCTGCTGCTGCTGCTGTGGACCCGGGCACTTAATGCAACAATAAAACAATCAAAGTGTCTAGAAAATCGATGGAAATCAAGGGAGCAGCCAACGACGCGAGTCAGCTAGAACTGCAGCTCCAACTGCAGATCCAGCTCCAGCTCCAGCACCAACTCCAACTCCAACTACAATTCCAACTCCAACTCCAAGTAGCCTGGCCACTTTGAGCTCTGTTGGTTGGCAACAAATGGAAATTCAATGTGAAGTGTGCGTATCAGCGACTGTCGCTCTGCAGTGCATCCAAAGACCACACACTTGACGTGACTGTGGCAGGGGCGAAGGCGGAGAAGGAGATGGTGTTGGAGTTGGAGGCAGAGCTGTGCCGCAGGAGTGCTGCCGGACAAGCGAAGAACTGAAGATCTCGCATTGCTTTTGGTTTCAGCCACTTGACGATTAAGTTGGAGATGAGACCGTGTAACAGAATGCCGAAAATACAGATGCTTAGATACTTGAGAGCTCACGAATGGATAAGTTAAGGTTGCGAAATACTAACAAAAGTTGATTTAAGCTTAAGATAAAAGCTCTAGTTCAGCCAACTTGACACGTACATACAGTTCTTTTCAGCCTTTCAATTCAGTTTGAAATTAAAGCGTTGCGGTTTAATTCCGAGTGTGTTCAAATCGATTTTGAATCGCTTTCTAGTCGTTCTTAATCTAATTCGTTTACAATTGTTTATCAACTAAATCATTGTTAATTAGCTAAATGTAATTTCAATTAGCCAATGTCAGCACCAATGATTGTTTGGCGTATCTAAACAAGAAGGCAATTTCCCCATTTGTATCCATTAAACCGATTTAAATTAACTGTAGCTTTACAATCCTATTATTTTTCATTAGTTATTGAACACATGTTTCAACAAAAAAGATACAATTATGATTCTTTTTAAAATGCTTTTCAAAAAACACACATTTCTTTCAAATTATGCATAAATGATCATAAATTATGCTCTAAACAATGTAAAAGATGCTTGATTAGCACACGCAGTGTTGCCAGATCGCAGATAATCGTAACTGCAATGCTTTGTCACGCTGTCATCGCTAATCCTAACTGAATATTTAAAACTTTAGCAACATTGTTACATGTAAATGGATGTCTGAATAGATGGGCAGCTGCTTTTCACGCTTACCACTAGCTACTAGCTACTGTCTGCTGACTACTGGCTACTGCCAGGTAATGTCAAGTAGCCATCTGGCCCCTGCTGCTAGGGTTTCATGTGGGTGTTAATTACTCGTGTCCAGGCTGTGCATCAAACTAAAAGGCAACAACTTTTGTCACCGAGACGGAGATGCTTTGCAAAGTGCAATCAACTTTGCCGCTGCCCATAAAAGTTGCGCCCTGGACATTTGAACAGACATTTTGGACAGTTTGGGACATTTGTACAAGTTGAGGCGGCTTGGCTGGTTCAACTGCAAAGGAGGCCGCATCCACAACTTGATGGACGGGGCGTGCAACGGCGGTGGCAGTGGCAGCGGCAGCATCAGCAGCAGCAGCACCAGCGGCCCCATCGCAGTTAAGGGACATCAAACAAAACTTGAAGGGATTTGCGCCCCAAAATGGCAATGGATGGCAACTGGCAATGGGCAAAAAGGCAACAAAGCAAAGGAGCCTTGGTCGCCTGAAACTGAACTGAGGATTGGGCCCCGGTTTGGGTTTCCACTGCTTTTCGGCATTTTTGCTTTTTGATCATTTTTCAAATGTTTGGGGCCAGGCCCTGGCAGGTAGTCAGACCGGAGAGTGGCAACTAAAGCCTCTACATCCAAGGTGGGGGCTTGGGAAGTGATGCGACCATTTGGCATGACAAATTGTGTGCGAGGTTCTTTGATAATTTATGGTGTAAAACGGCAAAACTAATAGTGCAGCTAGTAGAGATAAGGCAACAGCTCAGATCCCATAACTATGAACATTTATGTGGATATTTAGCAAGGATTTCAGATCATAAAGAGCACTCACTGATCATCTCATCGTAAAGATCTCATCATAGTGAAATAATGGGAAGTTAGAACTTCAAACTACAATCTTTAAATGAATATTCAGAACTGTTTCCATTTGGAATGAAATAGGAAAGAGATTGCTTTCCTATTTTATGTCATGCTGGAATAGTTTTCGGAATTCAGAACAGCTAACATGTGATCGGAAACGAATCTGAAACTCGCTTCGAACTGCAAGTTCTGCTCACTTGAGAGTTCTGAAGAAACTCCTAAGTGGAATTCTAACCAGAGGTTAGTCTTTCGCTTGATTGCACTCCACATTCACAATTGAGATGCAGATGTCATTTTATGAATACCTTGGCATAAACCAAAGCACTTCCTTGAACTCTCCCCCCACTCTCTGGTTGATGGTAAAGGAAATTGCCACTCAAAATGCCACGCGCATTTCCGTCATAGAAGCCGCAGCTTGTAACTGAGTGTCAGACGGCAGGTGAACATCGCAGAAAGGTCTATCTAATAGACCATGGTCCGAAACCAAAGCAGAACATCATTTCCCTTTCAGCGAACGCTGCAGAAATTGAAATGAAAATTGCAAAAAAAAAATATTAAAAAAGAGGCTAAATCGAAAAATCGCCAGTCCAGAACCAAGTCCAGAACCGACTCGACTCGACTCGACTTGACTCGAGTGGAGCGGAGAGTGTAAGACAATTTACCAACTAAACAACTTCATCTGTCCGGACGGTGCATTAAATGGATTTCTATATAGAGGCAGCAGCGGGCTTCTGGGCGAATCTTAAACTCTTTCTCTGGCATCGGCCGCTGGGCACGGACTGTGCTGGAAGATTGACACAAACCAATTAACATTTGTGCCTTTTATTTCCATGTCAGTTGGGGTTTTTTGGTCTATGCTTTGAATTTATCGCACGTTTGACTGCGTTTACCAGTCAGATCTTGACTTTAACTACGTTTTGCGCTTAGTTCATGCTGGGGGGGAGGTGGAGCGGGTTGGAGTACCTGATGTACCTGAGCCTAGGCAATATTTTTTCCAAATGTTCCACCGCTGCCGCTGCAGAGTTTGGCCCTCTGCGTAGGCCACTAAAAAACGCAAGTTTGTTGCCCGTCAAAGGCTCTGACTCTCTGAGTACGGGCTAATCCATTTATCTATGCCCATAACTCTTAAAATAGCCTGGAAAATTGCGCAGGGCCAACTGGCCAAATACTAAAAGACGTTTAAAATGCACTAATTACCCATGCCGAGGCAAGAATGAAATCTTTTTATGCAGATTACAAGCCCAAGAACTGAGCCAGCTCAGTACGTTCCCGTTCCCGGTGCCAGCCGACACTTTGCTGTCCATTTGGAAATTTGCGCGCTTATCTGGCGGTCAGGCGGCTGCCAAGACGGCCAACACTGGATAGGATAGCACTGGACAGTCGCAGGGACAGTGCAGGACAGGACAGGGACAGGGACAGAACGGGACTGGACGGGACTAAACTGGACAGGCGAGCGAAAAGAAATTGAGCGTAAGGCAGGCAGCCAACAGTTGGGAACAGGCCAGATAAGCAAGTAGCAGCTGGATAGGGGTACGGGCTACAGACTACAGACTACAGGAGTACGGGTTGTGGGGTCCTGGGGCTACCAGCTGCTCAGCACACACAGCTGGCTAATTAAAATTAAAAACTATGCAAAGTTTTGTAAGCAAAACTTGCAAAATTGTTGCAGAAAATGTTAAGTAGACAAAGTGCTGCAGACATAATGAGTGAGCTGATAGCAGGACAGTGGGACCGAATGCGGGTTGAGGGAAGGAGGGAAGTTACTAAAAACTGAAGCGGATTACAGCGCTTTTGGATTGGCAATTGAGTGCTACATTTGAGTTAAATAATAGAACTAATGAAGCTGAAATTTACTTGAAGAAGTTGACAAACTTGTGGCTTTTTATATTCAGGACAATCATTCGGAATCGAATTTGTTAGCTGTTCTGAATTCCGTAAAACAAACACAATCGTAACATTATGTAATGGATGGAAAAACAGTGACTATGATATTCGAAAACCGGAACAGAAAAAAACGATACCAACTGAAAAGTACTCAAATAAGACTTACTTATACTAGGACTAAAAAAGACACCTGCCGGAAGGTATTCGAGGTGTATTTCCCTTCCTATAAATTAGAAAATGTTAAGTTAGCGTAGCACTGTTAGTAATTGAGCTGTTATTTTCTGTTGTTTTCTGACAAATGCAGTAAATATAAGACTCTTATTTCTTATTTGTTTCTTATTTAAGTGTGTAAGGTCTGACATTATATTCTCAACTACCAAACGTTTTATATATTCAACAAAAATCTGACTGCGCTTTCTGTTACTGCTATGCACTGTTAACTTTTAACATTGATGCTATTAACTGTGAGTTGCTTCCTTACAGCTGTTTTGCCTAACATTAAACCCAAAACACTTGTACTTTTATTTTTATTTTATAAAATAATCATGTAAAAATTATTGTTAATCATTTATTTCATCTCTTACAATTTCAGGTAAGGCCAGAAAATCCCAACACAATTGCTAAATTATACATTTCGAAGTACGCAGTAAGCTATGCCAAAGTGCTACTTTAAGTAAATCATCTTTAAAACGTAATAATATACATTAGCATACTTCTAACTATACCAATGCTTGCTCCCCTTGGCCCCCTTGAAATTGCTTAATTCCGCCAACCAATCCGCGAAAATTGTATAACATTTTGTTAAGCCAACGTATCTCACAGATACTTGCAGCTAAGTGCATATTCCGAAACTGAAAATGCGCTTCCCTACTGGTTGCAAAATTTTGTGTTTATGCTTTTGCTGCTTGCATTTATTATGCATAAGCAATTTGCATATTTATAGTTTTTTGGGGGGTGCTTAAAATTTTAACAGCTATCGCCGCACACATGCAGCGGCAAAAGTCAGACATTCCCCACAACTCTGGCCAATAACTGAATAATTTCATTAAAGTGAATAGCAAATATGGTTATATAGAAAAACATTAAACTCTATTTGCCGCCCACTCGGCTGGCTGCTATCCCTTTCAAACCCCCTCTGCCAGTTTGTAACTTGTCTCTAGTTCTGTGTTCTTTTTATTTTATAAGAACTTTTTTTTTTTTGAATTTTTGCTTCCTGTGCTACTTGTAAATTATGCAAAAGGCTTCGCAAAATTGCCAGCAGCAGCTGCTGCTGCGCTTTTTTTCTAGCCAAGTGGAAAGGATGCGCCAATGGAGCAGCTCTCTGGGCCAGCTCTCAAGTCCAACCCAGCCCATTTAATTAGCCATTAAGTTTTATTGCTCGCAATTTTGTTTAATTTGCTTTAAATACAGCGAGCAAAAAGCGCTGGCGCAAAAATACAAGTAGCTGGCCAAAAGGAAAAAAGTAAAGTCTACTAACTGGTTAGGTGGGTGGACATTGGCTGCCTCTGGATGCTCCGCCCCGAGCTGATAGCTTGGCCAGCCGCTCTGGTCAAATGGCTAAGCGCAAAAACTGGATCAAACGGATAAAAAAAACTGGAAGTAGCCGTAATCTGAAATGTAGAACAATGTTAAGTGTACTTTTATAGCTGTATTCTGAAATTAAATGAAGTTTTTACAATGATAAGGAAAAGGTATTGATTGAAGCAAGTTGCCAGCTGTCTGATTGCTACAGTGGAGCCTCTAAATGTTGTCTCTTCGATTGTAGAATATGGCCAAAAGGAAGCATTTAATGAAATAAATTGAGGCTACTAGTTAGTGTCTTGCTTGCTGTTAATCAACTGTTGAAAGCTTAACAGACTGTAAGTCGCGAATTAGCTGTCGAATTACATATCTTTCTTACTGTTATTCAACAGTTACTGTTAATGCGCTATTAAGCTGTTAAATAACATATTTTACTTGCTGATTTTCAACTGTTAAAAGCTTAACAGACAGAGATTACATACATATCATGCTTGCTGTTTGACAGACTGTTAATGTACTGTTAAGCTGTTGAATTACATATCTTGCTCGCTGTTATTCAACTGTTAAAAGCTTAACAGACTTTGATTACATATCTTGCTTGCTGTTATTCAATTGTTAAAAGCTTGACAGACTGTTAAATCGCTGTTAAGTTGTTGATTTTGCTTGAAAACAATTTCTTATTCTACGAAACTAATCAAAATGTAGTTGAAAAGTATATACAAATACTATACACTGCATACTATACAGTATCTAAAAATGTCTTCTTTATATTTAGTATAAATCATTTCCGCATCATAAATTGTTCAAACTGTTCACATAACTGATAAAATTTCCAAAAAAAATGAATGCGAGCTAAATCAAGTCATTCAAATTTCTATTGCAACTAACCATTTTCAATTTGTATTTTCGGCAAACATAGCCATCCTCAAAACTGGCAAACCCATTGAAATTCAATAGAGAGAGCAAAAAATGGCATCCATTGAAAAAGAAAATTCCGAAATGTGAAACGAAACCTATTTTGCGTGTGTGGGAAAATTGGATTTGCACGCGCACATTTTCCAATAAGCCATAAAATTTAATTTGATTATAAAAGTTTATACAACACGGCAGCCCAAATGGAAGCTACTACTGCCAACAAATACAACCATTTGTAGTACGTACTACTATTGAACTGTGGTACTTCCAGTACTACGAGTATCCTCCATACATATGAACGTATTTAGTAATAGGAGAAGGCAGCACAAACAATTGCAGCGGAGAGCTGGGGGGGAAAAAATTGCATATGCTGACTGACAGGCAGCGGCAATTTGAATGCAAAATGCGCATTTTGGCCAAAGGGCAGCAGCAAAAAGCAGGAAATACAGGGCAAGCAGCAAAAGGTAGCAGCAACAGCAACAGCAACAGCAACAACAGCAACGAGACTTGTAACAAAAAACTGCCACAAATTGAAAAAGGCAAAATTGCCTCAACTAAAATGCAAAAGGACACTGCAAGCTTGGGTAGAGCATATTGAAAATGCGCATTGCATTGGGCCAGCAGACCCAAGAGGACCTAGCCAGCCGTGGGGTAAGAGAAGCATGTCCGGGGGTCCAGCAGGGCCGGGTGGGGTGAAAATTGCATTCCTAGGCAATGGCAAAAGGCAACTCTTGACATTTTGCTAACTTAAGGGATTTTAATTTTTATTTATGCTACTTACGCAGCATACTTTTTGCAGGCACTTTTGATTACAGTTGCAGTCAAATAGTGGCAAGGACGAGAGACAAGAATGAGGAGGATGTGCCTTAATCAGAGATCTTCTATCGTGATATATCTGAAATGAAGGCAATTTACAAAGCAATGTTAGCTTGGGAAATCATGTAGAGCTTCTATGTTTCGTATTCTAATTATGGCCAGTTCGTAATATATTCCTTCAGTGCATATTATACGGGAAAAAAGTAACTAGGACATGTCGAGATTAGGCTTATATAGAGTTATACAGAGTGTAGAGAGTGAATGTAGTGTTCTGGTTCCATTGGGAAGGTCGAATTTATTATACTATATAAACAGATAGAGACTTGAATAAACCGGCGATCTGTTCTTGTTCGAATCCTTTGTTTGTTACAGTAGATTTTAGCTTTCAAATTGATCTAAGCCTTGTGTCCTACACATCTAAACAAATATCGTTCAAGGCTTAATTAATAATCAATTTATATTCAATTTTTAATTATTTTTTACAATGTTCTATGTATAGTTGGCGTACCCCGCCACACTTCGCTATTCTTGTTGCATGATGAGAAAGTGAGAAATAAGGGAATATAGCTCTCCACTATTTTGAAGAACTAAGAAACCCATCTCACTAAAACCTTCTCTCACAGTTTTGACCTTAGGCCCATTTCTCGTCCGTAATGACGTGTGGGAGTAGATTTTTCAAGTTGCATACAACAGTTTTCCCCCCGAGGGAGAACATTTTCGAAATTCCGCATAATCTAGTTGCAAATAGATAAGCCAAGGATCTTTTAAGAAGCTCAAAAGGAAAGAGGATTTACTGTTTCCAGTTGAGAGGTGGAGTATAGAGTACTCATACTAAAGGTTTATATAGTAAATTCAAGCATTCCACCATTAAGCATACGCCCTGTTAGAGCTACCACATAAAAGGAATTTACCATATGTTTACGGTTCATTTACCTGTTGGATAGACAACAAAAATGATAAATATCAAACGGGCTAACAAAAGCGGCCCTAAAAGCGCACCAAAAAAAAAAGGGGGAAAAAAAGAAAACCTTTCCAACATTAGAACAGCCTTTTGGCCATTTGGTTGGAGTATGGAGGATGGTGGATTGTGGCTGGTAGCCCAAGAGACTACAACAATGACTTTGTTTGGTTCGTCGCTCACATGCTTATGAGCATTTAATTAAATGCAAGAACAAGGAGACATTGTTGAGGCAGCAACAAACCGAAACTGCATACTTAATGAAAAGCAGCTGCCTTTTGGGCTGCCCCAAGAGTCCCAAAAGTTGCTAATTAAAAAGGCAAACAGCGGCAGCAGCAACAACTGCAACTGCAACATCAACATCAACAGCAGCAGCAGCAGCAGTAGCATCAGGAAGCAGCAAACAACATCAAGATGCCGCACGAACCAAAACGTAGTCCAAGGCGAATGTTGTTAACCTTTTCTGCAGTAGCAACAACAACGACAAGGAGCTGTTGCAGTTGCAGCTTGCAGCTTGCTGCCCGTCTTTGACAAGCCAAGGAGCAAACGCTATCACCAGGGACCAAAAAAACAGCAGCCGCCTAACGATCAATAGAACAGAAGCGAGCTGAGAGCTGAGGATGAGGTTGAGGATGAGGCAATTGCATGCAGCGGGTACAACACCAGCAACAGCGCTGTTGCTGCAACATTTTCGTGCAGTTGACATTCGTGCCAAGTGGCAGCAGCAGCAGCAGCGGCAGCAGCAGCAGCAGCGTCGGCAACTGTTGCAAGTTCTTAGAACGCGCCACATGCTGCGCCACGTTCCGCTGCTGCCACCAACATCATCATCATCGTCATCGTTGTTGTTGTTGCCGCTTTAGCTATTGAACTTGAATTTTAAGTGCCGCTGTGGCATAGGGAAAACAACCTCTTATGGTTTAGGGTTCGATGTGGCAAGCAGCTACCGTTGGCCAAAATGTGGGCGAGCTGGCAAGAGCAGCTAAACGCAAACCCACGCCAGCTTAAAAGACGCTTAACAGCTGTCTAACAGCAGCCCCAAAGCTAACTTAACAGTCTCACGCCTAGCCTCTCAAACTGTCTGTGCTGTGCGTACAGTTTGAGATGCGCCACATTGGCACCAATTGACACTTGGCAACAAAATAGAGAAGAAAAACTATCATAGAAATGCAAGCACAACTATTTAATGTCACTTTGGCACTTCCTTAAAAGTCCACACAGCATCTCCTGTCCGCCAGCCAAGCAACAAAAATATTTTTGCAGCCTCTTTTTGTGCGCTAAGAATTTCTAATTAGTGGCGCCATATTATAGACCCCAATGGGTGTCGTCGACGTCGTCGTCGTCGTCGTCGTCGTCGTCTGGTGACGCCAATCACAGGCTGCCTACTGGACATGCTGGCTGCTTCTCTAACTGTTTGTTGTTGCTGCTGTTATTGCTACAAAAGGCAGCGGCGGCGACCAAGTCCATGTTTCAACAGCGAGTCCCCAGTCCCAGTGCCGAGTCGGGAGCTTGTTTGCTGCCTTAATTCGACGCAAATATTTTACAGGCTGCCTCGGCTGCTGCTAATTACGTTAAACATATTGCGTGACACGCCCCCAAAACGCCTCCAACCCGCCAACTTGCCGCAGCGCAAATCAGTTATTTTTTTCGGTTTTGGTGTTAATTACATGGCATTTTGTACTGGCGGCGGCGGCTTACAGCCAACCAGACGCTGTTAAGTTGCTGTTAACAGTGCTGCCACTAACAGTGCTGCTCAATCTGTTATATTGCGTTAAGCGACTCTCAAACTGTAATTGAATGATACTATGATTAGTTATTTCTTAGACGCTTATTAGACAATGCATTTCTGGCACACCCTTTGGCGCAACAATCCCAGCAACTTGCACAGAAATGCTAACGTTTCTAATTGTGTAAAATATGACAAATTTTTGATTAAATTAGATATTTCATCTAACATTTGAACAGATGATGACAATATTGACAACCCCTAGTTTAAATATTTACAATTTAATAATAATAATAATACATATCATAATTTGTATTTATTTCTGGCTAATTTTAGTGCTGCAGCTTTTAGCTGTTTTTATTACCAAGTCAGGCATTTAAATCGTTGAACAATCAAAGTTTTATGAACTCTTTTTTTTATGATTTGTATACCTTTCTGCTGGCCCCGAAGCGAAGTGATTCCGAATTCAACTCAAAGTCTCAGCTCATAAATCTCGCGTGCTCTGCACAATTCTTTCATTTCATTTCATTTGAGTTGAGTTGAGTTTTGTGTATCCATTGTTGCCACAAAGCTGTAAATACAGCCTTAGACTTTTGGAGTCGCCTATCAAGTGCCGCACATCGCCAAGTTGAAGTCCAAGTCAGTAACGAAAACGAAAAGGAAACCTTTTGCATTTGAATCTCAATCTCAATTCCAATCCCAATCCCAATACCAGTCCCTAGTCCCCAGTCTCAGTCCCGCAATCACAATCGCAATCCCTTAAACCTTTTGCTTGATGTTTTGACCCTTTTCAAGATGTTGTCTTCATTGCGTGCCTGGCTTAGAAGAATAAGGAAGCAAAGGAGAAGCCTCCTCAAAATGCCAATGCCTCAGTCTGTTGAAACTTGACGAACAAATCGCGATAATAATATTTATTTGCCAACTCTCCGCTCGTCTCCCTCTCTCTCTCTCTCTCTCTCTCTCTCTCTCTCTTTGCGTGTGCAGAGGGCGCTAAGCGTGCCTCATAATTTATTATTTATTTTCAGTTTTTATAGGGCAACTTCATATAAAAGATACCGATACAAGATACAAGATGCCCAATCGCCTTGCAAAACGTGCATTTTACAGTTTTGTTAGCGCTGACAACCAAACTGTTAACAGTGACAGGCTGCCAAACTGTAATGCAATCAACTGATCAGTGAACAATCTCTGTTGCTCTCAAACTGTTCTCTCACAGTATCGCCTAAAACTGCAATGAAGATCTTAAACAGTTTTAATTGCGCTGTTTTTGTCACCTTTCTCACAGTTTTCACATAGCACCCGCCCACGCCGCCCCCTCTGTGTCCAATACACGCACCATACTATAATCAATCGCTTAAATGCCACAACGTAATTAACATTACACTCAATTAACATTTTCTGTTGGCAACTGTTTACTGTTAACTCGCATGCCTGTTAAGCCACTGGAGGAGCTCTCCTCTGGGTTTCTCATCTTGTTTCTAGGCCCATTTGCTGCCCACACAGCAGCTGCTCCTTGCCAGCAGCCAAGTCAATAAACGCGTTTATTGTCTTACCCAACACCAAACACCCCCCCGCTAATCCCCCTTACACCCAAGCTTACTTCCTTCCACACATTCGGCTTGTGTACATTGTCTGTGTTGGTGCCAAGAAAAATGTTGCTGTCGCGCCAACGTTTGCCATTGTCGTCGTCGTCGTCGTCGCAGTCGCTGGCGTCGTCTCAGTTTCCCGTCTCCGCTCTCCCCCTCCTCGATCATAGTTCTGGTCGTAGTTCTTGTGCCAACTTTTGTCCATTTTAAGGCAGCTGGAATGTTGCTTTCTTGTAAATTGTTTAAATAAAAGACACAACAGCAGCAAACAGCAGCCGAGCTAAACAGAGCTCTTCCTTCTGCTCTCTAGCTACTGTATGGCCTTCTGTAGTTTTCTCCTCGCCACCCCTACATTTTCCACTCCTAACTGCCTTTACTCAATGAGCTGTTGTTTGACTTTGTTTTGTTTACCACTTTTCAAATAGCAAAAACTATTTGTTTTGCGCCTTATTTAGTTTTTGTCCCATCGACTGCACCTGCTGCTATCCACTGTCACAACAGCAACAGCAACAGCAACAACTATAACAATAACAGCAACAGCAACAGCAGCGCTAACAGCCGCTTGCACATTAACATTAACAGCATGTGGGCAACCATTGTTAATCAGAGTTCGATATGATCAGAGTAAAATATGTTTAATTATCATTTAATTGAAGTTTATACTAGCTTTTAAATTATATAGTTTGTGAGTAGAGCGTAGTTAAAATGCACTTACAGCAACGTTAATTATTATAGTAATTACATATTTTATTATAATAGTTGAATTTAGATTTTGTTCAAAAATATAACATAGAATGTTCTATAAACAAGTGATTTTTCCTTGACTACTGCTCCTGCTGGGCATTGCAAACGTCCTGAGATAGTTATAGTGCCCAATCTACAGATCTGACAAGCAGTTCTAGGTCTAGTTACAGACGTCAGTCCCTGGGCACGTGCTTCTGTTTCTAATGCATTCGCTGCGAGATACAAAAAAAAAAAAACTTGCATCCAATCAGAGATAAAGTCGTTTTAATTAGAATTCTAAATGTTTCAAAGGAAGTTGGCGCTTGTTGTATCTTGCTGCTTATTAATATTTATGTCTAGGGATGAGGACCGGACTGCGTGATGAGCATCATCATCATCTATACTAGTATAACAACGAGTACGCCTGGACTTTTGCCACACTTTGAGCGCCCGTCACACGCAATCCCAGAGGTCAGGTCTGTGCATTCGGAGCACTATCAGGTCCCATCTAGAGTTGAGGAGCTGCAGTTGTTGCTTTGATCAACAACATCATCTAATGATGATGGCCCTCAATGCTCTTTCCGCATAAAAACCAAACTAATACCCAGGGCAAACCTATAATTTATGTGCTTCAAATTCAATTTTCATTCAGTAAAATTGCAAACCTACAAAAAACGCCGGTGGTCTTTTTATGGCTGGCGTCTTCAAATGTGGGAAAAAAACAGGAGAAGACGATGTAGTTTTTAGCCCGAACTGCTGCCAAATGTGTTTCGTAGCCAAGAACCGCAAAAAATAAGACGCCCTTTTAGACTTATTTTTTGTGTATTGTGTTGTTGTTTGTTGTGAATGAGTCACGCGTAAAAAGATCCTGAAATTGCTAATATCTTAGTGTGCCACAGTGGAAATCAAATATAAAGGAACCGCCTAACCTCTGCCAATGAATATAAGAGTAATAATATGTCATCAGATAGCTTCCGATATCAAAGGTGATATAACAATGTAAAATCATAAGCCTGTGTTTATGGTTATTATGGTTAAAGTTAGTTAATGATTTTGTATTAAGAGTTAAAATTTATATTTATTTTTCACCAGTTAAGCTGTGCATATTTAGCTTATGTGTTTGTATTGGTTAATGATACTTGGAGAGATCAGAGATTATACAATTTTATTATTATAGATAACTCATCACTAGACCTCAGGTTTAGCATGTATGCATATTTTTAAAGGATTAAGATGGGTAAATTGTGATATGCATTAAGGTTTTTTATATTTAAACGATAAGACGTCTAAATACAAAGCTTGTTACTAATCTGATGAAAAATAGGAAAGATGCCAAATTCCGAGGTCTACTCATCAACCACTTTCTTAAAGCATACTACATTTATAATGCAATAGAACAATTTTCAAGCTCCTTTTAAGTATGGGAATAAATAATTAAGTAATTACATAGGCTTGGCTTTTAGCCGTATGCCCGAAGATGAAGTTTACTTTGTTAAATGCAAATATGCTGTTTCTGTTAAAGAAAGAAATAAGAATCTATTATAAGTTGCCTATACCTCATTGCTTCTCTAAGGTATGCAATGAGGTTGCGCCCATTACAGCCTTTGATCGATGACATTTATATTCATCTTTCAACAGTTCAGTTATTTTACCCTTTTATCCAACTTGAACCCCCAAGTTGTTTAAAAGTTTTATAAGATACAATAGATATATAATAATTATCATTTAAAAAGACGAAGCATATTCATAGTTGGATTTCTTGGAGATAAAATGGTTATTATCTTTAGTAAACACAATTAAGAAGAATCCAAAATTAAAATAAATTATTTATTTTCCAGTTTTAGGTTCTTTAAATTCGAATTCACTGTAGTTTGGATTTGTTGGAGATAAAATGGTTATTATCTTTAGTAAACACCATTAAGAAGAATCCAAAATTAAAATACATTATTTATTTTCCAGTTTTAGGTTCTTTAAATTCGAATTCACTGTAGTTTGGATTTGTTAGAGATAAAATGGTTATTATCTTTAGTAAACACAATTAAGAAGAATTCAAAAATAAAATAGATTATTTATTTTCCAGTTTGAGGTTCTTTAAATTCGAATTCACTGTAGTTGATGGCAGATTCATTTGCTAAGCCTTACAAAAACAGCAAAAATAGGCCACACACGTAGCTCGTCGAAACTTCTGTCTGTCAGTTAGTCAGTCTGTCAGTTAGTCAGTCTGTCAGTTAGTCAGTCTTTATCTGACTGCGTCAGTTTGCCATTCCGCCAGTCAATCATAAATATCAGAGGCGCCCATTTGAGAGCTGCTCCTTTGGTAGCTTAGCTCTTTGGGCATTTCGCCTGTTTTGTTTTTTGTTGTGCGTGAGTTTCACACCTTTTTGGCAGGGCTAAAAAACGAAATTTCAATAAAGCACTGAGGCTGGACTGAGAGAGCTGTCTGAAGTGCGAGTGTGACTAATGCCAAACTGCAGTGGTATTAAATTTTGGGCTGAAAAGCGCTTCCCAGGGCCCTGGGGACATGCATTTAACTGTGGCCCAGCGTTACGCTTTAGCCTAAAGCTGATTCGTGGCCATTATTTATGGCCATTATGCCTGGCTTGGCTTGGCTTGGCCTATGTATGTGACTCGTTTTGTTTGGTTTATGAGCTGCTCTCAAATCAGTCACTGGCTGAGCGCTATTCTGAATGCAACTTTTGCAGTTCCAGTTCCGAGAATCTTGCAGAGAGCGAACCGAGTCTAGACTGGCGACGTCGTGCGACACTTTGTCGCCGTCAGGCTTCAGCTCCGACTCCAACTCCGTATTCCGGACTCTGAACTGCCCGCCTCCAACTTGCCTAACCCCCCCAACGGCCCAACGCCCTGTGTTCCGTTCCAGCCGCTGATCGACACTTTTGTGAACCCATTCGAAGTTTCGGTGGACCAGCATATAGTGCTCAGGTTTCAGGTTTAGGTTTTTATAGCCTGCAATACTTTTCGCTTGGTTCTTATTTAATTTCTGTTCGCTCTTTATTGCTTTTTTGCCTTGGCTCTTCGTCTTTTGTTGTGCTTAGCACGAAATACAGGCCTGCTCTATGGCACTGCAGGGACTGAAGTGGGGCTGGTTGGGGTGCTAGCGAGGGTGGCGGGGTTGTGATGTTGTGGGATTGGGATTCGGATCCATCCGCCAGGGTCTCTCTGCCTTGTGGCTTCTCATTTTCATTTTAAATGAAGTGTCAAAGACTTTAAATAGCTTTTGATGCTACTGTGAATGAAGCCGTTTTTCATTCCTATGTTTCGTATCGTATCGCATGTTGTTAGTTTTATTGCTCTTGTTGTTGTTTCTGTTGTTGTTGCTGTTTGCTCATTATGATTTTGTTGCTGTTGCTGTTGCAGCGTTGCAATGAGCTTGTGCAAGGGGCAAATGCAATTAACCAGCATCAAAGTCAAGTTTATGTAATTGCAATCTAGAGAGAGAAAGAGAAAGAGAGAGAGAGAGGCCAAAGTGCCAAAGTACAGTCGACTGGTCAAAGTAAAACAATCGATTAAAATAATCAAAGCATCTATTGTTCATTAAATAGCACTGTTTATCATTTGTGATTATTAATGATGAAAACGTGAGAAAGTGAAAATTAAAGTTGGTAAAGTAAAGTTAACCCGTTCAATCAATGTCCGTGAATACCGCCAGCTTCCCATCTCTATAGATGCACATCTCTATATAATCAATTTGTTTTAGCTTAGCATTGGTCACTTTGGTGAACTGTGGTGAACATTTTCCCTCGTTCCTTCTCATTAAGGAAGTTATTTGATTCGTATTGCTCAGCTGATTACTCTTTTTTCATTGTTACCAGATTAATCTGGACCATCAGATCTTATCTAGATACTTATCTTTCTTTAAGTCGCTGTCCTTATTATAATAATAATATATTAATAGGGTAACTAAGCATTGCTCACTGTGGTGAACGTTTTCCCTTGTTCCTTCTTGTGAAAGGGAGTTACTTTAATCATTTTGCTCAGCTGATCACTCTTTTGTTTCAACTTTACCAGATTAATCGGGCCATCAGATCTTATCAGGATAGTTATCTTACTTTAAGTCGCTGTTCTTATTATAATAATATATAAATTAGGTTACATAAGCATTGGTCACTTTTGTGAACATTTCCCTTGTTCTTTCTAATTAAAGGGATACTTTAATCATTTTGCTCAACTGATCACACTATATTTTATCTTAACCAGATTAATCTGGACCTTCAGATCTTATCTAGATACTTATCTTTCTTTAAGTCGCTGTCCTTATTATAATAATAATATATTAATAGGGCAACTAAGCATTGGTCACTTTGGTTGACATTTTCCCTTGCTCCTTTTTATTAAAGGGAGTTGGTTAATAATTTTGCTCAGCTGATCACTCTTTTGTTTTAACTTTACCAGATTAATCTGGACCTTCAGATCTTATCTGGATACTTATCTTACTTTAAGTCGCTGTTCTTGTTATAATAATATATAAATAAGGGTACGTAAACATTGGTCACTTTGGTGAACATTTTCCCTTGATCCTTCTTATTAAATGGAGTTACTTTAATCATTTTGCTCAGCTGATCACGCTATATTTTATTTTTACCTGATTCTTTTGGACCTTCAGATCTTATCTGGGTAGTTATCTTACTTTAAGTCTCTGTTTTATTATAATAATAATATATTATTAAGGGTAAGTAAACTGATCACTCAAAACAAAGAGAACAACTGACATAATATTTTAAAAAACTGCGCAAAAGTGAACAACTGAACAAACAAGAACAATAATGATTAACCCAAAGTTCACCTGCTCAGTTTAGAGAGCAACTTGCAGTGAATATAATCTTTAATCGAATATTTATCGACTTGCGATCCATACATATTTTTTTGAGTATTTCATCAGATTAACCCTCAAGTTGTATCGGCTTAGCCAATACACAAACCTTTCTTATCGCAATGCACGCAATTCACCTGCACGCCTTTGTTATTGTTTTGTTGATTGTTGATTGTTTTTCAACAAATACGAGTATTATGCGATGATGTGAAGAGTGAGAGAGACCTGACAGATCGTTTGGTTGACTGACTGTTGATGGGCTGTTGAAGGGGGGACTTTGGATTGTGTTTTTTCGATGTTGTTATTGTTTTTATTGGTGTTGTACTGGGGCCACTTGAAACCGGCGGCTGTCGCACTTCACTTCACTTTGCAATCTGAATGTTTTTAATGGCTCACAAAAATTCTTAAAAAAAATCAAAAATAAATAAAAAACGAAAGGCATGTAGTATTTCTGGGCTTATAAAAAGCTTCCGTATAGCCTTTTTGCAAATATTTACAGTTTGTTTTTATTTAATTACGAATATGCGAAAAAAAGCGAAAACTGACAGGCAGCTAAAGGAGCAGGGATAGGAGAGAGGGACGGGGACGGGTTCCGGGACGGACAGGGGCATAAAATCAAAATGTAAACTGATAGCCAAGAGACGCGTCAGTTGAGCGGCAGCTGAGGGGCATTTTAAGCTGACAGTGCCTCTCAAACTGTGCTCAAGAGTTAGCCAGGTTGATTGTCTTTTGACGTTGTTGTTGTTGTTGCTGCTGTTGCTGTTGTTTGCAATGTGTTGCTTTTGTTGGAACTTTGCTGCTGACTCTGCGGTAGGTTGTTTGGTTTTCGGCTTTCGGTTTTTGGAGGAGAGACAGCGTGCTTAAGTGGCTTTAGTTGCATGGATGGGCTTGTTAGAGGGGTAGAAGGGAGGAGGGCTAGTGAATTTAAACGACAGCGTGTGAATGAGACGGCATACTGCTTTAAAAGAACTTGAGATCGCGTTAGAGCTACCAAATATTATACATATCTAGTTTCTGGGTGATAAGAAAGTTATAAATATCTTGGAAATCACTAGGGATCATTTCTTATATTATTATTATTTTTTTTTGAAAAAATTGATACATTTCTCTTACCTTTTTGGCAGCTTTAACTTGTTTTAAATAGTTTTTAAAACTATGTATTTCAACTTTAATCTTAAATGTGCTTATAATTTTGTGCGTTGAAAATGTACCATTTCTGATTAAATTAAATTAAATTTAAAAAAATATCTGTTATGTTATTTTTACAAAATGTTAACTGAGTTTTGTAGGAAATGAATAGGTTTATACAGATAAAATATTTTTAAATGGATGTTTGCTACCAAAAATTGCCCCAAAAAGGGTACAAAGTAGAAATTGCTGGCTGTGCCAATACTTATGTGAGGCTCTGTATGTAGAGACTATAAATATAATATTAAAACTGATATCAAATCAAAACGTGAAGATTCATATATTACAGGCCTTAAGACATCCTTCAAAATGTTAACGTATAATATCCCACATCCCACCTTCAATCTATTTGTTCAAGGCTGTGTATCCTTTTTTCACCAAAGCTA
Source organism: Hirtodrosophila histrioides (assembly GCA_037075165.1). Taxonomy (NCBI): domain Eukaryota; kingdom Metazoa; phylum Arthropoda; class Insecta; order Diptera; family Drosophilidae; genus Hirtodrosophila; species Hirtodrosophila histrioides. The sequence continues at coordinate 1,466,437 of JBAMCL010000491.1, forward strand.
TAATCTTGTTGGCTTTCCTAATGAAGTTATTATGTAATTATGTAATTTACAATTCGTTATAGTCTTAAACATACTAAGAACACTCTGCCGAGCCTTTTTCTATTCTGCATTATCACAATAATCCTGCCAGAGATCGGCATGCCTCATCAAACTACGCTAAAATACTATCTTTGTGTATTTCCTGCACATTCTAAGCACTTCTGGGAGCTGTGTGTCCCCCGCACCCAGCACTTCTCAGTGCCTATCTGGCAGGCTCAACAATATTTCCAATTGCTCGCTTATATTTGGCCATTTATCTGCCAAATACTTAGCCAAGGCTCAGCAAACTTAACGCGCTAATCTTCATCAGGCACAAACCCAAACTCAAACTCAAATTTAAACTCCAAGCCCAAATCGAATCCCTTATGGCCTGCCTGGCTGCCTGGGCGCAGCCCATCATGAGCATTGCCCATTGCCCATTGCCTGTTGGCTGTTGGCTGATCAATCGTACAATTGAGTAAAATCCAACTTTATTTGCAGTACTTGCAACAGGCAACAGGCGACGCTTTTTGCTGCTGCCTCCTGTTGCCTGTTGCATGTTGCCTGTTGCCTGTTGCCGAGTTGCCAGTTGCCTCGCCTGGGCTTTGGCTTTGTTGTTTTAATGGCTTTCGCTAACATAAAAGCCATTAAGATAACATTTTTATAGGATTTCAATGGCAGTCACGGCAGCAGTCGCCGTCGCAGCAGCAGCAGCAGCAGCAGCCGCTCTGCCCAGCTCCAAGGCAACAAAGAAGCTTTGGCCATTTTTTATGGCCGCGCGGGAGCAGCTCCAGCCGAGGAGGTGCAGCTGGAGTGGAGGCCCTACCACAAACCACGTCCAAATGTCATTGACTATCAATAGAAGATGCGGCGGCCCTGCACTTGGCAACAGGTTGGGAGCTGCCTTTGTTTCAACTGCGCCCAGTTAGTTACCGGCTCAATGTGCGCTTATTAAACGCAATATTTGTGGCAAGTTGCAGCCGCCGCCGTCCGGTGCCTTGGCTCTGACTGCGGCTATCTGGCTATTGGCCATAAAGTGCGATTTATTTTTGTTGATTTTTTGCGTGCATTGCGCCGTTGGAGGCGCTGCTGGCCCCCAAAAGGGTTTACTTCTATGCACAGGCACTTCCTACTTCCAGGTTGCAAGCAGGCAACAGTTGCCACTAACTGACTGCAGCATCCCGCTGCCCAGTGTCCAGTATCCAGTGGTAGCCCAGCCCAGCCCTATGCCATAACTCCCAGTCGAGGCTGTAGTCACACTTTTGCACTCTGTTACGAGTGTTCAGCGCACAATCCCCTCCTCAAAGCACAATGCCACTCGATGATGCAATGCTCTGGCTCTGGCTCTGACCCTGCCACTGCCACTGCCTCTGCTGCCTGTGGTGGCAAGCAGTCTACAATGGTTACAAATTGCGAATTCTACAATTAAAATCTTGGCATGTGTACAACAAATGCAAACAACTTTGTAGAGAAGAGTATGATATAAGTAAATAATAACGATATATTGTTTTGATTCTTTTTATTTAAACACTCAGGTTTGTTTTCCATATAGTATACTCTGCAAAATACTACATCTTACGATAATTTCATTATTTTTCTCAGAATTAGTATATATTATAAGAAAGCTATTTATGCGAAACTTGAGGACAAAACTGAGAATCTTCTATCACAAAAACAACAGGATTATAGAGCAGCAATTCATGTTAAGGCCCTGTAACATAACAGACCATTTTCAGAGTAACAGCTCTGTTTGAACATAAACATTAGAAATAAATATATCGTTTTTCGTTATTATTAGATACATTTCAGCTGTTTGATGGTTTTCATTGTGCATTTCTCAACTGAAGATCGTACTTGAATCTATACTTAATTCTTGATAGAGTTTTCTGTATGCTTTTTTAGCATATTCTCAATTTAAGATCGTACTTTAACCTATACTGAATACCTGATAGAGTTTTCAGTATACTTTTTTAGCAGTTCTCAATTTAAGGTCGTACTTTAACCTGTACTTGATAGAGTTTTCTGAATACGTTTTTAGCATTTCTCAATTTAAAATCGTACTTTAACCTATACTGAATACCTGATAGAGTTTTCTGTATACTTTCTTAGCATTTCTCAACTTTAACCTATACTTAATACTCGTTTTCTAAAGAAGTTTTAGCAATTCTCAATTTATGATCGTACTTTAACTTATATATAATACTTGATAGAGTTTTCTGAATACGTTTTAAGCATTTCTCAATTTAGGATCGTACTTTAACCTATACTTTATACTTGTTAAAGTTTTCTGTATACTTCTTTAGCAATTCTCAATTTATGATCGTACTTTAACTTTTATATAATACTTGATAGAGTTTTCTGAATACGTTTTTAGCATTTCTCAATTTAAGATCATACTTTAACCTATACTGAATACCTGATAGAGTTTTCTGTTTACTTTCTTAGCATTTCTCAACTTTAACCTATACTTAATACTCGTTTTCTAAAGAAGTTTTAGCATTTCTCAATTTAAGATCGTACTTGAACCTATACTTAATACTTGTTAAAGTTTTCTGTATACTTCTCTAGCATTTCTCAATTTAAGATCGTACTTGAACCTATACTTAATACTTGTTAAAGTTTTCTGTATACTTTTTTAGCAACATTTATCCATTGTGCAGCTTTACCACACTTTCAACAAATCGCCTCGCATTCTTTTTGCCCAGTTTAATGTTTTGGATTTTTTTGTTTTGTGTGTGTTTTTTTTTCTGTTTCATCTTCTATCTCTAATGCCCGACAATTGTTGCCACTTCTTCTTCCTAGTTGGCTTTTGCTTTGTTTTAGTTTAGTTTTTTATTTGTTTGTTGTATTTTTTTCTCGTGATTTCGGGGAGCGTCAGCGTCAGCGTCAGCGTTGAGCTCTTCAGCTTGCAGCTTCCAACTTGCAACTTGCAGCTCTCAGTTTCCCCAGCAACGTCCATTATGCAGCATTATGTGCTGCTGCTGCTGTTGTTGTTGTTGTTGTTGTTGTTGCTGGTGTTGTCCATTGGGGCAGCTGCTGATACGGAATCCCAATCCCAATCCGAATGCCGAGAGAGTCCCTGCCCTTTGCATTGACCAGCACAAACACATAAATTGCATTTGTCGGTTTGTTGTCGTTTTCATAAATAAGATAAAGATAAACGACCAAGTTGCATATTATTTGTAATTGCATTTGTTGTTGTTGTTGTTCCTGTTGCTGTTGCTGTTGCTGGTTAGACGGGACTATTGATAGCAGAAATGTTAGCAGCATTTGAATTTATTATTGGCCCAAGCGGTTTCTTGTTTATACCTAATGGAGAGCATTGAACGCTAAATGGCCAACAAATGCGTAGCAAATTTTTCAGCTGCCTTGGCTAAAAGGGCATAACGAAATACTGCAGGGGAATAGGAATATTGCAGTTTTGGCTAATATTAAGTTGGGTTTAAAAACAGCAGTTTATTTTAGCATTAGAACCACAGCTTATACTAATTGTTTTATATACTAAGCTGTCTGATCTCATAATCAGCAAGATTTTCACTTTTGTTGCGACTTCTTTTGATCTGGGGGGATTTCCGGCTTGTGTGTCTCAGACTTGTTTCTTGACTTATGTCTTAAGTAAGCCAGACGTCGCAATCGATTAGCTGACATGCCTCTCAATTTGACTGACTTTAAGATTCAGATTTATTTATATTTTTCACCAATTTCTGGCCATGTATTTTTGACTTGGCTCGTTTTGATGGCACCAACAAATAATTCGATGTGACAGAGTCGCGCATAACTCTTGGATTTGTTATAATCTTGTCCATACATACTACCATAGCCAAGACAGAAGAAACACTACAATAATTTATTGTTGCCACATAGTGGAGAAGTTGTAGTTGTCGGCTTATATAAATGTGAAATTAATTGCTTAATTTAGTGGAATGGATTGCGAGAGTTTCTTAAAAACAGAAAAAAACCATGAGTACCAGCAAAAAGCCACTTTTGCTTTTCATACGGCCCGAAGCAACTTGAGAGTTGAGGCTCACACAGTTGGCAGTCTGACAGTTTTATCACATTATTAATAAGAAATAGAGCTGCGGTTGCTCTGGTCTGCCAACAACAACAGCAACCACAATGAATACCAGGAACCATTCCACAGTTTTGCGAGATCTGCGCGCATCTGTCAAGTTTTCCACGCCCTCGCCTGGTCCAAACTGTCAACGTGGCCATAATTCATAATAAGCGCCCGGGCAAGGAACGGCGACGATTTCATTCTATTTAGTTGGTAGCCATGTTTCATAGGCCAAAGCTAAAGTGCACAACAACAACTACTTGAATAGCTAATAATAACCGACTTTGAGATACTCTGTAGAAGCTTACAAGTCGCAAAGTAGTCAAATATTGTCATAGGACTCCAATTGTTATTTCTACTTAACTTGATTAGTTAGCGCCAAGTGTTAATTACTTTGAATTGCCATTAATTACACACATTTCTGTTACAGACAAACAAATGCATAAATACTTGAAACTACTCGTGAATCCAGTGAGCTGTAAATACTTGAATAATTGTGGCAAATATTTGATTATTTGTGTCAGACATTAAAATGACTTGAATATAATTAAATTATTTAAACTTTTACATACTCGATTTAGTAATTGTTCTATTATTAGGATTAAAATATCGATTACTTTTATAATTACTTTGGTATTTTTATTAATTTTTGCCTCTACCCGATTAGTAATTGTGTTTAGAATATGAAAATTCTTGACCAGTTGTGTCTCAAACGAGAAATGACTTTAGTAGTTGTGACTGCCAAGTGAAATAATTAAGTAACTCAAATGGTAATTGAAATAGTTAGCGGTAGCTTAATATGTGGCAATTACTTGAGTAATTATGAGTCAGAAAATGAAATAATTAAGTAATTGAAATATTATGAGGTAGTTTAACATAATTACATAATCAATTACTTAAGTAATTGTGAGTCCCAAATATAAAAATTAAGTAATTGAAATATTAGCCTGTAGTATGTAGCGACTACTTGAGTTATTGTGAGTCCCAAATAAAATAATTAGGTAATTGAAATGGTAATTTAAATAATTACATGAGTACTTGTGACTGCCAAATGTAATAATTTAGTAATTAAAATGGTAACAATAAAGCGGCAATTTAACATGCAGCAATTACTTGAGTAATTGTGACTCCCAAATGAAAAACATTAAGTAATTGAAATATTAAGCTGTAGTATGTAGCAACTTCTTAAGAAATTGTGAGTCCCGAATAAAATATTTAAGTAATTGAAAAAGTAATTGCAATAATTATATGAGTAATTGTGACTTCCAACTGAAGTAATTATGTAATTGAAATATTAAGCTATAGCCCTAGGCACTATATTCGCCTCAACGTCTTAACTGGCATATTGTGTACAAATATACTCTTTGCGATAGGGTATAACAACAATGCTTTGTCTGTCATATAAACACACAGATAGAGATGGAAATATAAAGAGGGCGGGGGTGGTACGGGGCCGGCAATATTTAACAAAAGGCAATCGCAAATATTTTGCAGGGCGCAAAAAGCAAAAACCTAAAAAGCCGGCAAAAACTCAACAGCAATTGTTGCTGGAGAGTGGTAAGTTAGTGGGTGGGGCGGGGAGGAGCAGAGGAGGGGTCGTAACTGCGTTGTTGTAGCTCTTTATTGTGTATACACATAAAACTAGGTGTACGTAGGTACACACACACACACTTACATACATACATTTATTCGTATCGTTGCCTTTTGTTATCAGCGTGTAGCGTTGACTGGCCCGCGGGGGAGAGGGGGTCAGCGATTTTGGGATGGGTGCGGGCGGGGGTAGACAGAGCCATGAACAAATTGTTGACTCAGCGCCGTGCAAATTGTTCAATGCAATTTTTAGTTTTGTGCAATGTTCGTTGGCTGAATAAAAGATTTATGGATGCAACAGTTTGGGTTAGGTTTGTTTAGGTGGGTGGGTGCGGGGGGTTGTACAAAGGGAATATTTGCAGAGCTAGACCAAAAATTCGGTTGGTCTAATAGTGAAATATTGAGAACAAAAACAGTGCACAGTAGATTGTTTAGTACCCAGTTTTGGCCAACTTGAATAAAATTGAATAAAATGCATATTTCAAATGCAAGTCAATTAAATTGTTTGTTTTGAGTATTTGTGGAAACAAAATGCTAGAGATTTCTACTAGAATATATGTATTTTTAAGCACATTTTGTTATAACAACATAAATCTAATTTATTTCCCTTTCATTCTTATTTTGCAGGTAAGTTCAAGTGCCGAAAATTACACATACGTCATGTTGAGCTGGGTAAGTCTCTTGACCCCTTTGGGGCAGGCTATCATTAGCTCGTTTTGTAAGTGCGTCTCTCTACCTTTTTGCCGCCTGTCTAATTACGCCTATTTCAAATATTAAATGCAATTTCATTCTCATCATTTCCGAGCAGCTAGTTTCGCTTCCCGAACTTCCCCGCCGCCAAAAAGGTAACCGAAAACCTAATTGAAATTACGTAACGTTCATTGACTTTAGAAATTTCTTGGCCAACTATTTGCCAAGGCTTTTTTTGTTGTTGCTGTTGTTGCTCTGTCTGCCATTTCTCATATTTTTTCACTTTTATTATTAGTTGCTGTTGGTTATTCCCGAGTTTCTGTTTGTTGGTTGTATTAAGCGGCTCTTTGCCGTAATACTCGGGGCTCTAATGTAATCGCATTAGTGCGCTTTATTGCGCCCCGCACTCTGCCATGGATGGGCACAACAAAATAGATTTCATTTAGACACGATCATGCCCCATAATAATAAGCAAACGATCTGACTAATGACGAGCCAAAAAGCCAAGTTGCCAAACAACAAGTACAAAACATAAGCTGATAAGAGTCATGTTTGCCAGATCGAAGAACGGGTAGTAGCTGCTGCGACTTGGATAGTCACCAGACTTCATAGAAGAAGGAAGTAAAACCTGTCTCAGACAGTTGACAGAGGGAGGCAATAAAGATTACACAGCGTAAGACGATCATTGAAAACTATATTCAAGAATTCAAAACATGACCTTACATACAGAAGAGCATTCTTTCCAAAATATGTTGTTCACTGATCATTCACGATCAGAAGGAAGTAAAAGTGATATAAGAGAATTGATCGTAGTATGTCTCTTAATGAAGACTACAATTCGTAATACGAATATTGTGAAAACTATATTCAAGAATTCAAAACATGATCTTACATACATAAGAGCATTCTTTCCAAAATATGTTGTTCACTGATCATTCACGATCAGAAGGAAGTAAAAGTGATATGAGGGAGATGATCGTAGGATGCCTCCTAATGAAAAATACAATTCGTAATACGATCACATCAAGAACTCAAACATGAACTTACAATCATTGGAGTATTCTTTCCAAAATATGTTGTTCACTGATCATTCACGATCAGAAGGAAGTAAAAGTGATATGAGGGAGATGATCGTAGGATGCCTCCTAATGACGACTACAATTCGTAATACGAATATAGTGAAAACTATATTTAAGAATTTTAAACATGAGAGTATTCTTCCCAAAATATGTTATTTACTGATCATTTACGATCATAAGGAACTAAACGTGATATGAGGGAGATGATCCTAATAAACACTATAGTTCGTAATACGATCACTTAAAATATATGGCGAAAACTGTCCACAAGAACTCAAACATAACTTTACGAACAGGAGTATTCTCTTCAAGATATGGGCATTTCCACAGAAAGGTCCACCATATTCATTGAAAGTCCATCGGGACCGAAATATTTAAATTGATCCAAAAAAGTTTGAAAGCGTATTAAATTAAGTTGATGTTAATATTGGACCCGGAATAAGTGTATTATTTGCGTTGAATAAGTTTTAAAAAACAATCATTACTTAAAATTATACCATGGAAATTTATGTAACGTCACGCCACGTAACGTAACGCGACCTACTACCAAAATAAAAAAAAAAACCAGAAAAGATTTTTCAAAACTATAAATTGGAAAATTAACATACATTAATCCACATCATACAAAAAATAAAATTATGCCAAAAGGCTTGCTCACTTCGCTTAATTTTGCTTGCTTAGAACTTCAAGTCGAAACCAACTTCCGTTTTTCGTAACGTAACGCCATCGCCTATTTTGGCTTATATCTTTTAATCGGAATGTCCGATTGCTTTCATCCCTTTTGGCCAAATATAGTCCAACTGAATTGCTACTCAGATATAAAAAAAAACCTTACACAAATATTACGTTCCTTAGGTGTTTTGTCATATTTTGTCGTACGAACGTAACGTAACGCCATTGTGGAAATGCCCATATGTTGTTTACTGATCATTCGCGATTACAAGGAAGTAATATTCATATGAGGCAGCTGATCGTAGGATGATCACTTAAAATATATAGTGAACATTTCGGAACTCACCAAACATATCTATTTCAATAATATTTTATTTATTTGAAAACATTTCAAGAATAATTTTTACCCATCAACAGGAGTAATTAAAGTAAGATCAGAAATCGAAGGAGGCTATACAAATTACTCATTGCAAGGCGATCGCTAAAGTATTTTATATTAAAAACTTAAACAGAAAGTTGATCAGTTCATGCTACGAAAATGCATTAAATTTCAGAGACTTTTCAGTGTTCAAAGATAGAAGATCAGACAATGATGATCATCATCCTTCTTATGCACGATCACTGAAGAATTCAACTATAAAGTTACATATGTATTCCGAAAGTAGATCTGCATACCAACAACTCGCTGAGCTCATAAGCTTCAAGGGCGATCTCAAAATCTGCAAATAGCAAATGTTCTAATTGGTCTCTTGTGGCTTCAATCGACAGCTGCACGATAAATCCCTGCCGCGCATATATCAGTCATAATTAAACTGTTGAACTCGGCGCCAATATAAAAAAAGAATAATAATAATAAAATAAATACCATTCCTCGGAGCTTGAAGTGAAGTGACGACGACGGGTTATGAAAAGGCGCCCTGAATGGAACCACAAAATCATCGAAAACGAATTCAATAATAATCATAATAAATAAATAATAATAAAAATCTCAATGAATGTTGAAGGTCAGAATGCTTAAGCCTTAATCAATATTGAAGACAGTCGACGGCAAGTCGCCAAAATATACGAATACGAATACGAGTATGAATACGAGTTTGAGTATAAGTATGAGTACCCCGTACGAATATTATATTGAAATTGTATCGATTGGTTCGCGGCCGATTGCCAATGAATTCTCGAGTCGTCATCGCAATTAAATGCCAATTGAAATTTACTCGCATTTTTCCTTCGTATTGTTGTTTATTTTGGGCATTTTTTTTTCGGGCATATAAATTGATATTAATGGTTTTTCGGATTCTTAAATAATTTGTATGAATTGTGTGACAAATTTATGCAGCCTTTTTTGATTAATTTTCATCTCCAATTGATTTGATATTCGAATTTTTTTCATATTTTATTATTAATTTCTGTGCTAATCTGTGTACCATAATTTTTATTTATAAATGCTGATCTATGCGAAATGCTTTTCTTGCGTGACTCTTTATTTCTCTCCCCCGAGTCTTTAGTCTTTAGTCTCGAGTCTTCCAGTCTCAAGTCTCGCTCCACTCTTCTCCCATCCTCTCCTGGCGTATCTATTACGGGAGCGAGGTTCAATGATCGCATTTAATGATTTTTGTATGCGAAAATAAGTAGATTTGTAGATATTTTGTAGAGTGTATGGAGTGTGCGAAGTGTATGGAGTGTTTGGGGCATGGGGTATGAGTATGGTGTATAGTATTTGTGTGTAGATCGTGTGCAAAAGGTTTGTCTGGACCCGTGCGGAGCTTTCTTTTGTTATTTGTTCAAATCGTGTGGTATACATATTTGAATGGTTTTTTCTATAGCTGTTGAGTTGGAGGAGTTGCCTTTTGGTAGTTGTTGCTCTTGTTGTTGTTGTTGTTGTTGTTGCGGTCTATCCACTTGAGTTGTTCATGAGGTTGAACCGCTTTTGGCACAAGGCATCGCATGTTATGCAATAAGAAATATGAGTCTGTATGGAAATATACAATATACAACAAGCTCGAGTCAAGTTTTTAATAAAAGCAACTCACTGCTCGGGACTTGTACGAATAAGAATTTCGTGTTCTCTATATAAGGTAGGATCTGTCAAAAAATTCCGCCCCATGTAAGGTTGGATCTATAAATTTCTTCAATAGAAACTTCCTTACCAATTAGGGGGTTCTCTTCCGTTCATTATTATTGGAAGAATTCTCTTAGAATTACAGTTTTAAACCAGTGATCGATCTCTCTCCAGGTCAATCGTATGGTTATTCCAGTTATTCTAGTATGGCTTCTCATGCCACAAATTTACTCCGATTCTTCATGTAAGGTAGGATCTATAGGATCTGCCAGGAAGTTCCTTTAATAGCAATTCCCTTACCAATTAGGAAGTTTTCTTCCGATCATTATTATTATTTGCGGAAATCTTTTACGATTATAGTTTTAGACCATTGATCGGCCTCTCTCCAGGTCAATCCTATGTTTTCTCATATTATTCTATTGGTTCTCCTGCCCCAAAATTACTCCAGTTCTCTTATGAGCTCTCCAGCTGCCTCATTGAGTAGCTAATCAGTTACCTCCTTTTCCTGCTATACCATTTTAGCTCGGAACTCAGTTCCGATTCGCATTTCTCATATTTAAGTATACACTGTACATAAATATATTTAATAATATCTTTTATGTTCACACCTAACGCTCTTTGCACATAAAACTTGGAACTCTTATCGTAAACTTGTATGTATAAAAGATATCATCGAAACTATAAAGCGATCCATAAACAAATTGCCTGGGGGCTGTTTAAAAAGCAACAACTTCTGTTTAAGTGCCGGGGCCACCAAGTTTTTAACGATGACAACAATTTTATCCAATTATGTAGGTTCGACTGTAAAAATTAACACATAAAAAAACCAGATACAAAGATTTTGAATTGCATTGGAAATCAATAATCAGCTCATCTCGAAGCGAAGTTGGGTTGTTAGAAGCATGGCAAGTAAACGAGGCATTAAAGTTGGCACGGGGAATCGGGGAATCGGGGAATCCGGGAATTGGGAATGGGCGGAATCGACTTGAGGCCCTTTGCGTTGGGGATCATAAACCGATCGGGCATCAAGAATGTGCCATAAGCCATAAAGTGTATGCAGTTTCGGTATTTGATAGCCGCTGACCATAAAACTTGATAGCAGAACTTGAGTTTTAAGTGCCCTTATAATGAGGCACAAAATGGGCAACAAAGTTGGAGCTGGCCGAGCTGCCCGAACTGCTGGAACCTCCCTTCCTCCACTTTCAGGCTAAAGTGTGCGGCTGGGCGGGGCGGGGCGGGGCACTTGACTTGACAACTCAACCAATTACAAATACGTAGCCATAAAGCGTGAGAACATATTTATAGATGGAGGGCGATCTTTATCGCGCCTGTAGTAAATCTTCTTCACGAAAGTGCCCCGATGAATCTCTGGCAACAAGTTTGGCATGTAAATTTCTTGACTTGGCTACCACAAATATTTTGTCAGTGATCAGCAGATTTTGTTTTTTTTTTTGCTTTTCTGTTGTTTGTTGGCTCTTTTGTTTATGTTCCTCAACTTTTTTTTGGCAGTGTGTGTTCAAATAAATTGGCTTACCCGCAAACTTTGACCCACTTTGAGCGGGATTCCAGCTCATACATCTCATATATGCAGAGTCAGTGTCAGTGTCAGTTCTGAGACTCTCGGATTGTAACAACTTACTCTCAGTTCATTTCATAGTAGGAGGAGGGCCAGCGAATTTTGTTTGGCTTTGGCCCAAAGGTTTATTGAACTTGATTAGCCGCCACTTGGAATGTCTTTTGTAGGTGAAGATGTAAGCGATAAATCGCATGTTTGGAGCCGGCAAATTGCTCAACTTGTTGCTTGTTAGATTTGACGCCACAGATTGGAGCAGTCAAAAGGCTTTTGGCCTACATTTTGACGCACATTATGTCATTATAATAAACAGCTTAAAGTATTTCTTTGTACAAGGTTCTACATAATCATAACCATAAATAGTTTGTCTACAAATCATCAATTAATTATGCACAAGATATCTTTGCTTGATCATTTGTCAATCATATGCACAAATTATCTCAGTTGATCTCACAAACTATTTGATAATTAACAGTTAAGTATTTTTTTTGCAAGTTGTTTATTATATACCTGCATAAAAGATCTGGGAATATTATTTTTTGGTACATCATTTATTATAGTAAGGCCGACTTGAAAACGGCAGATTACTTCATTTAACCAAAAGTATTACTCATCTGCATAGCTTAAGACTTATAACTTTTGCTTTTATATTCTATCTTATAATTTATTGCTTATACATTGAGTCGTATATTAGATGTTACGTATTACATTCTAAAGTTTTACATTATATATGTTTTTTAATAAGTATACATAATATATTGAAGCCTGTTCCCGTTTCCAATAAAATAATTTGGAAGTGAAATTGTTAGCTGTTCTTAATTTCGTGAAACAATTGAACTTTCAAAAGAAAAAACGCGTTAGATTTCAATCGGAAACGGGAAATCGAAAATGATTCGGATTGAAAAGATATCGAAAATGGCAGCAGGCCTGATTATATCTTATGTCTTGTTTCTTGTATCTTACAACTTAGATATTATTCCAAATATCTTGTATCTAAATTAATATAAGAATATGTCAAATTTAATATTTGTTTTAAATTGGTTTTAAAATGTTGTCACTTCATTTTTTCTCCCTATACCCATAACATGGGTAAAAGGGGAGAATCTGTACGAATGTATGTAAGAAGTAGAAGCAGACATTTCCGACCCTATAAAGTATATACATTCTTGATCAGTATCGTTAGCTGAGTCGATTTGGCCGTGTCCGTCTCTCCTTCCGTCCGGATGAACGCGTCGATCTCAGCAACTCTAAGAGCCAGCGACACCAAATTTGGGATGTGGGTTCATGTATACCATACGCAGATAAGATTTGTTTCAGTTTTTAGATATCTCTCCCCGTTCCTCCGAAAATCGATAGAAACGATTTATAAAGACAATTTTAAAGATATAGCTTTGGGATTTGGTATGGATAATACTCGGGTCATGCTTAATTTATTGTAAAAACGTTTAGACCTGTGTTCAGGGAGTTTCGAAGTCGGGTCTGCTTACTCACTTGTTCTACTTAACATTTAGAGCTCAGTCTCACTAATATTTTCCATTAACACAGCTATTTGTATTTTACACCTTATAACTAAGTATTATCCCTGTCATCTTACAGCATATATCTTGCATCTTCCATCTCAAATTTTATATCAACCTCATATTTCATATCTGGACATTTCTTCAAATTAACTGGTCCTTGAAAAACTTGAACATACTATTTGGATGATTCATGATCCAGTTCTGTTCTTGGTGTTAAAGTCGAGTGTTATTGGATCGATACAGCTTTGCAAGTCTCTTCCCCTTGCCACACTTCCCAAGCTTTGCAACGGTTAGTCAAGACAAGAAAACAGCCGGCCAAGTTCAGTGTCAAAGCGTTGCAGCTTTCGGTTGCACAGCCAGCGCTCGCAGAGCCAACATGTTCGATCAAACCGTGATCGATGCTCGCTCTTCGGCGCTCTCTTAAGAGCGACAGCAGCTCTTAACTGACCGTGCACACGCACATTGTAATGCCGTCCAGGTCCAACTATGGACAATGGAAACAAGTTCTTGTTTTTTCGTACATTTTTTTTGCACTGCCAACGTTTTTGTTGCTGTTGTCTTAGGCGACTTTTGTTTACCTTATGGCTCGTTAAAGATCAGCGTCGCGTCGGCTTTAACTTTTTCACAGAGTTCTCTCGCAGAGAGCGTAGCCTGAAACACAGAGAGACAGAGCAACAAACAAGTTGCAGTCGCTGGTTCTGGACAAACTCCTACACGGGACGGGGACAGTGGCTTTTTTTTTTGCAATGCCAACCAGCAGGAAGTTCAATTTGAGTTCAGTTGAATTTTGCACGTCATCTCAAGCGGTCCTAAAACGTTGCTCGATTTGCAACTCGAGACGAGTTCGAGTTTCTTTTTGCCCCCAAGTTCTTCAAGAATTTTTTGTACGTCGATCGCGATACTCGCGTGGAACTCACAAATGGCGCAAGTGTTTTTGCCCCAGTGTTCGCATTGAGCGTGTGCATATTATAGTATATCCAAAACTCTTGGAATATTACAATGAACTGTTGCTAAAGTGCGCCGCAAGTGAATTATTTAAAATCGAGCAACTTCAAAGCCAACTGAAATCAATAATAGTTAACAAAATGTATCGCCTGCAAAGACGCGCCGCTCTCATAGCCAAGCAAGGTAAAAACTAGATCCCAACCCAACCAGCTCCTAAAAAGGGGGAAACCCCCCACTGACATGCCCCATAGATAAGCATAACAAATTGTTGTAACTGTCAACCGCAGGCAATTAATGCATTCCGGCCAAATATTGTCGCAATTTGCAAACATCAAAACCGTAAACTGCAAAACTGCAAAACCGTAAACCAAATTGACTCATTGCTGAGCATTTGCTGACATTACTCATACGCAACGTTGCACAGACACTCAAAGATATTGTATCTCATATTTATATATCTGCGGTTATTGTCTAGTGTGTTTATAATATAAATGCTCTTGCGGTTAAGCTTGAGCCTGAGCTGGAGGTGGAGTGCGGGACGGTGAATTGGCCCTAGGTGTGGTCAGTTATATTGTGTACGGATGACTGATCTTTTTTCACCGCTGATAGATGAGTTCACTGCAAGTGCTCGCCAAAGCAACCAGCTGCTATTTTTAGAACATGTTGGCCAAATCTGATAAGTGTCTCTTGTAGTCCATTTAAAAACATTTTAAAATCCATTTTAAGCTTAAGAAACTTGTAGCTGAACTCAAAATCATTTCTAAGATTTGTTTAAAATGAGTGTTTTGTTAAAAAATTTAAATATACAAGGAAAAACTTAATCTTATTTTGAAAAAATTAGCCTTAACATTATAACTAGAAGAAAAAGAATAGTAGAATTATATTTACATTATTTACATTATTTTTTTGCAAAATGCTAAATTGTTGTTTTTATAAATTCATTATTTAATGTCCATTTATTTTAAACGCTAAATTGTTGTTATTATAAATTCATCATCTAATCTCCATTTATTTCAATTTCAAATTTGATTTATTAGCCAATATAACTTCATATTTCGCTTAAAGTTAGTTTTTATGACCACTTTGTGTCAGTGATTAGATTAGATCATATTTTTATATATAGCTTAGCTTATATTTATAGGTTTATTTGTTTTTTAAGATATGTTCTGACCTTTTAAATACACTTTATAAGATCCCTGCGTTTATGTGCTCTTTTACCACCCATATATGTATATATTAAATATATGAAAGTGCTTTAAACACAGCATAAAATATAAATATTAGTTTATCAACAAAAAAAAAAAAAGATATGTTACAATATCGCAAAAAACTAAAGAACAGACGCTTTATTTAAAGGCGATATCCCTCTATAGAAAGTTTCAAATTATGAGTAGAAAATCACAAAATCTATTTACAAATCTAGTTATAATAAATGCTCTGCTTTGAAACTGAAGTTAAACAAGGGTTAAATATACCCTACTACTTTAAAGCAGGCTCTACAGTTTTGAGTTTGAACTATCCTCAAATTTCCAATTTTTTTCATATTTTTTCTTATGTTTTATTTTATTTATTATTTTTTTATTCTTTTTTATTTTGTATTATTATTTTATTCTATTTTATTTTTATTTATATATAATGAGGATGTTTCTTTAAATGAACATAACTATATTTTTTAAGTCCATAACAATTTCCCAAAATATATAATAATATAATATGTTCAGCTATAAATAAGCAAGTTTAAGTAAAGTATAATGAGGTGGTTTCTAATATTTTCAATTATGCTAACATGTTTTAAGTTTGAGGACAAAACTAGCCAGCTCCTAACTCAATTTGCAGCTGAAGTTTTGAGCAATTCCTTTCTCTTCCATAAGCCACAGAGCAGCCCTAACATAAACCGTCACCAAATGGCATTAGTTTGAATATTTTCATAATCATCCTTTACTTTCTTTACCACAAGAAACTATCAAGAGCAGGGAGAAGCAAGAAAAAAATGAAAACCATGCAACTGGGTCAGCAAATAGCCGAAATTTAAAAAGAAAGAAACACAGACCTCAAACACGAAGTGGCAATCATTTTACTTTTGATTATAAACAAAAGAAGGCAAACAACAAAAATTATTTACAAACGCTAATGGCTGCATAAAGACGACCCAGAAACTGAACTGGGAACAACATCTTCGGCGAATCGAGAGCCAAGCCAAGACAATTTGCCTCGGGCATCTTTCTATTTCATTTGGCAAGGGACAGGCCAGGACGGAAGAACCAAGTGAAAGAAACCTTCAACCTGGAAATGGGAATTGCAGTCGCAGTCGCAGTCGCAGTGGCAGTGGCAGCGGCAGCTGTGCGGCTTTGACTTGAATTTTTGGAAGCGTGTCAATTCACGATTCGTGCTGGCCGGCATATAATTTCATTTAGCCAGAGACATAGACCAAGACGAAGACGGCCCAAATCAGTTACTCAGTCAGTCAGTCAGTGGAGACAATTGTTGTTTTGCATGCCAAAATGCTGGGCCACAATTTGTCCACATGCCCAGCTGGCTGAGTGGCCAAGACCAAGACCAAGTCAAAGCCAAAACTAAAACCAAAACCAAACCAAGTTCAAAGTCGTGCCAAAGTAAAATCTTTCGTTATTAGCAATGCTCTGGCTAAGAACTCGCAATTCTCAATTCGCTGCTGCTGTTCTCCACATGGCCAAAGAAGGTCATGGACGGATTTAAGGTTTTCTTTTCTGCCCCGGCATCGGCACCGGCCCCGCTTGCTCTCTGTCTAGCCTGCATCTCTCTCCATCTGCCCATCTGTCTCCAGGTCTGCCAGTCCCTGTCTGCACTTGGCCAATTGGCAAAAAGATTTATTATTGAAATGCATAAAAATATGGACATGGCATGCACTGCGATGGCATTTGCTTATAGATTGCCACATACATACTTACATCGCACACATACATACATTCATACATTTATTTTATGGATTAGATGCCACAGAATGAGGAGCAATTCACTATATGTGTACTTTCTAACCAAAGATTTCAAGTATTCATGGAAATTGCTGCTAGCTTCATATTTCATAGCAGCTATCAAACTTAGCCACGGATGAACAGTATAACAATTCTATTATCTAAATTGCTTACAATATTTTAGATAACCCCCCTAAAATATTGTTGCTTTTCTAGCTGTATTTAAGAAAATAATGATAAGACTTTGGAAGCACCTGAAAGCTCTAGGTGAAATTGATAATAAGGCTTCAGCCGAGTTTAATTTTCGTAAACAGAATTCAACTAATTAAACAAATTAATATTAAATTTGAAAGCACCTGAAAGCTCTCATAGAAAAGAATACTAAAGCTTCAACTAAGATTAATTGTCTTCAGCTGAATTAAAATATTTAAGCAAATAAAGACATGTCTTTAAAAGCACCTGAAAGCTCTAGTTTAATTTGATAATAAAGCTTCAACCGAGTTTAATTGTCTTAAACTGAATTCAAATAATAAAGCAAATTAATATTAAATTAGAAAGCACCTGAAAGCTCAAATTAAAATGCATAATAAATTTAACCGAGATTAATTGTCTTCAACTGAATTCAAATATTTAAGCAAATTAAGTCACGGCTTGAAAAGCACCTTAAAGCTCTGGTTGAAATTAAAAATAAAGCTTCAATCAAGATGAATTCTCTTAAACTGAATTCAAATATAGAAGCAAACTAAGACATGTCATAGGAAGCACCTGAAAGCTCTAGGTGAATGTGATAATAAAGCTTCAACAGAGATTAATTGTGTTAAATTGAATACAAATTTTCTCACCTATATGTTAAGAATCCTCTCAAAGGCTTTAATTTAAATTTATTATACAATACTTTGGCGCTAAGTAGATGTGTTTTTCAAAGTTAAATTGTTTCAGAAACATTGCACAAAAATATGTTTATTGTAAGGTTTTTTAAACTAATATTATATTATTTTAATGAACGATATAAAAATTCCAGAATTCTTAAAGTAAATGAAGTTTTGCAAAGATTTATAAGCCAGCATTCTTGAAATTCTTCAAAACTTCGAGGAAAATCAATTGTACTGAGACGACCTACGATTTTTCATCATAAATTGCAAATATCTACAGCTTTGACTGTTATTGTTTTTTATTGTTTATGATTATTTACGACTTAGATGCTACCGTTATTCCTAATGCAGTTTTCGGATTATTTTTGAAAACGTTCTTAAAGTTACAGCATAGTTGCCCAAATACAAATAAATCAACTTCGGCATTGAAAGAAAAGGTGGAGCACTTTAAGCTATTTTAGATGTTCATTGATGCTGCTGGGGTCATATATATTTAATTGCCCCTTTATATTGCACCTGGGGCATGCGGCCACAGTAGTCAGTAGTGGAGTTGAGGCAACGTCTAACTGTTAAAATACAAACTTGTACGCAAGTCGGAGTCGGAGTTGGAGTTGGAGTTGGAGTCGCAGTCGGAGTCTTATTTAATGCATTTCCTTAAGACGGCTGGCGACTGCCATTTGACTGGACACTGGACATGGCGTCGACGTCAGCTAAATTATTGTTGTTGTCGCTGTCGTTGTTGTGGCTGTGGTTGTCGCTCTTTTATGGCCAAGTTGCACGCATCAGTCAGACAGCATCCAAGTCTGAGTCGAGTCGTCCGGAATGGCCGGGGCTAGAATGGCCAGAATGGCTAGCCTGGCTGGGCACCCTCATCAGGAGGCAGCAAGTTTTGTGCTGCTATTTTTATGACCTCTGCCAACACCAGAGACGCTCCAAACTTATCTAACGCAACTAACTAACTAAGTATCGAGCAATTCTAATCTAATCACATGAGACGTAGCCATAGACGAAACGGGAGAAGGGGGGGAGCTGCATTGCTTTTACCGTAATGTTTGGCTCTCTAACGATGACTGCAACGGTTGTTTTCCCTTTCTGGTCATCCTCAACGTCGAGATCGTCGTGTGTGCATCCCAAAATAGCCAGCCAGAAACAGAATCGGAGGAACAACTCTTTGCGCACGCGTGACTGCCCCACGCCTCAGTTCGCAGTTCCCAGTTCCAGTCTCAGTCTCAGTCCCAGTCTCAGTCCCAGTCTCAGTTCCAGTCTCAGTTCTCAGTTCTGTTGGTAGCCCCAAAGTCTTCCTGTTTCTTGTTCATCTGCATTTTACCCGATGCTCTGTCTCTGTTTATGTTTCTAGCCCTGTCTGACAACGCGTTCTGTGCCGTCCTCGTCTTCAGCTTGTGCAGTTAATCAATTATAACGACTCTTGATTTCCTTCCTGATCTAGATTAAGATTTTTATGTGGGTTCAGGTTCGGGTTCGGCTTCAGGTTCGCGTGTATCTTCTTGGCCAGGGAATTGTGAGTGACTGGGTATTTTACAGTTTGTTAGCTCTGTAACATGTCTTGAGTGCGATTAAGTCATTGGCTTTGAGCTCTTTTGATTTGGTGATGCCTTCTTGACGTTATTAAGACACCGCCAGTGCGTGTTTTGATGATGGCTTTATCACACTTTTTATAGAGACATTGCAGCCTAATTGACTTTTATGTTTTGCGCACTTTGAAATAAGTGTAATCCTTGCCAAAGCACGCAAATCATAGATTTATTATTTAATATATCATGTCATACTTTGCTTTAAAGAAACCAGAACTTTGCTTATATCAGAAGAAATAGTCATTTTAAGCTTATATGTTGAATATCTCAGGATCTTTTTAATATCATTCATTGAAAGTTGGTACAGCGTGATTCTGAATAATTTGCTAACTATCAACCCAACAGAGAACCTGCCAGTTGTTTTGTAACCCAACTATTTACTTTAAATAAAGTACTATACGCCAGTTTTTGCCAGTGTAACTTAGCCTTGTTTACTTTGCCTGTAATCCACTTTACCATCTCTTATGATCTTATCTTGGTACAGACAGATACATTCTCCAGCATAAGGCATCGATGCTGTCTGGTTCTTTGACCAGCTCCTGGGAGCAGCTAGCTCCTTTCCACAATAGCCCACTTTGCTTGGCCTTTCCCTTTAGCTTCATTATGCCCATTTAATTATACCTTTTTACACACAACAATTTCCAAATAAATCACTCAATCAAAAATGCTAGAGACTGCATTTTGCTACACATGACAGGATAGTTTCCCACCAATCGCTCACAGCACCAACAACATCAGCAACAGCAACATCAGCAACAACAACAACAACAGCAGCAGAACCCAACACATAAATACATCAGATGTCAAAAAATGAACTTGACTTGCGAACCAAAGCACAGCATGATAGTAGACTAGCCAAGAGTAGAGCAAGTGGTGCGGGTTGAAGGGTGCCTGCCTGGCACTGGTAAGAGGGGGGTACGTCGTCTTGGAGGCTGGCCACATTAAATAGCAAATAATAAATTAATATGCCGTAAGTTAATAATTACAAGTTGAAGATGTAACAGATTGTGCCGAGATTGCGGCTACTGTGCGAACAACTCTTTGGCTATCTTCTACATCTGTTTCTGTGTATCTTGCGCTTTGGCGCCCCGCGTGGAGCCCAAGGAAACTCATTAAAAGGCAACAGCACGTCCTATGTACACATACATACATATATATGTATGTTGCTTGGCTTGCTTGGCTGATGATGAAGAACTTTGATTGGTTGACCATAATGATCAGCGGGCTGAGTTATGTGGGTTTGTTAGGGAATACTATGTAAAGGCCATACCTTTCGAAAACTGTGTTCCGAAAATATTGAAAGCTGAATTATGAGCTCACCTTTGCTTATACCACAACCAATACTATGTTAAAGATATTAGTTTGAAAATCTCAGGATCTTATTGGAATATTTCAAAGAAACTTTTTCACATATGAATACAAATAGTCGACAGTGCCATGCCGCCCAAGATAAGTATTGTTAACTGAAATTAAGGAAGAATATTGCTGAGACAAACAATAGTATAGTATAGTCATACTTTTCTAAAAAGAAACCAGTACTTTACTTTTAGCATCAGAAATAGTAATCTAAAGCTTATATCTTGAATATCTCAGGATCTTTTTAATATCATTGAATGAAAATTGGTGCAACGTGATTGCCAGGCATTCTGAATGATATGCTATGCTCTACTTACCTATAAAAGCTAAACAATAAGCAAAACTTTAAGTTAACTGAGTTTAAGCTAATCGGTTGAATATCTCAGGATCTCTTTGGTGTATTTGAAAGAAAATTGTTGCAACGTGATTAGAAGCCACACTGAATGGCATGTTATGTTCTACTTACCACAACATTGTACTCAATTCCCAATAATGCAGAACGAAATTTGTTGCTGTTGCGGCTCAATTTTCAGTTTGTGCGTTGCAAATTAATTGAGCAAAAGTTCACAAAAGTTTACATAACTGCAATAGAAACCGCTATTACCACAACAGCAGCAACACTAACAACAACAAAAACAACAACTTGTTAGACCAGTGAAAAGCAGCTGCAGCACTCAGCACTTTTCATCATTTTTATGGTCAACGCCGCAGCTTCTTGGCAACTTGTTGACAACAGCGTCGCGCCCTCAAAGCCAAACAAAAGTCTCAACTCTCGGCAACACCAAAGTTGACCAATGCCCGGAACCAGTCACAGACCCCATTGCCAGAGCTTGTGGCCCGGACTCCTATTTTCAATTTGCAAATAAAAAGAAAATGATTTTTATTTGCCAAATGCGTCAAGCATTCCGATTCCTATTCCCGCATAGCTGCTGCTGCTGCACCCCAACAACAGCAACAGCAACCACAAATAGTAGTACAAACCTTGCTGCCATTTGTCAACATTTGGCTGGTATCAAATGTCTGTGGGGGACCGGCTAGTAACCATGACAAATTTGTTGTAATCAGAAAGCACTAACGACAACAACTACAACAACATCCACAACAACAACAACACAAACAACAAGCAAATACAATGCTATCCATAGACGCTGCTCTGAGGGCCAACAAAGTCCAGCTGAGAGTTGTAAAAAAAGATTGCCAACATTCGCACAATTTATAAAAATCATTTTGCAACTTGTACGTGTGCATAAAGGGATTATTTGCTTAGTCATTGCGAAAAGTGTGATTTACGAATGAAATCAAATAAACACATTGATAACAATATACTACAATATATAGGAGATATTGGGCGCATTCAGCAGAACTAATCGAGGAACGATTTCCGCTGCTTTATTAACCGTAGACTGATTTGTGATCTCTGAATGATTTATAAAAATGCACGCTATTGTTAGGTTAGGTTGGCTTATACTGTTTACAAATATAGAGAGTTCAAAGAGTTCGCAGGATTAGAAACAGCAGAAGGTTCTGAGGATGAATTTTTGTTCAGCGCAAATCAGTCAGCGATTGGTTCTGCTGAAAGAGCTTATCATGAACTAAAATTGATGAACATTCTTTGACTTTAACTTCTTTCTGTAATCCCAACAATACTCTTAGCCTATTCCACATTCCTACCAACCTACACACACAGTAAATACTCAGTCCAATTAAATTGAATATACTTCTGGCTTAGTTGTTTTTATTATACCCGTTGCTTGACCCATTTCCTTAGTCGATAGATTAGCAAGTTTGCTTCCGATCCTTGACCTGCATTATCAGCTGCAGCTCAAGAATCTCATTTAGAATTCAAGTGATTCCTGCAAATGGCCGGCACTTTATGGCCACATTAAAAAGCTTCCTTCCTTGACTGCAAAAATAAATAAATAAATAGGAAAATATTTTGCTGTTTACACAACACAGAGGGAGAGAAAAGGAAGTCGGAAAACGAGCAAGTGCTATAAATAAATGCATTTCTTATATTAAAAACGTACTACCAACAAAAAAAACCCACACAGCAAAAAGCTGCAAGAACTGAACTACCTCACCCCCCAAAACCCCAAGCCCCTGTTCCCAAACTTAAAGCCTGGATGAAGAGCAATCCCGATCCCTCTGGATGCGCGTCTCTAACGAATGTTTTAGCTTTGCTTCCGGCGACATAAAACTGCCGTTTGTTGCTGTTGTTGCTATTGTTGTTGTTGTTGTTGTTGTTGTATCTGCTGCTGTTGACCAAAAAGCAGCTGCCTATTGGCGTTTACCACAGTTGAGTAATGCGCCTCCGACTTGGACTCGGAGTCGGAGTTGAAGTTGAAGTTGGAGTTGGAGTTGAAGTTGGACTTGCAGTTGAAGTTGGTGTGTTCTTGGCCTTTTTGTTGTTGTTGCTGTGGCTGTTGCTGCTGTTGTTATTGCGTTTCCTTTATTTGTTGTTGCAACTGCAGTTGCTGTTGTTTCTCTTGGTCAGTTTCAAGTTATGTGCGCCGCTTTTGTGTGCCGGAGCAGCGCTGGCAACGGGAAAGATATTGGGCAGATGTTGTCGAAGAGGAGTTCAAGTTTTTGTTTTGAAAGTAATCCGTCTGGGGCAGCTTGTGCTGCATTTGCCTATAATTGTGGGGCACACGGACAATGCGAGGTCCAAGTTCAAGCCACCCACCCACATTTTATTGTTATCGTAACAATGGCAGCACAAAAGCGTAGCACAGCTGCCTTCCTTTTGTACTAACTTGGGCCGATTCGCAACAGCAACTTGGTTCTGGTTTCTTTGAGTTGAGTTCATATTTTAGCTTAAAGCACCGCATCGCGACCGCTTACCTTGAGAAAGTTTTCGTAATGTTAGCGTTTATAGATCAGAAGATTTTGTACTCAATATACCATCTGTCAAGATACTAAATCAGCTGTTCCGCTTGTATATTTACCCACAAATTTCAAGGAGCTCCTTCCGCTACGCTTTCTGGTTTGCTTGAGCTTAGGATCACCTTGAGAAAGTTTCCGTTTTGTTTAGAAGATCATAGGGTTAAAAGATCTTGAGATATAATTACCAATATACCAATAAACTAGTTGTATTTTAGATTATAATATCCAAGCAGCAAATTGAGCTTGGTCAAAAGGTACCGTTTGGTCTGAAGATATTAACCAGCTGATTGTATTTTAGGTTATATCAGCCAAGGAGCAGATTGAGCAGGTCCCTTCTAAGATAGATATTTTGTAATGCAGACACTAAAAGATCTGAAAATTTGTTAGCCAGTACATTGATCCGCTCTTCTAAAGCTATTACATATTTTGCAAAGCTTCCTGTTTTGATCAAGCTAAGATCATATTTTGCCTGGAAAACCCTGGGAATACCTAGAGAAACCTTCTTAACTTTGAGATTATAGCCAAATCAAATATAGTCGATATAAAAGAAACCTTTCTGTATGAACATCATTTAATAACAGCCAAGAAACATAGTTACAAAGCTTTCCAAAGATATAACACCTTTTGGTACACCCCCTACATGTAGTAGCCTATCCGAACTCAGCTACCCTACAGTGTATTTCGACCAAACGAAGTTCTGCAGAAACTAAGCAACCCCTGGTAGGGAAGTACACACTCATAGGTAGGGCAGCGTACTCACTCACTTCAAGATAAAAGCAAATAAAAAATTGCATAAAATGCCAGCGGCGGGCAAATGCATGTAGAGCTGCGAACGGCGGCGGTGCATTGAACTCCATGCCATGGTCCACGGTCCACGGTCCACTGTTCAGGCCAGGCCGGGGCAGGCCAGGCCAGACCGGGACGGGACGGGCCACAAAACTAGAAACGCTGAGGAACCAACGAGCCAACAGCCGAGCGAACGAAAGAACGAAAGAACCGACGAACTCGTATCTGTTCTAAACATGGATACAGATACAAATATACAATGCGAACGAACACATTGGAGGACGGACAACGGGCCAGGAGGACGGACTTTCGCACGAATGCGCAGAGCGTTGGGAGCTGCAAGTTGGAAGTTGCAAGTTGCCACAGAGTTGGGAGAGAAAACGAGTGGAACGGAGATTGGGAACGGTTGAGTCAGCAAGCGATTAGAAGCCTAAAAGGAAGTAATGTTGCAGAAAATGCAAAGAGAGGAGGCAAAGAGTTGCAAAGAGGGAGAGAACATAAGATCAGATTGCTGCGTGGACGGACCGGACTTCGAGTCTGTTTGGATCTTGGCTTGGCGATTTTTTATGATGGTTAAAATTGAAAAAACCAAGCTGCGCGCCGCTCAGCAGCAGCAGCAGCAGCTTAAGGCCCGCTCTATCACAAGCCCCCCCATCCACGCCTCTCTCCCTCGATCTGTGGCTGTTGCTGGCTATTATTATGTGCTTTTTCTTTTGGCGCGGCCACGGTCTGAGCCCGGCCCGGCCCGGCCCGAGACCTGAGTCTGAGACTGAGACCGAACCCGACATGGACTTGGTCTTGGTCTTGGTATTCGTCTTGGTCTCTTGGCGTGTGTGTAATTATCCAAGGACGCCGCTGAGTAATGAAACGACCTTGAGTGCAGCAACACACACACACACACACTTACATAAACACACCGGCAACACACAGATACAAACAAAAGTTACATATAGACTCGTCGTTTGGATCTTTTGTGTTTGGGCGTTCACTGCGGACCCGGCTCCATTGGTCGGTCAGGGCGTCATTTGTTACACATGGACAAAAAGCTGATATGGTAAACAATTTGTCAGCGTCATAACAAACCCAGAGCCAAAGCCATAGCCATAGCCATAGCCACAGCAATAGCCAGACCCAGAGAACTATGCACGTATGGGCAGCTTTGAGCTGCATCTGGACCAGACAAATGGAACGCCTACAACGCTTGCCTAGATCAAAACAAATATAGAAAAGTTTTGTTTTCATTGCTGATCTGATGTGGTAGCCCCGCCAGACATCTGGACAGGCCAATCTTGATGGCCGTAGATCATTAGGTGCTGCTGCTTCTAGCTGCTTGGGTACGGGCTGCTTTTGTTTGCTGAATTGATGGGCCCCTCTATGGTACGGGATCCCATTAACCCTCCCATTCTTAAATATTATCGTAGGCTAAGCTAACCCGACCATTGCTTAGTTAAATTACATTCTTGCAAATTGCCTCGATTCCCTAACTTGATTAAAACTGAATCAAAGTGTGAAATGTCTTCAAGAACTTAAGATGGAATTTGATTAATCGAATTCAGTACGGGATGTATGTAATAGGTTAAGACGGCAGATCACCCTCACGGGTGTCCTCACATAGACCATCTGACCTTAGACCTTAGTACAATAGAAACAACATATATAAATAATCCGTTACTCCCTTTCATTACTTTGCAATCGATCCATCAATATGTTAAGAATTCGATATTTATATTTCTATCTAGGCATCTTCCTTTACCTCGTCGAGGTTTCTAGCTAGAATTTTACAGAAATATATCTCAAAAATTTGCAAAAGTTAAGAACAAATAAATATAAAATAATATTTTTATCATTTATCCATTAAAAATCTAAATTATTAAATTACAATTGATTAAAATTCATCATTAGTGCATTAAAAATCGAAACTTTTAATTTAAAAAGGATTAGGATGTGATTTATTTTTTCTCCCAGCCAAAATATTCAACAATGTTAATACATAAGCTTAAGAAACCAAAGTACCTATATCAATATTGCAATATTTTTACTCCCTGTACCCATAAAATGGGTAAAAAGGGGGTATTGGATTTGTGCAAAAGTATGTAACAGGCAGAAGGAGACATCTCCGACCCTATAAAGTAAATATATTCTTGATCAGTATCAAAAGAGATTTCGATTTGGCCATGTCCGTCTGTCCGTCCGTCCGTCTGTCCGTCTGTATGAACGCGTCGATTTCAGCAACTATAAGAGCTAGAGACACAAAATTTGGAATGTAGGTTTTGATCTGAGATATCTCCCCCCGCTCCCCCGCAATTCGATCAAAACGTTTTACAGCCACACTTTTGGATATATAGCTCCCAAGATTTGGCATGTATAATACTTAAGTCACTCTTAATCTACTGTCCAAATTTCAAGTCGATCGGATAATAAACACGGAAGTTATTCAACAAACAAGATTCAGTACTGGAGCGAGGTGGGAAGAAGAAGCACAGCCATGACTTAAAATGCCTTGCGTACGCTGTGGCTCGCGTGTGTGCTTCTTTGTACATGTGTAAGTGGACGAACATATGATTGGAAGTTTTAGACCTGGGTACGGGGAGTTTCGTAGTCGGGTATACTCGACTAGAGCATTCTTACTTGTTTTGATTTAAATTCTATAAAAAGGCCAATTCAATATCGATCAAAGTTTATTTCTCCAAGTTTACTACTTCATTTGTGCGATATCTAGATTTACACTCCCACAACTTAATCAAAACAGAACCAATTTCAAAATCTTATTCCTGTTGATCTCTGCTCTACATTTCGTTTGCCATTAAATTTTATGAGTTTATGAAACTCAGAATTCGTTGAGAATTTTTGAAGAATATTTGTGTTGAGTGGGCATTGCTTACAACATTCATCTACTTTGATTTTTTTTCAACTGCATGCAATGCATCGACCTGCTCATACAATTTGCCACCCCTTGCCAATCCCCCAACCCCCTTTAAGCAGCAGGCTGGCATCAACTAATCAGCCAGAGCGCAAAATTATTTGCCATTTTTTACGCGCTGCTTCAAACGCGGCAACGGCAACGGCAACTGGCGGCCATCGACTGGCTCAGTTGTTGTTGTTGTTATCTGCTGTGGCATGCCAACAGGCCCCACCATTAGGCCATAATCATCATCACACACGCCTTAGCCAAGGCTGCATCTAGCATCCCCGAGAGACTCCTCCAGAGGTGTGCCAAATGCGCGAGCACTCGCTTTGTCTATGATGGAGATGAGGCTGTAGATGGAGATGTGCAGATGGAGATGTGCAGATGCGGTAATGGGGAGGTTGAAGAGTACGCAGAGGTTGGGGTGGTAGGCAGGCAGGCAGGAGGAGGGCAGCTATTTTTAAGTATGGGTTTCGGTTTCATTGTTGCATTTCTTCTGCGTTTATGAAATTAATGAGCAGCTCCAACTGACTGCCTGCCTGACTGACTGACTGGCAGGCTGACGGGGCTGGCTGCTGCGGAGGCCACTCACCAGTTATTCAGTTTGTGGCACTCCGCAGCCTCCTCTCCCCCCCCCAACAAAAATTGTTGCATAATTTACGAATGCCACATCGCATTTCATTTATTGACCCGCATATTTTGCGGATAGATGCGCAATTTGCTTAACCCTGAGGCGCCGCTGTCGCCTTCACTCCGCTTCGCTTCGGCTCCCCGGACCTTTTACAATTGAAATGTAAACACGGTCTCTGTCTGTCCCCCTCCCCCGCTTGCAACTGTGATCCCCCGTCAATTTGAGATATGCCAAGTCCATCTTCGTCAGCTTCAGATCTTTAAAATCAACCTCCAACAGTTTCTGTTTGTCTTTGCCTGAGCAATTCCAGCACTTCAATCCAAGCGGGTGTCAAAAGTCCACTTGTTGTTGTTGGATTTCATCGGCTTCATCTGCTGCTTCATCCCCTTCCCCCGCACACATTGGATCAACAGCGCAATTCACTTTTGATTTTTTCCCCCGTTGATGGCTGCTTCCTTCTGCCCGACACTCGGCATTTATTTATTTGTTTAGCAATTATCCCAAGCACTTTCAATTTTCATTTTGCCAAAAAAATAAAAAAAACAAAAAGAGAAGAAATATTTAAATTAATCAGAAAGCAAAGAAACCACAAAAATTTCATGCAAAAATTCATTTTTAATGACATATTTTTTAAACAATTTTTGTTTTCTTTTTCTTTTCAGGTATGTAAAACGGATTTATGGAATTAAGTACAAGGGTGTTTTTTCTTGTGATTTCTATTGTTGTGGGTAAGTTGCGGCTTTGTGGGGTTTCAGCAGGCTTCCGATTATATATTATTTGTGGGGTTCAAATAAAAAACCGATTATGCTCAAAGGAACTTTGCCACAAGTAAAAAGTTGCGTATTTATTAGCTAAAGTGATTTTCAATATTCAGGGAAACAAAAATCTAGGCTATATCCTGTTTCGAAAACAAAAAACGATTATAACTTAAAACTCTTAAGGTGGCCAGCTTCAACTTTCCGGCAGGCAGGCTTTGGCTTCTGCTATTAAACTTAATAGCTTTCTGAGTTATGATTGCTTCTGGCCACTCTGCTGAGTCCTGAGCTTATCTGAAGCAACATTAACTTTAAAGCTCGCCTTGCCAGCTTTCATTTCATGTGCATTAAGCCTAATCTGCGACTTTCTAATGCTGCTCCTCTTATCGCACACTCCCCAAGCTGGGACACAAGAGCCCGATCTCTCAGCAAATATTACACATCATTATACAGGGGCGAGGACCCCACCCAACCATAGATGCTTCCTGCTACCAAATGTAACCAAGCCACCCCTCCTTTTGGCCAGACCATATTGAAATTTATTGTTATTGTTTCTGGCAGCGACTACTGTCCATAATTTTTCAACAAATCGTCGCTCAGCTGTCACACTAATCTTTGGGCCACCAAGAAAGACTGAAAGACCACAAGGCAAATTTGCATATGAGTCGCTTGATGTCTGGGTCTGGGCCTGGGATTGGTTTTGTTGTTGTTGTATTTGTTGTTGTATTTGTTGTTAGTAGTTGCGGATTGCTTTCTGGCCTGGTCAGTGAAGCATTGTCGAAAGAAATCAAACACACCTACTACAAAAACCTAAAACAATTGTGGGAAATTTGTTTAAAATGAAAACATTTTCGGAGGAGTAGGCAATGTTGTAAAGCTGACTGAGATCTCTCTAAGTGTGCGAGGTGAGTCTGTGTATATGTGTTTATTTGTATATGCCAGCGATCACTTATTAACAAGTTTCAAAATTGTTTTTACCACATTTGGTTAATGCCATTTATTGGCTTTACTGGCTGCTGGTGTTGTTATTGTGTGTGGGCTGGCCAAAGCTGTCACGCCCACCAGCAACAGCAACAGCAGTGGCAGCGGCAGCAGTGGCAGCAGCAGCAGCCGCTGCAATTTGACAGCAGCTGTAACTGTTGCTGGAAAGGGGGAGAAATCGGGGGGATCAGTTCAGTAATATTGTGTGTACTGTTTGTTGGGCGGTGCGTTGCATCCGAGAACTGGCAGCAGTCCAAAAATGGAGCCCACTTGGAGCCCAGCTTTTTGTGGGTTTGACTCATGCGCCGTTTGCCTTTCTCAGATAATTCAAATGTCAGTTCTTTTTATGTTCATTCTAATTGTTTTGCTCAGTTCTCTGAGGTTACTAGGTGAGGTCTACGCTTAGCTGTTTCTCATTGCGTCGGCAGCTCAACAACACGAAAGCAATTAATCCCGCTAATTGCTAAAAACGTCAGCTAAGATCTAATGTGCCAGCCCCCATATTAGTTTTTAATGTTTTTTTTTTTTTTTTGGTTTGTTTTGTTTTCAAACTGGTACGAAAAGGTCACAGATGCTGTAGATAAGCGTTGCTTATCTTTTGCAGAGGCGCCACCTATGTTTGCGAATGGGCATTAAGATTAATGGTAGGCAAAACTTCACTTTATTATAGGCCTAATGGCTTGGACAGCTCTTCATTAACTAACATTGAACATCACACACGCACGATCCAGCTGCACTTGTATTGGTGAGCTTTAAGCTCTGCCTCTGCATTGCCTAGGCATGTTAGCGCACAGCTTCCGCGTTGGTGTGACGCGTGCATGTGAAAGCTTTAAGGCAGCCTGCTTGAAATCACAGCCGATTCTATAGTGACCAGTCACTGTGACACGGTGGCAACAGTGATTTTTTGGATTGTCTTGCCATTCGCTGGGTGCGCTTAATTGTTTCTTTAACCCACAACGAAGTCGGCTAAATGATGCTGCACAAATTGAACTGTGAGCAATCAGTTAGTTTGCCTGGTGCCACCCCGTTCCGGATGGACGCCCACTTGAAGGCTAGGTCCCAGTTCGACTTGGGCTACAACTCAATTTGAAATGGGCCATTAAAACAAATGCACAGCGAACACATCGCAAATCCCAAAACCGCAAAAGACTCGCCCACGGAACAGAGCCTCAGGTTAGTTTTTCTGCTGTTGCTGTTGTTGTTATTGCTGCTATATTGCCTGTTCACACACAGAATATTAACATGGCAATATTTATTTATAACATTCGCCCCGTCTCAGACGTCGTCTCTGAGAGACTTTCCACGAAATGTGCAACTAAATTGCACATAAACAAAGTGTCTAGTCCAAATCTAAGGCAGGTCCTTGTCCATGTGCAACCTTTCACTTGGCTTCTCCGGCTGTTACTCCACTCTAGTCAAAAGTCTACTCCACTCTGGCTGCTGTCTTTCTAAACAATTGCCCGGTCGTGTCTATGTATGCAGTTCAAATATATATATACACAATATTTATTTGTATTTGTATCAATAGCAACGTGTTTATAACTTAATAATGGCTCAATAAAAAACCAAAGCAACATCCACGATCTGGCCACAAACTTTCCTTTCCTTTCCTGCAGGGGCTGTGCCTGTGCCTGTGCCTGTGCCTGGCTCTCTGCACAGTAGTCACCATCCACGTCCACTTCCAAAGTCATGTCGTATTTCGGACAACTTAAACGTGAGCACATTTAGGAGCAGTGTCCCGAACTAACCCGAACCCGAACCGGGCCTCTTGTGTAGGCCGGGTTGGTGGTTTAGAAAGGCTAATGGGGCGTTTAGTTTTCGACTCCGACTCGGACTCCGGCATCGAGTACAGCTCGAGTTAATCAAATGAATTATTATTACAATAAATAAGCATATTTTGACAGTGGTTGTTAGCTAAATGGCATATCAACTGCTAATGACAACTGCAATGTGGAAAGAGGGTCGACCAATTGGCAAAAACTGTCAAATTGAGATGGAGTTAAAGCCTGCGGCTGTCGTTGGATAGTAATTATCAAAGTACCAGGAAATTCAATGCTGCCTACTCGGATTAGTTCGAGAGAGAACTGGAAGAAGAACAATGTCCAATTACCATTACAACAAAATTATTAAAACAATTAATCGTTCTGGAATTACTCGAGACATTTCAAAGTAAAAGTTAGTTG
Source organism: Hirtodrosophila histrioides (assembly GCA_037075165.1). NCBI lineage: Eukaryota > Metazoa > Arthropoda > Insecta > Diptera > Drosophilidae > Hirtodrosophila > Hirtodrosophila histrioides. The sequence goes on from JBAMCL010000491.1 coordinate 1,498,532, forward strand.
AGCCTTAAGGTTTGTGTGCATCAATTAATCTCACAAAATGTTTTCAGGTGCTTTCAAAGCTCTATCATAAAAGTCAATTAAATTGCCACAATTTCCCAAAAAAAAGGATATAAATATTTGATGATATATGATCTACAGTTTTAATCCAGTTAGGCATCAATTTATGACGCTACCCATCGAATTGTGTTACAATATCAATTTTCAGTTTGGCCCGCAGCTAAATCGGTAATATTATAGTTTTCAGTTAATTTTATTTCAGTTTGAGCTGCCAAAAACTAGAAAATAAAAAATATTTTAAAGAGCGTGCAATTGCCTTAGCAATTTATTTCCATTCCGTTAAATCTGAAATACCTACAACAACAGTTTTATGGCCATTTCATTTCGTGTTTGCCAAACATTATCAACAGCTACAGCAACAGCTACAGCAACAACTGGCACAGAGAATTTAAGAACCATAATTTGCTGTTAGCCGCAGGATAAACCACGCAAATTTATCATGAGAAACAAAAAAATACAAAAAATGCAACACATAAAATGTTTTTCGCGCTTAGTTTTGGGGGGAACTTTTTTGTTGTCGTTGTTGTTGCGATAGGAAGTGAAAACGAAAAGCGTTGGGGAGGAGCCCGAGGAGCCTGCGACTCCGACTCTGCGACTGTGACTCTGAGATGGAGGGGCATCTGTCTGCCAGGCTAGTCTATAAATTACAGTCGCTAGTCAGTTGCTTTTGGGTTTATAATCAGAATTTGCGCTTTCACACGCCAAGGGGCGGCACGTGGGGGACTGGGACGAGAATCTCACTGGGAATTCGGGCGGGGGAGCCGCAGCCGCAGAGTTCCGTTCGCTATCGCGCTGACACAATCAGAGAGGCCAAGCCAAGAGTTGGCTCAAACGCTTCTAACTGGCTAGCTGGCTCAAGAAGTTGCCTTGAAGTTGGCCTGCTCTTAAGTCGGGGAATTTCGTTTTTGTTTTTCAACATTTCCGATAAACAATCTGCTCCAAATTCTTTTTTATTTTTGTGGCGCTTCCTTTGTTGAAGTTCGCACTGGCAATTTATGTCTTGGTCTTGTTATGCTTGCCTCAGATGATAGGCCTTATATGGCTGGTCTCTTCAGATTATGTTAATGGTTAACCAAGCAGCTTCCTTGGAATCTCAAAAATTCCAGGTGGTTCCAAGCTCATTGATAACGGGTCTACACTAAATTTAAGTAATCTTTTTTTAGCTGTCTGGTACCCTGTTTAGCCCACTCTTTGACTTGCCTTAGCATCATTAGACCACCCACATTCTCAAGAATTTTTCCATAACAGCTAGTAATTTTCACTTCTTCACAAGTCTCTAATTGCCCTAGTTTGGATTGGAGCAGTTGAGTTATGAGCAGCAACCAAAAATAGTCAACGGGGTATGCAAAGTAAAAGTCTAATTTCAATTCCAATTCCAATTAAATGTGAATACAATTCTAAAGCTGTAGAATAATTATCTGGACGCGAACGCAGTGGAAGACAAGACACCCACATGGAGATGGCCGCAATTTAATTAGAAAACAAGACGCAAACGCAACGATTAATGGCCAATGCATTTGAAAGGAAGAGTTCCATACATCCAGATTCCGACTCCACTGGAGAAATGCGAACACATGCGGGGCGCAATAACAGTAAAAAAGTGTAACATATATTTATCACTGAAAAGCGACAGCGGCACAGCCGAAAAAAACACACACACACACACACACACTCCAGATACAAGGAAGTCGAGGCATTGGTATCGTCTCCTCTCGGAGGGGGAAAGATCTCTGTGTCTCTCTCCTCTCAATGTGGGTCATGCGAGCGAGCGGTCGGCGTCTCTGTTGGAGCGCCTGTCCAAACAATGAGCCCCCAGCCAGCCAGCCAGATAGCCAGCCAACAAACCGATCCATACCAAGCCAAAGCAAACCAAAGCAAACTCAACACGCTTCACATTTTCGATGATGATAAATGAGGCAGATGAATGCCACGATAAAAAGGCACCGAAAGGAGTTAAACTCCTCTCTGGGGAGAGATTGTGACGTGAGTTAAATGTTAACTTAATGGCAGCTGATAATCATTGAATTCTGATAACAGTTGAACAAAGTGAGCCTGGGTAAAAGTCTTAGCAAATTAAGGGCAAAATGGAAGCCCAACTTTCAATTAGGAAAAGCATCCTGAGTGATCTACAGTGCTGCTTTTCCTATGACCCACTCGATCAGCAGGAGGGTTCTCTTTCTCTAAGGGGTTAATGGGTTAATGCTTAATCTGACTTACTGTGTTCTGGGTAGTCTACAGAGATCCCTTTCTCTCACTCATAAGGTTTACTGGATTAGGAGACTATATTTCTTTTCTTGAGAGTTCGGCAATATCAAGTTGGTCTACCGTTTTTCCATCCTATTGTTTATCAACTAAGAAGGCCTGTTTTCTAAGTTTCAGGATAATATCTTCTGTATTCTTTTCTATGACTTCCTCAACAAGTGATCTACTGTGATCTGTCTTAAGACTAAAACTACTAAGCGGAGTTTATCTTTTCTGAAGGATGGAAATAGTTTATACGTCTTATCTTCTTAAATCTCGATCCTATGTTGTCCATAATTGGTTTTAGCTCATCTTAACTCATGCCTTACCTTTGTAATCAATCTTGAATTCTTCCTTTATCTTCTTTTATCATTTGGATCTTACAAGCTGGGTTGCAATAGATCAGAATATCCCTGGTATGTTAAACTGAACCCTATCTTCGGCTTTCCTTCCTCAGTCTCCCTTTAGTTCTTACATTGACTTTCACTGCAAGTCGTGAATATTTTGAAATTGCTTGACAATTCTAAGACATCATCCATGCAAGTTTGAATGCCTTAAGGCGACACTTTCCCATGACCAAAAACATTAGAAGACCCTAGCGAACAAGTCACGCTGTGACTGCACCAATAAAGGCTCACAATGAGGAGGCTCTAATCCAGAGCCAAGCGTTAGCCAGGCCGTATAAATTTGGCAGCCCTCCGTCCAGCGCCTGTGAGCGACACGTTCACGATCTCCAGAGTCAAGGTAATTCCCATACAAATTTAGCATTACCAAAAATTGTATTTTTACCTCTTTGGCCATTGTTGGGCTTTCGCTGCTCGCTGCGTCTGTCCGTGTCAGTGTGTGCATACTCGAATATTTATTAGGTCATCTAATTGTGTTTTCCATTTCGACGAGCAGTGACAGCAACAGAAACAGCGACGTGTTTTTCCAGCGGTTTTCCCACACACACACACACACACACACACAACGAAATGTGAGCCGCTGTGCAACAGTTTTTCCTGTTTTACTTTTTTCTAACAGCTCATATTTTTCTTCTTTATTCGGTTCCGGCTGCCAAATTTTAATGGACTTTTGTCATTGGTTGTGCTGGAAATTGGGTTTCGGAGCGCAGTTAATGGAATGCATGAGGATGACAGCTATTTAAAAGAGTTACCGATATTGAGTTCGGTTTTAAAATTGCTACCGCTCTTGTTTTTGTGTGAAATAAGCGAAAGTTCACAACGATAAATCAATCGATAATTTATCGACATGTGCCGATATGTTATCGATCGTGAGATACATTGCTTATTGCTTGCCTGATACTTTTTAGCCTGGTGATCATCAATCAATTTATCGAAATATTATCGATACTTATCGATAGGTTATCGATTGTATGATACATTGCTTATTGCTTGCCAGTTACTTTTAAGCCCATCGATCATTAATCAATTTATCAAAATCATATCGATAGTTATCGATATGTTATCGATTGTGTGTTACATTGCTTACTGCTTGCCTGGTACCTTTAAATCATTAATCAATTTATCAATATAATATCGATACTTATCGATAGGTTATCAATTGTATGATACATTGCTTATTGCTTGCCTGTTACTTTTTAGCCTGGTGAGCACCAATCAATTTATCGAAAGATTATCGATACTTATCGATGTGTTATCTATTGTATGTTACATTCTTTATTGCTTGCCTGTTACTACCCAGCGATCATTAATCAATTAATCAATATAATATCGATAGTTATCGATATGTTATCGATTGTGTGTTACATTGCTTACTGCTTGCCTGGTACCTTTAAATCATTAATCAATTTATCAATATATTATCGATAGTTATCGATACGTTATCGATTGTGTGTTACATTCATTATTGCTTACTCAACCTGCTTTTACTTGACCCAGGTAAAAACGGCCACCAACACACACTGCAACACGACCAGCTGCCTCGAAAGTGCCCGGGGCAACCCGCATCAGGCCAGCTGGTGGCCTTTGAAAGCTGCCAGTATCGCCCCCAAAACGACGTAAACAGACAGAGGCTAAGCGAGAAAGTCTTAAATTACATACGCACCCACACACAGAGAGAGCCAAACAAACCGAATCCGAACCCAAACCCAAACCTGGCCAGGAGACCTTCCTGTCCGATTGTCGCTTCTTCCTTAGCCTGCCTCGTCTTCGAGCGCTGCTTTTGGCCAATTTGGTCAATGAATTAAGTTTTGGGCGCGTTGTTGCGTTTTACGCTTTATTTTAGTTTTGTTTTACTTTTTTTTCATTTTGGGCAAACACCTCGGGCCATAAGCATTCGCATTCGGCAAATTACCGAGCGCTCAAATTACAGTTCATTGAGCCATTTGCCAAAGGAGTTTCTTCGAGTGGCTCCTCCGACTCTGGCGACACTTGACGGGCTTCCTGTGTGCCTGACCCCATTTCTGAATTGGCCAGCTGCAGAGGCTTGTCCCTGGCTGAGACCCTGTCTCAGTTCCCTTACCTCCGGCTCCTCCGGCTCCTCCGCCTCTTATGATAAATGAACGTTCATTTCGTGATGTTTACCTTAACCCACAGAGAGTTTCAGTATCAGTTTCTGTTGCTGGCTGGGTTTCTTGCCAGTTTTCGCTTCGTTTTGGGCAACATTATTATTTAGCCGTTACTCACATTTTGGCCACTGCTGTTTTGACAGTTGCCCAAGTGCCCAACTGGCCAGCTGACATGTACACAGGACCCGAACATGATGTCCCATTGTGATTTATGAAGCCCAAGCGTTAAAGTGTTTTATTTTTTTCGCAGTCTCCTCCCTTTGTCTTACCCATTTATCTTGCTGCACTTCCTTCTCTCTATCTGCCACCTTCTCCTCGTCATCAGCTCTACCTACTTGTCCGCACTTTGTTGAGAACATTTCACTTTCCCGTGAGCTAATTGCGACTGCGCCTGGGTGTTGCCCTTATATCATAAATCTTCAAACACTTTCACATTCATTCATACACAATTCCCATCCCAATACCATTCCCAATCCCATTTTCATACTCAACCCACCAAGTGGTGCATTTACCTTTTGCCAAAAACTCATTAGCACGTCGCGACGTCTTTTAAGTGGTTCTCGGGGTGTGTGCCAAGGGTAACCCGCGCGGAATCCGGGCGCGGTTTTCACCAGGTACGCCAGGTAGTAACTCACCTGCTGTTCATTCATGTGCGCATAGTTCACAGCTATCTTTTACAATTTGTTACACTTGCCACATGAATGGGAACATAAATGCAGCGCCTGTCATAAAGGATACATCCTTCACAGGTATTCCCATCGAATAAGATCCTAAATATTATAAATGAAATAGATATAATTTAAGTTAATCCTTTCTTAAACTTAAAGGTCACCACTAAACACTGTTTTGATATAATATCAAATAAAACAGCTCCAATCACAAAGGACAAGACCTTCAAGGGTTTACCTTCTTCATGGGTTTACCTTCTTCATGGGTTTACCTTCTTCATGGGTTTACCTATAGGATAACAATTATTTAAATGATTCTTAGATAATATAGGCATCGCAGATCATCTTTCTTTCTAAGTATAATACAATTTTTCACTTTTCCAAGGTTTCTACGTACTATCTTAGTTAACAAACAACAAATGCAATCATTTCTATAAGGAATCAAATAGGGTGCGCCTATAAAATACCAAATATTATAAATTAAACTTCTCTTTAATGATATTGATTCCACTTTCTATCTCACTAAGCACACAAAAGATTCAATGATTTTGATGAAATTACCCGCATAATAATAACAATCAACAGTAATCGAATTAAAGACCCCAAATGGCCACATTTACGGCACGCGGATGCCTCACGGGCCGCAGTTTCAACTTTAAAAGCAATTTTTCAGTTATAGTATACACATATATATACTCGTACATACGAACAATTTTGTCGGATTTCGTATATTTCGTATTCCGTATACAATTTATTTGCATTTAACCTGCTTTCACTTGGCGCTGTGTTCATGTCATGACACGGACTGCAAACGTAGCTGCAACTGTTGCAGTTGCAGTGGCAACTGTTGCAAATGCAACTCGCTGTAGAACCAACTGGCGGCCATGATTTTGGCCCCCCCTTCCCGCTGCCCGCTGCCCGCTGACCGGCCCCAACGCCTCCTTCTAAGCTGGCACCGCAGTGCGCGAGTTCCGTGTGGGTGGGCAAGTATGGAGATTGGCGGTTGAGGGGCTGGCGGTAGGGTATATCTCACTGCGTTTTAATCTCTCAATTCAAATTCCAGAGCCTCGGCGGACGCCGCCGCTGCGGTCAAACGCCAAGCGGTGAAAATAAGTGGGAAGCAGCTCATGGGACAGGGGAAAATGAACTGGGCGCTTGCTTATTTTGGGCAGCTGTTGCTGCAGTGCGGGGGCGCAGGGACAACAACGATAACCGCCAAGCTGACCAAGCTGACCAAGCTGACCATTTAGGGATTACAGCCAACACTCGCTTCAGATTGAAGCGGACTCTTTGCCAAATTGGTTTCATTGCGAGAAATTTTCAAAGGCAGCTTTGTAATTGCAGCTTTAAGCAGTCAAGCTGCGACACGTGGCTGGAGGATTGAATGTGAATTAAAGAACACATGGTACCTGAGATGAAAGAGTTTATTTAATAGCTTTGGAGGAATTGAACCATTTAGATATAGTCTTATATCAAGCGAGATAAACTTCAAAATCGTTTTTGCACAGGCATTTGGTAAGACAAGTCATAAGCTTGTGAATAACAAGGATTAACAGACTGATCCTTCCCCTATAATCTGTGCTAACAACTATATAATAGGTTTTTAAGATAGCCTGCAGAATCTTTAAAAGTAAGATGCATTTTCACATGAATAAGTAATCTTTAGCGGAGTTTGCATTTCGAAACCCACACATAAATGTAAACGGGTGTATGAGAAAGGGCGACGTTATCGAATATCAGTTCAGTGGTGGAAGTCGATATCAGCAGAAGTATCGATATAAGCAGTTGGAAAAGCAGTCGGAGTTGATTGTCATCAGAAGCAGTTGCTGACAATCAGTTCGTTCGTTGGTAATAAGTCGGAGGTCGTCGTCAGTCAAAAACTAAGCAGTCAGTCGTAAGCCGAAAGTGAATTCGTCGTCAGCCGAACCGTCGAAGAAGCTGATCTGTTGTTTGGAGAATCATTCAAACTTAATATTATGCGCTGTATTTAGCACATAGTTCATTACACTAAACACAATAAAGTATTGGTTAATCTATATTCAACCTTACATAAATTCTTCTCCAATGCGGTTTCCAACTAAGTTTACACTTGATAGAGTAAATGATAGGGGAAATACCTCAGAAACGTGCAAATAAGTTTAAGTTTCACTCGATAGCCTTGAAATTAGATAAAAGAAAACTTTTGCTGCAGAATCTAAATGAAAAACAAACAACAAAGTAAGATGAAATTTCTAATGAATAAGGATTAGCAGAGTTTGACAGCTATTCCTGGCTGGCAGACTTGTCGCCAACTCAAATGCATTTCAAAACCCACACATAAAACCTAGTCGGATGCTACTCCAATTCGGTTTGATTTCACAGAGCGCCTGCGTCGCCTCCGCCTGTTTCTATCTCAATCCCAGCACATGTCTCGGAGATAGCGTTTGCGAATGATTTCGAATGCGATTCCGTCGCCGCAGTCATAACATCAATCAAGCTTTGATTTTCACATGTCAAACGGGCAGCGGGCAACATAAATTCAAATCAAATCGACTGGCAAATCGGCAACTTTCTATGCAAGCAAAGCAAACAGTTTGCAACATTCTGAGGCAGGGGGCAGGCACTGGCGCTGCCAGCAAATTCAAATCGATCGAGACTTGGGATTCTGCTGCAGCCGAAATCCAATTCCCAGTCCGAGTTGAGTTATCGCCGCGACACAATCACTTGTCATAAACATTAATTGAGCGTGAAAATCAAGCGAGAGCCCCCCGAGACTCAGACTGAGACGGAGATGAAACTGAGACTGAGACTGAGACTGAGACTGAGACTGAGTTGAAACCGAGTCCGAGAGTAATAGAGATGAATTGCAATGTGTAAAAATGCGCGTTGATCAGCGATCGATCGATTGCGATCGAGATGGAAAGATCGATCGCTGGATCGCCAATCTTTTTGGCACATACCGACTTGAAGCGGCCTTTGGCACCCCATTAAAAAGCGAAATTGGGTCAGATGATGACGACGAAGACGTTGGAGACGTTAGTGACTCCTCATCCTGCTGCTGCTGTCTACAGATCGTGCGGGGATCGTTGTTGTCTTTTACTTTCAGTTGTTGCCTTTCTCATGCCACAAAAAGTGACCTGCTTAACGTGTCTGTCTGGCTGTCTCCTACCTCGTCCCTCCATCCGTCCGTCCATCTGAGTTTTCGATTCTTTTGGCGCGCGAACTCATTAAAATCGAACTGCTGATCATAATCGATCGCCGATTGCCGATCACCGATCAGCGATCTACAATCGACGACGTTCGACCCGTTGCCAAACATATTTTTCATATTTATTATTATTATTTTTTTTTTTGATTTTGGAGACCCCTCGCCGCCATTCTTTCTTGATATTCGAAACGAGGTCGTGCTGTAAAGTTTCTCCGTGATATGTTTTTTGTTTTGGTTGGCTTTTTTTTTGTTGTCCGGCTTCCTGAACATTGATGTCTATTTCGGAGCGAGCTGCTTTTGAAGTTCAACATTCGCGATGCTTTATGCCAATGTCAAAGACGTCGCCCACTCGAGGCTGTGCGGTACGAGTCATGCCGCCGCCGCCGCCTCGGTTTGGGCCTCGGTCTCTGCCACATGTTGCATATGAAATTTATGCAAATCTGCAACAGCAAGCAGCTGCCAATAAGCAAGCATAAATTATATGCGATGAGATTCAAGATCCTTGTTGGCATTAGCATATAACCTGATGCCAGATGCCCAGAGAGACGAAATGGAAATGGAAGCGAAGACCAGCTTGCAGCTTGCAGCATGCAGCTCACAGTTGAAGACTGTCTTCAAAATGGCTTCATTTTGGGCTCTACATCTTCTCGGGCCTGTCATTTTGCCTGACACAATTAACTGCAACTTTGTGCATTTTATGAAACAATTCAAAAGTTTCTCAGGCTTCCGGACCAAGCTGCAACTTCTGTGTGAGCTGTGAGAGGTGTGTTCAGGTGTGTGAGGGGTGAGAGGGGTGAGCGATGCGAGAGGTGTGAGCTGATGGGCTGCTCTCATTAGCAGAGACAGTCGAGAGCAGCGGGGAGGCATCATTATTATTATTATTAAAGATGGTTCATATTTGTGATTATTAGCCTGGTTCTTAGTGTGGGAAATTGTTGCAGCGAAAGAGCTTGAAAAGCGCTTGGAATTTATGCTGCCGGCTCCAGTTATTCCGGGTGAATGGGCCACCCCGGAAGTTGGCTGATTTTGGAATGGGCGCATCTAATGAGCAACTGCTATAGTGTAGCACAAATTGCCAGGCATGCTGTCACTTGAGCTGAAATCGATAGTAATAGTTGCATTTTTAAAGTTATCGAGGACTATCGATACTATCGAACAGTTCTGGACAGGAAAAGAAGTAACGTTTGATACTTTAATTTGATGCCCCATTTATATTTATGAAATAAAATATAACAATGTGTATAAATAACCTCATATCCATTTTGCGCTATAGCTGCCTCAATTACTTAAATACAACGAATTTTAACAATACTATCGATTGTATCGACTGCATAGACCATCACTATCGATAAAAACTATCGATAGTTTTCATGTTCTAGTTGTTAGGTGTAACAGTTTAAATTAGTAAACTATTAACAGTTAATGGATCTGCTTTTATATCCCTTAAAATGTAATTAATTTCTGTTATCGCTCGCAACAAAGCTTCTCAACATGTTGCTTAAGTCGCTGGCTGCCTGCAACATTGGCTCGTGCGCTCTTTCACTTAAGCCGGCACACCGGCTTACATATGCCATGCTCACGCGCACTCTCTCTCTCTCTCACTCTCTGTCATATGTTTGTTTGCTTTACCTGGCTGCATGCAAGTGCAGCAACAACTTCAAGCGCAGATCTCTTGCTGCGATCTCTGCTCGTGGCCGCCGCTGCTGCTGCTGATGTTGGTGCTGCCGTTGCCTTTCTTTAGTCCAGTGCACATTTTCATTTCCGCGCAATCGGACGTCGGCGTCAACGTTTCTGCTGCAGTCTCAGTTTCAGCCTGTTGCTTATTTTCGTCTTCGCTGCGTCGCGTCGCGTCGCGTGTGTAGTCTCAGTTGTTATTGTAATTTCTCTGCGCGAATGGGAATTCTTCGCATTTTCACTTTAGCTGCAAATATTTATGGAATTTTCATATTGAGAACGTGAAGCAAACCAGAACTAAACATTTTCCGGTACGGCAAACTGCAAACGGCAAACTAGAAAACTGCTCTTCATATTCCAATTGTGTTCAGATTGGAATGAAAATTTCAAACTATTGGCAACTAGCTGCGTAAGTAATCAAATTTTCCATTACCTAATTAATGCGGCTGTTATTTGTATTGTTGTTGATCATGTTATGTAGCTGCAACGCACATAAACAAGTTTGACCTTTTCTGCGTAGGTGTTTGTTTTTTCGAGATTGTCGGGCGACACATTTATCTGATTAATTTTTGACAGACGGCAGACAAAAAGTTGACCGATAATTTCAAATTGACAGTCGACAACAACAACGGCAGCGGCAGCGGGAGCAAAACATGGCCCAAAACAACGTTGACCCCATTTTGCTTTGAAGTTAGAGATTTCGATAGAGTGGCAGAGAGGTAGGCAGAGGAAGAGAGAGAGGGAAATAACTGCAATTACGCAAATGACGTAACACGCAACGTAAGGCGACGTCGAAGGCGGCACACGACAATAAACGCAAAGAAAACAAACAACAAACTAAAAAGAGAGTGAGAGACAGAGAGAAAAAATGCAATAAAGCAATTAAAATGTCATTGCCGGAAAGCGTAGAAAGAGCCGAAAAAGTGGAAAGAGTGGGAAATGGGGCTATAAAAACGGATATGAAGGCACAGATACGAGCCACAGATACGGAGGAATAAAGAGCACAAAGAGTGTGACCAGTTTTCGGATGGAAGTCATAAACGTTTTTTTTTTTTAACCACTCTAACTCGGCAGTTACAGCGCTGTGTGTGGGTGGGTAGGGCACGGGGAAGTGCAATTGTTACACACACACATAAATACATAGATCCCATACCTCATATAAAGCGGCTCACAACAAATGGTACAAAAGTGCGCAAGATAACACCAAACTCCGACGGCATGCCCTTTGAAGTGTGTTCAGCACGCGGCTCAAAAATCCGAAATGAAATTGGTATCGGAACTGAGATCCCGAATCAGAATATCTCTCCGATGTGTGGCCAGGTCAGCGGGCATTGAGCAAACTCAGGCCGACTGATTGCTGATGATAAAACTTTCCACTAAACCAAATTGTCGATTGGTCCCCACTTCGAACTCCGGACTTTAGGACAATATTTGCATACAGTTTGGACTGTGACTTCGTTGGGTTGCCTTAAATGTTTGCGCAATGTGCCCAGGCACAGTTAGAATCAAGTGTTGGTGTTGTTGTTTGGATATGAGGCGCTCTATGCACTTTGAAACCTTTTTGGGTTTGCATCCTCTGTTTGCAGTGATTTGAAATGTTGTGAGAAAAACAAACATCTAATATACTCCTAACCGAGTGTTGTATGCACATAGGTGCACTTGGATGGATTGGATGGGGCAAGTACATAATGCTACAAAAATATTGATGCATGGACACTACAATGATTATATATATGCTTCCAATATCGATCGAATCAAGTAATCTAGAGGAGGAAAAAAGACTAAAGAACTAGCCCGCATGGAAATCGGTTCAGTTCTTTCAAAATTATATAAGCAGGAAATATAGGAAGGAATTTCCTACGAAGTTTTATATACAATATTTTGGGAAACACAATAATTTTGATATCCGCTAACAATTAAAAGTTATATTCCAAAAATTATAGAGCCAATTAAATATAGATGACGAATCCTGATTAAAAAGACATTCCTCAATGAAATCGGATCAGTTTTCACCAAATTAGGTGAGTGGGAAATGTAGGAAGTGATTTGATATGAAGCTGGGATCATATCAACCTATAGAACATACTAATATTAAATGCCTAAAAGAAAAATAGCTACAGTTTTGATTAGAAAAACAACAATGCTAGTTCTATTTGTATCTAGGGAATTCATACAATATTTATGTGCACAAAAATATAACTAGACTGAAGTTTATTTATGTGTGTACCAAATTCTTCAATTAAAATCTTGTCCACAATGGAAAATATGTGTGTATCAGCGTTGCTCGCATATATAACTGAACTGTCAGTTCAAGCTGTGGGCAAAATCCACAGACAGCTCAATATTTTGACAGCTCGACGGCAGGCAGCCCCAAAAAAAAAAACAAAAAAAAACTATATATATACTATATGTATACATATGTATGTCGCCTGTCGAGCTGACTGCAAACAATGGCAAACAATTTTTATGCATTTATGCAAAAAGAGAACCCTGCCCTGCCCTGCCCTGCCCTGCCCCACTCTACCCAGCTGCCCCTTTGAGCTGTCAGAAAGGCGCGTCGCTGGCCCAGACACCCAAAAGTCACACCAGTTGCAGTTCCAGGTCCGAACGGGCTGCCAACTCGTTGCATGAAGCTGTCAGAGAACTGACGCACTGAATTATATATGGCTAGAACGGGTAGGGGGGGTATCAGGCAGGAGCCGAAACAATATTGGAAAACCACACAAAGAGCTGCAAGATATAACCATGGAGAAGCCATCGCATCGCAGCACATCACATCACATCAGATCAGATCACGTCCCGTTCATATATGCATGCATGTATATGTGAGTATGGGTCCGACCTTCAGTCCGAGTTTGAAACCGCAACTAATGTGAATGGGGGCCGAAGACCAGAAGCGATTTTCCTTTGTGCCTGGTCAAGTTTACTTTTCATAATTACCGCGCATTAAAGTCAAATTCAGTTGCTGATGCCAGGCGTTTGATATGCTACCTCCCTGGATCTACGCCTCCCAGCCCCTCCCTGTGCCAGGGCTGCGTTTAATCTGCGCCTGATTCGACATGCAGACGCCTCACCAGGCAGCTCCCAGTCCAAGCCAGACGGAGAGGGGGGCAAAATGCAGCTGGAGCTTCAACTGGCGCTTGCCTTGCTTTGCTTTATTTTTAGACGTGCCCAGAGACCCATCGCTGGTCATTAACATTTGACGGACAGTGTGTGTGTTATGTGGAGCCTCCGAGTTTGTGTTTAGAATTTATAATTCCGCCACAAACAGTTTGCAGATCTGGACATCAGTTTTAGCAGTTGCAGTTTGCTCAGCTCTCCAATTGACTCACTGACTGACATAATAGAAATGTCAACGGGTTAGGCGCTGATTTGACAGCTAAAATTGTTCGGGGAGTTTCCGAGTTGCAGAAACCTAGAAGTCCCGAAGTGCGGTCTGGAATTGAAAGGGATTGCAATTGAAGTCTGAAACAAACAGTTGGATTGTTTGTCTGTTTGCAGCTCGTTTAATTGATTTTAATTGCTGTTGATTAGTGTGGCCAGAGTGCTGCCAGATTTCAGCGCAACTTGGGGTGAATGTGTTAATCGGAATGGGAAGTGAAAAGTGGATGAGATAATTGAAAAGTGCAAGAGGTTGAGTTCTAGAACTCGAAGTTCCCAAGTAGAGCCAGTGTTTCTATCTAAGATCTGTCTTTCTTTCTCCTAATATCAAATCAGAAGAGTTTCAAATGATATGTACTTAGACCAATTAGGCGCTGAAGAGCAGGAAGTATCTATACAGGAGAAAAATTAGCGTTCTAAATGCAAGTTGAAAATTCTTGACTTGTCCACTTTAAAAGTTGAAGTATGTCTTAACAGAATTGTACTCAAATCACATAAGAATCACATCAGCTTATGTTAACAAATCTTCGCTTTATTATCAACATTTTATCATAATGGAAATAATTATAAAAAGTCTTTGATAATGCCAAAGAATAATGCATCATGACTTTGTATTCTTTGATAAACCTCATATAAAGATAGCGTTAAGAGACTTTCGTGTTATTAAACTTGAGTTCGATATTTAATCTTCCCAATCATCCTTGGATATATGAAAGATTCGGAATTAGCGAACCCAAGCTGTGAAATCTAAAAGTACACAATAGGATGGAATTTCGGAGAGTTCCACCCACAAGTGTGGAAAAATTTTGTGTACCATAGAAAAACAATCCCTGAAACTTTTTTAAATATTGTACGAAAGTAAGTATGCTTAGGACTGGTAACTACGTTGTCTTCTGGTAGTTTCTTTCAGTTAGGATTGCCTGACTCTGCATACGTCTTGTCTTGCAACAGACCGTACTAAGTTATGGATATTGATTTGCGCTTTAACTGTACAATTGGTTTATTGAGTGCTGCACAAGTAGCACAATCGACGTCAATATCAAAGCACCTCTCACCGCTTGAAGTATCGTATTGCCCCGACATGCCATGACTATAAATAGTTTTACTTGTATATTATGCGGTCAGTTCACTTAAGAGATCTGGCGAATTTCATTTTACATTTTTACTGGCGGCTGCCTCGGAGGCCAGAAATGTGAATTGTGTGCGCAACTTCAAGGCTGCTAACTCCGAGAGCGATCAATAAGAAAAATGAACTTACGAGTTTGTTTTAAGCTGTCATATGCTGCGAGATGTTGTCGAGATGTGGCGACGTTGTCATTAACCCCGGCAACGTTTGGCCATGTTGCGACTTGCCGCCAAATGTCACAATGACAGTTGCAAATTGTCAGTGTGGCGACTTTGAGCTGTGCTGCGCTGCGTTGCAGCTACTGCTGCCCGTTCCCTCCCTCTGCTGCCCTGTCACAAGTTAGCAGCTAATTACAAAACTAACGTTTGACATTTGCCAGACGGTTGGCAGGAGTCTGGGGAGGCATTTTGACAGTTTTGGAGCGACGTTTATGGTCAGCACAAATGCTGAGTGTGACCCTTTTGGGATTGGGTTTGGGCTTGGGTTCGAGTTTGAGCTATCAGAGTTGATTGAACTGCAATCGAGTGTTTTTCCTCTTGGTTCTTGTTTGTTTTCCTGGCTACTGTTGTCTCTCGAACTCCGAGTTTAGTTCCCACTTGTTGACAGTTTTTTTTTTTTTGTTCTGTAATTTTTTATAATGAATGCATTATGCAGGCCAGGCAGACCCTTTATCCCAAGCCTCCTTTCGGCTTTGTTTTGTTTGTCATGCAGTTAGAATCGAGTCAAAAGTTGAATTCTTGTCAAGTCATGTTTAAGGCGTAGTCAACAAATTGAGTCTAATGATGGATAACGCTGACACTGTGTAAAAAATCAAGAAAATAACGCTGCACTTGAGCATTGGAAACTATTTTGTGGCAGTTATTGAATGGTCATTGACATGTGTCAACAAATTGTTCTAAATAAAAATGTATTATTCAGCTGGGAATGTTTTTGTTTCTTTTACTACTTTTGAGGTTATATTTATTTATGTATCCACGCTTGAGGAACTCGTTAATCGATAACTTTTGAAGTTTTCTTAAATAAATATTCTCTAAAGAGCTCTCAAACATTAAATTGAAGTGCTGGGTCAGTTTGTTGTGAAATTATCGAACTATCGATAGTTTAGATAGTCAAATGAATCAGCGATAGTCTTGCTAGTACTATCGAAGCTAGACAGCATTGTTAGAGAGCAACTAGGATGTGATTTTGACTTTGCTTTGATCATTATGAATATATGCACTATTCTAACAATAATCGATTAAATATCGCTCCTGTTTAAAAGTCCGACACCTTCTGCAATCGATTAATTACAACACTGCCTTCAAAGTGTGTGTCAACTGTCTTTCTACACTTTTAAAGATTCTTCAGAATGCCAGAACCCGCTTAAATCATGTGCAACGGCTTAGCCGTAGGCAACAAGTAGTAAATCGCCAGCTCATTGACTTCCCAATTGTAAATGTTGTTATACAACATTTTTCAAACCTCAAAGCTCAGTTGTCGCATCACACACACAGAAAACATAAATCATTTCCTGCTTACGATTCTAAGTTGGCTGCCAACTAGAGACTCAATCAACAAAGGAGGGCTTTTCCATAGTCCGAGGGACTTACACGATGCGTTGCACGAGGCATTTCATGTAGGGCCCTATGTCAGCTTTCCTCTTTGGACCTTTTTTTCCTTGATCTTCAGATTGAACAGCATTTAAGCAAATCAAATTGCACTTGGTTATTTCACAACTCGCACTCAAATATTTAACAGCCTTTCACACGACCTTTCAACTGTGGACTTCATGTCTGGCTTTCGGTATTGGAACTGTGCCCAGTGACAGGGTCGTGACTATTTGCTGGTTGTTATTGTCTGGACACCTACGAACGGTTTTAATGATCTATCATTGTTGGAATGCTTGTGGCTTGGGGCTAAAAGATGAGCCTGGAAAATGTTCGGTACAAGATTCTGAGAGACTTTCACTTAAAGGGAAAGTGTGAAGATTAATACAGGAACTAAATATTAATAGGAAATTATGGAGAAGCCAGCGAGAAACCTAAACGAAAAACTCATTTCATAGATCAAAAACGGTTTTAGCAACTTCATTGACCTAAAATACCCTTTGCCCTAGACAATATAGCAAATTTACCAAACACCTTACACACACACACATACACAACTTTTCCAGCTAACGGTAACGCTAAGAACTCTGAAAACATTCAATCATCTGAGAGTGCAACAACAACAAGAACAAGAACAGTTAAGCAAAGAACTCTATGCAAACTAAGTGCAGGTTCCACCCGATGATCCCCGGAGACCGACTCGACCGGGCGGTAACTCAAAAACTGAGAAAACGGCCCATCAAAAGGCGTTACAAATTTTGATTTCTTTTGAAAAGTTGCGACGCCCAAACACCAAAGAGCGACACAGTGACAGGGGCCAAGGAGGGGTTCTCATCGGCTGCGAGTTGGGGGGGAGGTGAGTTGGAGTAGAAAATATCAATTACAGCATAATTATGTGTGACGCACAATGGGGAAAAGAGCGGAGAAGCGCTCAAGAGTTGGGGGAGCAACTATGACAGCAATGATTGATTTGTGGAAAGAACGAACCCCGAAAGGGAACCGAAAAGCTTCACTGCGATGAACTTTTGACACATACCCAGAACGAACTCAAAGCAGGGAAAATTCTTTTCGTTTGTCATCGTATAATTTAATTTTAAACGTTTTGATTGACTGGCCAAAACGGTACCCGATCCTCAGATCAAGAACCAGAACCAGTACCCCACCCTGCTGCCCCACACTGCAATCCCCAAGTCTATTGTCGTTCCTTAACTCCCCCCATACTCTGTCTCCTCTCCGGTTCTCCGGCTCTGTCGCCTGTAATTGCATATTAAACAACATTTACCAAAGTAATGTTTACATTTTTAGCTGGAAAGGCAAACGCTTTACGGACCCCTGCACCTCCCATACCTCAGACCCCGTACCCCCAAACCATCTTCCCTTCCCTACAATCTTTAAAGTCTTGTTCAATGTCAATGTTGTGACCTTTGTTAAGCATTTTGTTTGCTTGGTTCGTTGAGGTTCGCTTGAGGAATCTCAAACATGCCTTGTCTTCGCAGCCTGGCCTCCCCCCTCCACACCCCTTAGACAACCCCACCTCTGCCATTCTTTGTTTGCTTTCATTCAAGCAGCACAAGTACCGTTGTAATTGTTGGTTGGCGAGTCTTCTTTTAAAAATCAATTGCATTGTTGTTGTAGTTGTTGTTGTTGTTAACTAATATTGCGCAATTTTTATTCAAACAGCCAAAGAAATGGGCAAGTTTTTCCAACTGATGCTTCTTCTTCTCCTTGTAGACAGCTGTAGACAAGAAGAAGACAAAGTCAAAGATCTGTAGAAAGAGGGGGAAGGGATAGTTGAACGCTTTGTTTAGGATGACTTTTGGGCGTTGTTTGTTGTTGACGCTTTAAAGAGTTGTAATGAGTTAGGAGCTGGAACGAGTCTCATGAAAACCCGGCTGGTATTGTTTGTAAAAGATACTTTTAAGAAATTCCAAACAATTCGAATACTTTTCATAATAATGCACAAGTGATTAAAATACGGAACACAAATGAATATTCAAAGCCTTAAGAGAGGAAAAAAGCTGGGGTCAGAGTGCGGAGAGAGCTTAAGAGGTCTCACCCGATTGACATTGCAAGGAGGTCATTATAAATATTTTTATTTTATACCTTCTTTAAATTTTGTATATTTCTATCAAACACCAGACTTCATTTCTTTTGATTTAATAGTTCTTGTAAATATAGTTAAAGTTCAATTTAAGTTGTTCATAAAATAACAGAAGGATCAAATGGGGAAACTAAAGAAGTAAGAATGCTATAGTTGAGCATGCCCATCTACAAAACTCCCTGTACCTAGGTCAAAAATTTATCTTCCTAAACTTCCGTGTTTATTATCCGATCGATTTGAAATTTGGACAGTAGATCAAGAGTGTCTAAAGTATTGTACATGCCAAATCCCAAAGCTATATCTTAAAACCTTTACTGCAAATCGGTTTTTATCAAATAGCGGGGGAATGGGGAGGAATATCGCGCATCCAAAAAAAAAAACTTGAGCTGCTCCCGCTATACACAAACCTACATTCTAAATTTGGTGTCTCTAGCTCTTATAGTTGCTGAGATCGACGCGTTCATACATACATACAGACAGACAGACGGACATGGCCAAATAGAAATCTCTTTTGATACTGATCAAGAATATATATACTTTATAGGGTAGGGATGTCTTCTTCTGCCTGTTACATAGTTTTGCACAAGTCCAATACCCCCTTTTATCCATTTTAGGGGTACAGGGAGTAAAAAAATAAATAAATGAACATTTATCAGGAATTCTTTTTTATTATCTGTGAACATTTACTGAAATCTACTAAAATGAATCTTCTTGCGCTTGAAGACTGGACTCCAGTCACAACTTTCAATGCACTCAATAAAATTGTCACATTAAATAAATTTGTGGACAGAGAGAACTATGCCAAGCTAAAGGGGGGAGGCGAGAAAGGGATGGGGATGGGGATTGGGGAAAGGGGGAGGCAGTTAGTGGGTGTCATGGCAAGACCTCGATGCATTTTTTATTAGCTGTAAATTTTATTAATGTGGCAATAAATTCAAACAATGTGAAACAAGATGCAAGTAAGCCAAACAGTGCGCCTGGGAGGGGGTGGCTGCAGGGGGAGGAGGGGGGTGGTGCTAGGGGTGAGGATAGCTGGGAAAAAACGGGCAGACAAAGATGCCTGCCAAGCGATTGGAGGATGCATGTTGCAACAACAACAACAGCAACAAAAATAAGTTGCAATGTGGTAACTGAGGACATTTGGGCAGTGTGTCGTTGTTGCTGCTGTTGTTGTTGTTGTTGTAGTTGGAGCTGAAGCTGTGGCCGGATTCGGATTGGGGACTTTGTGTATTGGATGCTGGCGTTGAAAAGAAATACACGAGCGTAAAATTTATTTAAGCCAAAGATAAGCGGCAGGCAGCTCCAATGGCCACAAAATATGCATAAAACACAGCGACACTCAGCTGCTAGCGAGTGGAGAGTGATGGAGGGAGTGGGGGGCAGGGGGGGATTATGTGGGGAACAGTGCTGAGGCGGGTACAACAACAAGTTTTCTGCAGCGACAGGAACTAAATCACGTGTGCCGCATTGCTGTTGTTGTTATTCCTAACTTGACTTTGGCCAAGTCATGACGACAGGTTCAAAATGTTGCTAAACAACTTGGCCAACTTGAGGTTGGTAGAGGAGAAAGAGGAGGGTGTACAGGGGCAGCAGAATCATCACAAGAAGAAGCTGGAGAAGAAGAAGGTGGATCGTCAGGCTGCTAAGCAGCGGCTTACACATGTTTGTTTGTCTTGCTTGTGGCTGCTGCTGTTGTTGCTATTCATGTTGTTGTTGTTGCTGTTGTTGTTGTTGTCTTTTGTTGCCCAGTTACCGTTAGAATCTATGCAGAGATTTGCAGTCGCCGCAGTCTCTCTCCTGCCACATTGCCTGCAATATTATCGAATAATGCATATAATTTTCACATGCACATCGATATAAAGATCGCTGCCAGAAGGAACACTAATCGAAATTCAAGAGCAAGAAATAGAAGACCGTAAAATATTACGATCAAGCTTAAAAAAAGCCGGAGAAAGAGGATGGGCGGATAATACGTACATTAAGCTTTAATGTTATCGCTGCAATGGATATACTCCACTAGGAAGAAGATATGATATACGCTCCTAACTGAAAATCTATTCAATGAAACTGGTGTGGATTGCTAGGAAAGTTTACGGGCTTATAGATATCCTGGGGATAAAGAGAAGAAGACTATAGTAAGTTGGGAAATGGTTATTAGCACAGTTATAGCTGAAGAACTTGTTTAACTCGGAAGTGCGCTTGAAAGTTGTAAATAGTTCAAGAAATATAAAATCTCTTAGGAAAAATCATTTAACTACCAAATTAATCTACATGGCAAGCCTAAAAATAGGATTCAATTGAATGAAAAGTAAAATTTAGGGATTAAATATTAATTATTTCTTGAAAAGACAACCCTATAACGTAAAATATAAGGTTAAATATCCTAGGAATAATCCCAAAATGAAAACTCCCAAATGGATCTACATGGAAAGCCTAAAGATGGGGTTCAATTCATTGAAAGTAAAATTTAGATATTAATTATTAATTATTTCTAAAAAAAGCTAACCCTAAAATGTAAAATATAAGGTTAAATATCCTAGGAAAAATTGAACATAATTTAATTTAAATATTTGATCAAATTATGTCAAATTAATATAGATGAAAAAACATGTACTGAAAAGAATCTACATGGAAATCGCTACAGTTTATGCTAAGTTATGTGAGTTTGAAATATGTTAGGAACCTTATCATATAGCTGAGGAGTATTAATCAAAATCAACATTTTATACATTTTTGGCATGAGTTTTAACCATAATTTAAGCACCTTAGAACAAGTTTTTGGAAATAGCTAATATTATAATCCAGTTCTGGCTTATCTCTTCTATCATTCTAAGCACTCTCGAGAAAACGAGAAAAGAGTCAGTTTATAAATTAACATACTCGTGCGTATGCGTTTTCCCTTTCCATTAGGCAAACGTGTTAAGTTGAAGCATTATTAACATATGTAATTGGGGCCTTACTGTCCAACAAAAAAAAAAACAAAAACTGATCTATTGTTGGGGTTTTGATAATGCTCTTGAAACACTGATACCTTTTATATATTTTATCGCTAGTTCATTAAAGATTACATAAATGTGCGACGTCAAAGCTGAAAAAGATTAATAATGCCACAGGTATCACAAGAAATCACAAATGTTGAACAGTCCATCATCAAATGACTTTAAAGCTGATTGCTATTTGGGTTTGAGTTTGGGTTTGCCTGTCTCGGCCGCCATTTGAGGCGTCTTCTGCAATTTGTATGGGCCAACTTTTAATTATTGACAATTTATCAACGAAAACGAAAAAAATATAAAACACTTCAAATCCAAAAAGGCAAGCAAAAAATATTAACGGCAAAATGTTACACAATTTGAACAAAAATCTCAGCCAAACGGAAGACTTTCTTTTTCAATGTAATATTTTTTTTTGCAAAAATGCTTCTTTTTTTTTGCGGCACACGCATGGTAAACACTTTATTTTCTTGACTTTTTCTTTATTTTTTATTCAGGCAACAACAATACAAAATATAAATTTATAATTTGGCCACATTTCCCCCCGCTGTGCCAATGCGGGCAGCGCTAAAAGACATTTTTTCTATCATTTTTTCCAAGCTTTGTTTATAATTAATTACTGAACTTTAGCGGCGGCACTTCACGAAATTTCTGGCATTTTTTTAAACAAAATGCTTTACATTTTTTTTTGGCTGCTCCTCTTCAGCGTTGTTGTTGTTTTTGCGGCTGCCACAACAGACTCTCTTTGTTGTTGTTGCTGCTGCTGTTGCATGCGCAAAATGCATAACATATTTTAAATAATTACGTATACGTCACGTAGCCGGAGTTTCTTCTTGGTGTGAAAATTGCAATGGAAATTCTGGCTACAAAAGAATATGTAAAAATATTTATGTAAAGCTGTCACGAAAATGGCAGGCGAGTAAAGCGAATGTGAATTTGTTTATAGGCAATGTGAAGCAACAGATTATAACACAAAAATAATAAAATAAACTTACACATTTGTGTATTTAATCAAACAAACATCGATGGCTGCAAAATGTAGTAATATCTCATCCTTCTGCGGGCATAAAAAGGAAGCGCAGGACAATGTCAGCACTGCAGAACCCAAGGGCAACGTCTGTCCCTATGGGCTCAATGCCAAAAGGCAGAAGGATGCCGCTGCAGCTTAAAGTTGGGCGCCGCCACAGGACATGCTGCAAGCGCTTTTGTCTTATCAGCGAATTTCAGTAGTCCAGCCAAAGCGTGAATTCTGAGTTTTACGTCGCTCGTAGACCACATTGATTCATTCAGCAAAACACACTTTTTGAACTGACACTTTATGAGCCTTAGGGATGTACTTCTTCTTTAGACTTTCTAGAGAACAAGTACATCTATAAAACAAGGCCCAAAACGTGTCAAACAGAATGTGGCATGGTTATTAAATGAACGTTGTCTTCGAGCGGCGCAGAACAGAGACTTTACACTCTGGCTGGAATACGGAATATAGCTCATATGCCAAAATCAGTCATTTTTCCAGGCCATAATCAGATAGATTGATCCACTAAAGGCTGCTACATAAATCCCAGCAAGTTGGTCATCTAGAAGAGAATGCACAATTAGTCAATTATAATACAATTGGATTCTACATATAATAGAAGTTAGTTGCATTGAAAATAAACCAAGCGAGTCTCATTTCCTTCAAATGTGTGTGTATAATAATGTGATCTGATATAAATATGTTAAGTAATATTAAAGCTTGCAATTGCTATCTAAAGACAGAATAAAAGATGTTCATACAACTCTTTTTCCACCCAAATATTCGTATTGCATTAAGTCTTGATTTCTTCAAGATATTTCGAAAAAAAACTCACCAAATTGGAATATCGTTACAGTTCCATAGAAGCCGAATTTTATGAAAATAGCTGCCATGTGAACATAAGGTTTCGAAAATGAAAGTATAATAAACTTTTTTGCTTTGAAGTTATGTTGATGTAACTCAACAAAATGAAGTTTTGATTATGTTTTCACAGGCTGACAAAAATTTGTTGACAAATTGAACTAACATATCTGAAAGCTGTCATATAATCAATCAGATGAAAAATGAGTTAATGAACAGAATACATTTTTGCTTATAGCAAGGACTATAAGGATTATATCTCTAATGATATTTCTTTACAGATATTTCATCCACAGCACATTTTTGCTTATACCAAGGACTAAAATATTATAATTATATATTTAATGATATTTCTTTACTGATATTTTATCCACTACTTTACTTTATATAGTTTGCTTTAATTTTACCAAAATCAGACCACCTTATTATATAGCAGAAAAAGTAGGACGAAAATTGACTTATTGTATAAAAAACATTCCTAGAAGAGTATATATCTTCGACACGCTGAAGATATTCGTTCTTTCCTGTTATAAATTCTGGCAGTAATACTCGTGTCTATAACTTTTACTAAGTTTTGCACAACTTCATCGATCTCAACTTTTCCCCGAGCTAAAAATACACAGCTTAAAAGTCAGTTGAGCTTACTTCTAGGCAGCAGCCGCGCCCTAAATTGGAGCTGCATCTCAGCAGCTGCCGCTGCCGCTGCCTAAGCCTGGCCTGGCCTGCCCTGGAGTCTGGAGACTGCGTTTGAGCCAGTGTCTGAGCCTTGGCCCCCTAATCTCCAGGGTAATCAGCAAATAGAGCCAAGCCAAAAGGAAAAAGGAAAAACCAATAAAAGGCATTTCTTATCTGCTGGCGACTGGTGCACTGGTCCAGGCAACTCCACTTGGAGCAGCTCTCCTGGGCCTGGCTCTGGGTTGGAGTTGGAGTTTGGGTTTGGCATTTGCTGGTAGAGTGGGCGCCCGCAGACGGCTCGACCTAGACCTTATCAATGCCATGGCCATGCCGTTGGCTTTTGGCGAGAGCTGAAGTGACGTTTGTGCAGATTAGTTGGCCAGGGGCTGCATATATAGTTGATAACAGCGCACATCGATTGAGAGAGAGAAAGGAAAAGGCGTAGGCTGCAGGCAACCATATTCTATTATTTATTTTATTTCCTTTGGCAATTTATATTAATGCATATTCTCTACGTCTTTCTTTGCAGGTAACTACCATACAAACAAAATGCTTACAATTAAACGATATAGGGGTAAGTTGTGCGCACTTTCGCGTCTCTGGGCGATTAGTTTCCCTTTCTCTAGAACATTCTCTGGCTAAAAGCCACACCTAGAGCGCGTCAAGGCAGGCTTTTTGGGCTGTCTGAGCTACAGAGTTGCAGAGTTTCAGACACGCAAGCTCTGAAAACAACAACGGCAACAAAACGCACGCTATCAATTTAACAGCATCTGTCTATGATGCATGCAGCATCCATTCCAAGGGCTAGGAAGAGGGGCTGGGACGAAATTGGTTGGGCTGGTAACCGTCGCGTCGTCTCGTATGGGCCCTCCCACACAGCCCTGCGCCCCCGTCTTGCAGCCCTGACTGGAACTTGTCCTACGCTTTGCAGCGTCAGCATTGCCACATTTTTCCAAGGAACCTGCATGCTGCATGCCTCGCGCATGCGCAGCCGCCTCGGTTCAGTCAATGTCTATTTTTAGCCGGCGATGCCCAAGTCATTCGCGTTATCAAAAGGCAGCCAAAGTCGCCGCTGTGGCGGCTGTGAAAATTCCAAAAAAGGCAGCGCCCCAAGAGACACCGCCTGCAGCCCCTCCTCCCCTTCCCCCCTGTTGGCCGGCCGCCCTTCGAACGTCCTACCCCCCGCCCTGCTGGTGTGCAAACATATTTTCCTAGCATTTTTCTATTACTTTTTTGTTGTTGCTCCGCTGTTCACGCTGATGCGTCTGGCCAATTTCCCAGATAAAGGCGCAGCTGTCAACGCGCGAGAAAATAACTTTGCCCTTTTATTTAGCCAGCTTGTAAATTAATTAAGCTGGAAATAATTAAACTTTATCCAGCCCTCCGGGCCCCCAAAAGAAAACTGTTTAACGCTGATTCAATGAGTTCGGTATGTGGGCTGCGTCAATAACCGTAGGGCGGGATTAGCACGCTTTTGTTGCTCTTGGCCGGAATCGCCGTCTCATGGCTCAAAGCCCGCGGCGTACGGTAGCCAAAGATTTTTGTTATTGCACGCTTGTTGCCACATTTTGTGGCCTTTTTCCTTTTGCTGCCGCTCTGTGGCAAATTGTCACAATTTTAACGGGCTTAAATGCCACTTACTGAAGTTACAGAAGCAGTCTGAATTTGCTTTTAATCGCTTTCAAATTTAATCTTAATTTGCGCACTTTATAGTTCTCAGTTCCCTTTCTACTTGTTTACTCTTTGCGTTACGTTCTCGGGGCATTCTACTGCCAATTACCATTAAAAATGATCGATATCTTCAAAATTTAATCTTAAATATGATCATCCCTGAGGTTAAGTATGTAAAGAATTGTAATTACCTTGTAAGATAGCCAAAAGGATGGGAAGAACTCTTGTTAGCAGCGACAAATAGAACATCCTTCAGTCCAATTTATGGAAAGTGTCATCTCTAAGTGATCACAAGATCACACACTTTTTAATTAAAAGATGATTTAGGTATGCAATCTATCTGGTGACAAATCCATCTTCCATAGATTCCGATTAATGGGTATTTGAACTGAAAGAAAATACAAAAATTACTATCGGTCATCTCTAGTATAAGTAAGTCATCACCTTTCATCTCCAGTATAAGTAATCGCAAGAGTACACACTTTTTAATTAAAGGATGATTTAGGTAGACAATCTATCTGGTGAAATATCCATCTTCCAAAATGGCAAGGGTGCTATAGATTCCGATTAAAGGTAGATGGACTGAAGGAAAATACAAAAATTAGTATCGGTCATCTCTAGTATAAGTAAGTCATCACCTTTCATCTCTAGTAAGTAAGTGACCGCAAGAGTATACAGTTTTCAATCAAAGGATGATTTAGATATATAATCCATCAAGAATGTGTGTTTTAGCTGGTGAAAAGTTCTTTATGCAAAATGGCAAGGGTGCTATAGACTCCGATTAATGGGTATTTGAGCTAAAAGAAAATACTATAATTACTATCGATATCTGGAAAGTCACATCTCTAGTATAAGTAAGTGATCACTTGTCATCTCTAGTGTAAGTAAGTGATCACTAGAGCACACACTTTTGAAACTTTACATGTAAAATGTATATGATGAAATGTACATCATTCACAATGACAAGAATGTTGGACAGCTTTTGGCTCTAGGCTAGAGCTTTCAAAGTTACCTCGAAATTGGTGGCTTTCAATTGATCGCCCAAGCTCATGTCAAATGCACAAAAAGCTTCCGTCAGTCCCTCCGCCTTCTCTCCTTGGTTGCTGCTTGCTGTCTGATGATTAGGCGCATCTGAAATGAAATGAAAATGCCGTTTAAGCTTATGGGCAATGATGATGGTCCTCATCGTGGATGGGGATGAGGGATGAGAAGTGGCTGGCAGAAAGTGATGTTTATATCACTTTCCTCTTAAGTTTTATTTTTTTGCATGCCGGAGCAATAAAAGCAGTGAAAAGCAAATGATTTAAAATGAATTACGGAGGCTGCTGTGGAAATCATGTTGTTCGACTGCAAAACGGGCAAAAGATTTGCGCAAACTTTGAACTCGAACTCGGACTTGAAAACGGAACCGAGTACCCAGTACTCAGTATCTATATAGTACCCGTTCCCCAGTTCCCAGTCCCCAGTCACCAGTCCCCCCCATTCCCATCCCCATTCAGCTGTCCACAATCGAAGTCAGAGTTGGCGTGGGCGCCTTGTGGACGATTCCGATTTCATAATAATATGCTCTGTGGAGCGACCGACAGTTGAATTTAAAGTTGGTCGTTTGTTTGGTGATTTTCTGTTTTGTTTTGTTTTGTTTGGATTGCTAAGCAGAAAGTGAAATGCATTCGGCTGCTTCAAGGGGGCATGGTGGGGCGGGGAAATTATCGCTTTATCACGATTCAAACGGTACCACTTTCTTCTCGGCCCCAGCTTCATTTGTAGCAATAATTATGCAATTTGCTCAGGCTCGTTGCTGAGGATCGCCTCGAATTACGGAATTCGAACTTGCATTTCTTTCCATCCATCCATCCATCCATCGTTCGATTCGGTTTGTAAGGCCTTTTGCATTATAATTTCTTGTTGTGGCTTATAATTGTTGTGGGTGCATGTCTTGGCCAGTCTTTTTTTTATTTTGGGCTTGAATTGGCTCTGATTTGATTTGACTTTGCCCAGTTTATCACTCGATCAGCTGCCAGTCTCCATTTCTCCATTTATAACAACATAATTGTGAATAGATCTTCGACTTTTGTTTATGACAAATTAATTGGCTGCAATTGTTTGTACACTGGGAAAGTTATCGACCTGCAATTGAACATGAAAAGCCACAAATACGAGCAGAGCTTATTTTATTGCCTGCAACACTACGGACTTTATTACAATACTTTAGAAAGCCTATCCCCGATTTAATTAAAGAATTGCGACTAAAGATAAGTCCTGAAAAGTGAAAATTCAGGATCATTTTTAAAAAAATTTAATGAAAATAAAAATAAAAAAAATATATAAAATAAATATATAAATAAAAAATATTAAAAAAAATATAAAAAAAAATATAAAAAAAAATATAAAAAAAAATATAATAAAAAAATATTTTAAAAAAAATATTAAAAAAAATATATAAGAAAATATAAAAAAAAATATTTAAAAAAAATATTAAAAAAATATATAGAAAAAAATATTTAATATTAAAAGAAACTTTAAAAAACTATGGAAGAAAATATTTTTCAAAAACAATTATTAAATGCAAATAAAAAGAAAGTTTAAAATTTTTTTTAAATAAATTACAAATTTCCAAAATTAAATAAAAAAATATTTTTTAAAATTCAGAAAAAAAATTTTAACTGTAAATAACAAATGTCTATATCAATAACATATTGAAAAGAAAAAAATATCTTTTTATTTCATATGCATATAATAATTGACTTATTATTTTATTAACAAATTGTAAAGATGTATTTACGTTTGTATGTATTTTAAATGTTTATTCAAGCATTTTTAAAATTCTGCAACACCTGAAATGCTTTCATAATTATTGCAGCTTGTAATATTGAAAGTTTTTGTAATTTATCAAATTACTGGTTCAGAAAAAACAAAAAAAAAAAACATTTGTGTCAACTCGGCTGGAAAAAGTGTGTCAAAAAGTGACCAAAATAACTCTTAACCCATTAAGTTAGCCTCTGGTGCGATCTTGCCCCGATTGGTCGCCAGCGAGGCAACGTCGGGCTTTGATCGATCTGTTGACTTATTGTTGTTCCCCAGCCCGTTGACGTTGATGGAATAAGCGTCAAATATTTGCCAGCCCCCTCGGGCCAACAGACTCAAGCTTTTCTCTTGCCGCTGCCGCTGCCGCTGCCGCCAGCTACGCCTGGTATGTGGATCCGGGCAATCGGTAATTGGAGATGGGCCCTCGAGAGCGGCAGCAGCCCATAAATTGGCCCTGAGAAGCTGATGACGCTTCCTGGCACCAATATGAACAAAAACGTGCATCGAAATGTCTGATAAAAGCTCACAAAACGAGGCCTATCGTATGGCAAAGCTTCTTCCTCAATTCAAATTCGACGCATTAAAACTAAAGGAGAAACTTAAGGATCTTTGGATACCCTTTCAAAACTATACTTGGCATAACTTGCATAAAAGTTGACAGTTTTATTTGAATAGACAGCCTTTAATTCTAGCGCGTTAGTCAGGTGGTAAGCCTAACCTATAAAAACAAATATGATATTTAAAATATCAACTAAAACTTATTGTTTTTTCTGCATGCTTTCAATTACTTTTGATCTTAAATCGATTTAGTTTTGTGTTTCCTTTATTACATGAATTAAAAAACAATTTATCCACTTTTTATACCCTAGAAGGGGGTATTATAATTTTGCCTCGAAATGTGGAATGGACTGAAGAAGACGTTTCCGACCCTACAAAGTATATATATATTCTGAATCGGCATGAATAGCCGAGTCGATATAGCGATGTCCGTCTGTTAATATCCCAACTAGTCTCTCATTTTTAAAGCTTTCGTAATGAAACTTTGCACAGATCCTACTTTTTGCTGCAGGCCGTACATATGTCGGAACCGGCTGGATCGGACCACTATAACATATAGTTGCCATAGGAATGATCAGTCCACAACTATGGTTTTGTATGAAAAGCTTTTTGTTTTTGAAGGTATTCTTTTCAAATTTACCCAAAGCGAGTATCTAATAAGTTTATACATGCTGACAAAATTTGGTCAAAGTCGGACCACTGTAACATATAGCAGCCATAGGAATGATTGGTTGACATCTATGTTTTTGTATGAAGAACTTTTTTGTTTATAAAGGTATCCTTACCAAACTTTATCAAATAGAGTCTCTAGAGAGTTAATACAATCTGACAAAATTTGGTTAAAATGGGATCACTAAAATTCAATCTGTTCAAACACAAATTTCTATAGTTTTTATTTGGGTTTCATAACAGCCAATAATTTCGAATGTTTATGTTTCTATCGAAATCAGATATGATTATCCATTTATTATATAATAATTTATATTGTTTTCTTTGATCTAAAGCTAAGCAAAATTTCTAGAAAATTTTTAAAAGTTTTCTGATTTTTAAAAATATTATAAGCAATTTAAAATAATCTTACAATATTCATAAATTTATGTTCACTGATGGTTTCCATATTCTCTGGGTTTGTCAATTTTTATAAATTGTACAAAAAGTGTTACAAATTCAGCATACCCGAACCCATAAAGGGTGTACAAATAAAAAATAACTGGACAGTTGAAAATTAACGCCAGTGAACTGGAAGAAGAGGAAAAACGTGCAGAGCACTTTTCACTTAAACGCAATGCGCTCGCAATTACAACAATAACAACAACAATGAAAGCAGCAACAACAATTGCAACTATTTTCAGGCAAATTAAATTAAACAATTTAATTTGGCTGCAATTTCAAGCGAACAAAAGCAAAAGCCAAAAGTAAAATTGTTTAAAATGGCTTAATTAATTTGCCCAATTTTGGCATGGTACACATTTAAGTTGGTCAACTGGCGACGTCGCGTCGTTTACAATTACTCAACAGTCTCAGTCTCAATCCCAATCCCAATCCCCAAAATTCGAACCCAAAAACCAACAAACCTCGACAAGCCCTACAAAGACAACAACAAATACACGGGGGGACGCCCACTCCAAACTTCTCACTTGTAGTCGCCTCTAACTCACGCCCACGTCTAAGTTGTTGTTGTTGTTGTTGTGGAGTCTTGGCTTAATTTGATAAGATTTATTTGAGCCAAGTTTTGTTTTGGTGTTGGTAAAGGCCAAGCGATCGGGGCGAGCATTGAGAAATGTTTACGTTTTGGCCCCAATAAAGAAAACAGCCGCAATAAAATCAATATAACATTTAAAAGACAGTTCAAATAGAAATGGGAACTACGATTTTGCGGCATTGATAAATGGGAATGGGAATCGCAGATCGTTAGATCGTTCCCTGGATTAGTGGGAAAGAACTTTTTATCGTGGGTGAATAAATTCTTTATTTGGCATTTAAGAGCCGACTACTGATTGGTAGCCCAAATGGAAAAGCTAATAAAAAGAAGAGTGCCAGAAGAAAGTTAAGGAATCGATTTAGATGACTACTGAAAGATGACCAAATGCAGATTATTCGATTGTTCAGAAAACGATTAACTATTAGTGTTTAGGGAATATTCATATATCTTTTCTCCCTACTACAGCTATATACTTATATATAATCTTGAGAGATGAATTAATTCACCTGAAAGATGACCAAATGAAGATTATTCGATTGTTAATCGATTAGCTGTAAAGTTAAATAAATCGATTAATAATTTGTCTGCCAGGCATATTCTATTGTTAAGATTATCTGTAATTTATCTTCAAGGGATATTCATATATCTTTTCTTCCTACTACAGCTATATACTTATATATAATCTTTAGAGATGAATTAATTCACCTGAAAGATGACCAAATGAAAATTATTCGATTGTTCAGAAAACGATTAACTATTTGTCTTAGAAGGGTATTCATATATCTCTTCACTAATGCTATATACTTATATTTCACCTTAAGAGGTGAATTAATTCACCTGAAAGATGAGCAAATGAAGATTATACGATTGTTCAGATTAGATGTAAAGTTAAGGAAAATGATTAACAATTTATCTTCAAGGGATATTCATATTTCTTTTCTCCCTACTACAGCTTGTATATACTTATATTTTACCTTTAGAAATGAGTTAATTCACCTGAAAGATGACAAAATGTAGATCATTCATTTAGAACCCATTTAGAACTTCCTACTTCTTACTAACATATGTTGAAATTTCCATCCTAAACTTCAAATTTGTTTACCTCAAATAATATTTAATTTTTAGAGTTGTCTTATGAATTACTAAAGTCTACGAGAACTTAGAGATCACAAAATGCAGCTTATTAATATATTCGATTTTTGATAATCATTGTAAGCTATTTCTCACTCGGATATATTTTGATAACTTCTAGCATATTCAGGCTATTTACATATACGATTTCATTTTTAGAGTTTTCACATGATTTTCCCTTGTAATTGACAATGTGAAAGTGGAAACATCGCTTCTGTTTTTGTTTTTGTTTCGGTTTATGTTTTTCTTCAAGCTTTGTTTAAATCCACCCGCCAAGTAGTTAATCTTGAGGTTTATTGTTAATGTTGTGTTTTTGCTGGGGTCCGCTGTGTGGTTCAAGAGTTCATTGTCAAGTCTAATAAAATGTTCGAATGACACGTTAAGTGTCAGGCACTACAAGAGAGCCAAAGATCCCCCGAGAGTCGTTTGAGAGGCCGCCAAGGAAAGGAAAGAAACCAAACAACAACAACAACAAAAAACTAACCCATGTAACCAAAAATGTTTGCTGCTTGACTGGAACTTGAACTGACTACCCTCTCCCCTGCCGCCCTGTCCACCCTGCCCAGCCAAAAAGCCTGGCAGATGTTTCCCTTTTTGTCAAATGGCTGCAGCAATGATGATAAATCGTGACCGGAGAGCTTTAGTGAAATTTCTTTCCCGCTGCCCACCAAGAAAATTTTGTAAGTTTTTCATCTGCTCAGCTGGCTGGATCTTTATTACCACATTTTCCAGCCATGCTGAGTGACGTGAACAGTTTTTGGCGCAGCTGCCGGTCGCAGCTACTACCAAAATGCTTCCTTGGCTACTTATGACCAAGTTACTACCGCCAACTAGCCCCCCCAGTCCACTCCTACTCCCACCACCCGCACTGCAATCCCTTTAAATGCCCCTAAACTTGACATTTAAGTGAATTATGTAGTTTTCATGTTAACTTTCTGTGCGGTGCCGAGAAAATCTTTTTGACTAAGTGCCTGGCAGGCGACTTTTCCATACCTGACGACGCGTCAATGATTTATGTGTGTGAGTGTGGTGTGTGTGTGTGTCTGTGTGTGTGGCACTCACATTTTTTGGCAAGGGCAGTCCCCCGCCTCCCTGGCGTTGAAATTAGGCAGAAATATAATTTATGAGCCCCGCTTTTGGCGCCAAGCGAAAAAGGTGCAAAAGTTGGAGCAACGTCTCTCTCTCTATGTGTGTGTGGCCCTAAATTGAGGGGGGTTGGCAGAGGGGAGCGGAAATTCAGTTTGTCGGCTTTGATTTAAATGCAAATTTTGCAGAGTCTAAGGAAAATGTCAAGCCGAAGCACGATCTATGCAGTGAATGTGTATGATTCATGAGTATAGCATATAGAATTGAATTAGGGCTGAAGTTAGAGAAAGTAGGCGATGAAAACGATTGGTTATTTAAGACACAGCTCACATTCACATTATTAAAAGATCAGTGAGTATTTATGGTTTGTGTCCGCGCACTTAAGATTATCAGCTTACGTTGATCTGCCATAAACCTGTTGAGATTTCCAATTAACGTTGAACATTAACCGGAGTCAAGGTTGTCTTACTTCATCACAACCAACAACGATACCGATACCGATGACAAATACCCAGCAGTTCAAGGTCAGCAGCACCCACACACCTAAACACCCAAACACCCACACACACTCACCCGAAAGTGTGGGAGGTTTGGTCAGTTCGATAACAATCTGGCGATAAAATGCCACAGTTATCGAACCACTTGAAAGTGACTTCAACTTCAGTTTTCACTTCAACTTGACATGCTGCTCATTTTGCCGTTTACAAGTTAATTTGTCGCAAAAATATTTTGCCTGCTATCTGTATCTGATTGTGTGTGCGCACCTGTAAAAGTATCTGCAGCTGTGTCTGTGTATCTACGTATCCGTGAGAGCGCGTATCTGTGACCTTGCAAGGTAACAACAGAAAAGCAATCAGCAAGCGTGAAATGTGCTCCACAGCGAAACTAAGGTAACAAATTAGCAAAAATGCAATACAATAAATAAATATAAATCGAAATATACACAAAGAACAGCAAGAAGCAGGGAGAGTAGAAGACATAAGAATGGTAGTAGTAGTACAAGAGACAGGAATTTTTTAATTTAGATAATTGAAATCACGCAGAATGGAACAGAGTTTATTAAAAACAATAAGAAGACAGAAAGAACGAACAGACATTAATTAATAATAAAAACATTCGTTTTTTATTGTTTAATCAGATAACGCAGACGTTGTCTGTACTCTATAACAATAACAGACAATAGCAATAAGTTGTTGCTATTGTTGTTATTATTGTTGCTCATAATACATATAAATTATGCATAAATTATACAAAATATTGCGACACGCAGTAAAAGCGTTTTTAATTATTTAATGAATCATTTTCATATCATTTTTCAGCTCAATAATTGCGACAGTTTTATTAACATTTTATTGTGGTTTTTATTTTATTTTTTTTTGTTGAATGCTGTTCAATATTTGATTCGGGTAAATTGCACTTATTTAATAATTGCATAAACAAACAATAATGGGACACAACAAAAAAAAAAAGGAGTGGACTTCAAAGCACGCTCTGCCGATTGGCAAATTAATCAAAATTTATACAGAGAATAATTAAGAAAATATAAATATGATTTATGCAAACAAATCAAATATGTTTACAGCAATCAGTTTTCATAAAGTTATTGAAATTGTGGCATATGATTAACTGTGAAAATGCTAACTTATTTTGATACTATCCTCCCGAAGGGAAATTAGTATATTGAGTTTGCGAAATATCCGTCTGTCCATCTGTCCGTATGAATGCAATTTTTACCCACACCCTTGAAGCTAGAGCAACCAAACTTGGTACACATGTTGTTGTATATCCTCAATTTATAAAGTGTCAAGATCGACCTCCACTCCACCCCCACAATTGGGAGAAAACGTGTATTTTCCACATTTTTTAAGCTATAGTTACTAAATTTGACATACACGCTAATGTTGAGATTCCTGACAGATCTGCATCACAAATTTGTTGATACCCTTACACCATCCCCCGCAAATCGTCACAAGCTATCCTCAAAACACGATTTTCACAGGGGTATATCTCCTACAGTTTAATAGCTAGAGTCACCAAATTTGGGATACAGACTAATGTTCACCCCCTGGACATTTCTGACCCCTCCCCCCCCCCCCCACACCCTCCCTCATAAATAAGCAATATCTATATCTCCCCCACCTGTACAGGTAGAGTCATCAAATTTGACATACAGACTACTGTGTTCTTCGCGTCTCTTTGCGAACCCACAAATAACCAAATTATATAGGACTGGGAACATAGTATTCTGCAGTCGGGTGCCTCCATTCTTACTTATTTATAGTTAAAGTTGTAAATAACATTTAATTCATTATTATCAATTTTTCAAATGTTTTGATAAGAAATGAAATGCGTCAGCAATGCGATAAATCGAAATTAACTTATTCAGACTAATGCCCATTTCCGATTCCAATCAACTTATACGAAAACCCTTATTATTTCAATCGTAACAGAGTATACAAAATCAAAATTGGCTGAAATGAGATCAGTTCTGATTTAGTTGTTTTAGCAAATGTCAAATTCATTCAATCAGAACACAAACATTAAAACTAATTAAAGAAAAAAGTTCGCACGACCACAAAAGTCAGAAAAGCAACCAAGTATTATAAAGAGCAGCTTGAAAAGAAACCCCGTCAACTAATTAAAAAGAGCAACTGCAGCAAATGGCACTTGTTGGCGGCCACAGAATCAGAGCCCCAAAAATTAGTGGCCCAAAAGACCCAGCCCAAGCCGCAGCCCAAAGTTGCACAGAGTCTGAGTCTATCTAAAGGCCCTGCAATTTTCACGCCCCTGCAGCAGACTTGGCAATTGTTTCAGATATGGCAACAAATCTCATTATGAGGCCCCTCACTCTATAAGGTGTGTCGTCGTCGTCGTCCCCAGGCACGCCCCAATTCAAATCTGGCGGTTGCTGTACTTTCTAATACATGAATTAGGAGTCGACATCGAAATCGGAATCAGATACAAAAGCCAACAAACACACATACAGTCTACTCTATACAGCAATCGACACCATGTGAACTTGGCCAATCGGCGACTGTCAAACGAATGTCGAATGGCCAATTTATAATGTAAACGGGCTACAAGCTGCATGCCACAGTCTTGGGGCATATTCTGTAGCCTGCAAAGGTCACTTGGCTATAACGAGCCCAATTTAATTCATTTAAAATATTAAAAAACAGCACAAAAAATACTGAAAAACATGGCATTGCTAATTTATGTTTATTGTGCATTATTTGTACTAGACAATAGTAGTTGGTGCTGCTTTTGGGCCCAGTTCCTTTGGGCCACAAATTATGTATGTGCTCGCTCTCGCTGGGCGAGCAATTGAATTTTTATGCATTTTATATAACATATATTTTTAATGGTTTTTTAGTTGGCCCACTGATTGAAATTTATGATCGTTTGTTTGTTTGTTTGTTTGTTTGCTATTTATATTTATTATTACATTATATAGATATTTATTTTTATGTCTATTTTATGTGGAGTTTACGGTTCGGCCAGCATGTAATCCACACATTAACTATTGAATTTATGAAATACTCGTTTATTTTTGCAGTTTTAGTTATAGCTTCTTTTTTTCGCAAATAATAATTGACAGTTTTTATAGCCTTACTGATTTTATTTATGTTTATGTGTTTCCCCCTTTGGCTGCTTGTTAACGCCCCTTATTCTTGATTTTTGCATATTATTATCAAATTGTTTGGGCCAAGAATTTCATTCAATAAGCTTGTTACGCCCCCTTTTTGGTTGGCGGTTTTAAAGGCCAAGCTGTAATTAATAAACACGCCAAAACGCCTCAGTAAAACACACAAAACACGCTAACAAGCCAAATAAAAAGGTGGTAAGAAAAAAATAGAAAAAATTACAGCGGCCAGCTCATAATTTGGGCAAAAAAAGAGTCTTTTAATGAGCCGCTTGGTCAAGTGATCGGCCAGTGGCCAGTGGCCAGTTTAGGCCAAACTTGGTAGCCTTTTATGGCTGCATTTGGCTGTTTTATTTAAATATCAAAACAATAAATTCCAGCCCGCAACAAATGCAGCTGTCAAGTGGAACATGGGCCACTGTGGGGTTAATGTGAGCATTGTGAGCCATTTTCGTGGCATCATAACTTTTCTTTTTTTGCCCATTTTCTATGCCGTTGCTGCAGCAACACATTGAACTTTGTCATTTGCCATCCTGAGAAATCAAGGCGCAAAAACAATTCCGCTTATCAATTGACAGCCTTTGATTGCTTGCCGCCAATTGGCAATAAAGATGACAAGGAAAGGAGAAACCAACGAAGTTTCTATGCTCTTTTGTAAGCAGATGATGGACGAAGAGAAGAGTTGCTAACACAACACTTCGGACACAATTAGTAGTAGTAGTAGAGTAGGAATTCGACGTTTAAGGATACGACGCAAAAGAAGAACTAACAGAGCAAACTTCTAACTTTAAATACA
This sequence comes from Hirtodrosophila histrioides, assembly GCA_037075165.1. Taxonomy (NCBI): domain Eukaryota; kingdom Metazoa; phylum Arthropoda; class Insecta; order Diptera; family Drosophilidae; genus Hirtodrosophila; species Hirtodrosophila histrioides. Next base: position 1,536,016 of record JBAMCL010000491.1, read on the forward strand.
TTTACAAACCACAACCTAGGAAGTTTGAGATACACGTTTAAGGATACGACTTAAAAAAAGTATTGCAAACTTAAACGCTTTCTATAGAGTAACTAACAGAGAACAAAGTCCTAACGTTCATTGCATTTACAAACCACAACAAAGAAAGTTTGAGTTAAACGTTTAAGAATACGACGCAAAAGAACAACTGCAAATTTAAACGCTTTCTAGAAAGTAACTAATAGAGAGCGAACTCCCAATTTTCAATTCATTTACAAACCACAATGTAGCAAGTTTAAGTTCAACGTTTAAGGATACGACGCTAAAGATGAACAGTAAAGTTAAACGCTTTCTAGAGAGTAACTGACAGAAAACAGACACCTAACCGTCAATACATTTACAAGCCATAATGTAGGAAGTTTGAGTTCCACGTTTAAGGATACGACGCAAAAAAAGAACTGCAAAGTAAAACGCCTTCTAACGATAAGCCGCCAAATAAAAATTGCAAAATCAAACATAACTAACAGAGAGCGAACTCCTAACCTTCAATACATTTACAAACCACAACGTAGCAAGTCAGTTCAACGTTTAAGGATACGCCACTAAAGAAGAATTGCTAAATCAAGCGTTTATGCGAGAGCAACTGACATAGATAACTGAGAGAGCAGACGTTGTGGCAAATTGAAAGTACCTTCAGCTAATATAAAATGCAAATGCGTCTAAGACTAGTTTTATGGACCCCAAGGGTGGAATTCTCGCATAATGTCACATGTCAAATAATTTGCCTTTAAAGTTTTGCCGCAAAAAGCTAGAAAAAAAATAAAGAAATAAGCAAACAAAAAACGTTGACGCAATTTGCATTTGGCGTCGATGCTGGCGCCGCAGCTTCTGTCGCAATTGCCGACAGGGGGGCAGGCAAGGGGCAGGAACGGCGGGAAGAGCAGATCTCTTCAGGCCGGAGCATCGTGTGGGGCGTGTTTTATATATATTGGCATCTATTTTGCTATGCAATTTTCCAGCCCTCCTGGAGCTGCCTTTGATTGATTTGTTTTGCCAAGTGACGCACGACATGACGAGAAACAACTTAAGATTTTGTTGATTGCCTGGAATGGGATGGGATTGAATTGGATTGTGGTGTTGTGTTTTGTATGGTGCGGTTGATTTGACTAGTTCGATGGGTCCGGGGTCGGGGTCGGGGTCTCGCCTCAAGTGGCACAAGGTCTGCTGCGACTTTGACAAAACATTTTCGCACTTGGCTGACACATTTTAATGGGCAGCTGTTTTGCATTTGGCAACATATTAACCAAATTTACATATGTTGATTATAAAAACTGAACCGAAACTAACCCAAAACTGATGGGGCGCACATTTGGTATCCATTACAAGCGCTTGCGCTTTCAGGGGGCATCTGTCAATCAGAAAATCAAATGAAAAACATAACTCAGCACTAAGTGAGAAGCCCACAGCTTTGATAAATGACAATCCGAAGTGGAAGTTCCATTTGCGCACATTATGCTGCGATGAAGAAAAATATCTAAATATCTTTGGGAAAGTGTTTTGTTCTGTGTGAAAGTTTCTTTTGGGCCGTCTAACGAATACGAGGAGGCAAAGAAAGTTGTATGATAATTGCCCAAAGGTCGTGAATCTCTTGAGACTCTTGGCGATTATGCAATGTTTATGCGTGTTTATACAAATCTCCCCAACATTCTAAACAAAGAAACATAAAGTGAAAGCTGCCCCAAAACAAAAAAAAAAAAAGGTTGTACTCATCTTAATGCACTTTCAGTTTTCAACATAACACAAAAATGTTTGTTGCGGGTGTTACGGTTGGGAATTTTCCCCCCGAATTCCCAATTCCAGCTGGGAGGAACAGCATCCCACAGTTGATCGGGGCCAATCACAGAGATCTTTATCCGACATCCCCAGAGCGTGCTGAGAATAAAAGAAGAAGAAACTTGCAATCGAGAGACCGAGAGCTTTGAGCTCAGCTTGGAATCTCATCGGGCTTATTACAAATTCTAATCACATGCGATCCGTTTCGTTTCGTTTCTTTTCGTTTCGTTTCGTTTCGATTCCTCTTTCGGTTCCACACACACTCTCCGATTGTTATTGGAACGGGCATTGGGTCGTACAATGGCCCGGTACAGAGTCGATGGGCTGTCGCTTATCGATTAATCATCAAATTAAAAATTACTAAACCCAAAGCGTGGAGCGTGGCCGAAACACCATAGAGACCTCACAGCACCCCTGCTTCCCCTGCTTCTCCTGCTTCCCCTTTTGAGGTAGCCACAAATAAACACGCACTTCATTTTGCTCTTTGCATAGCTTTTTTATTGGCACTTAAAGTGCCCCCTCCGACCAGCCAATTTAAACAATATCTAGAATTTCATGGTAAAAACCGCACGAATTTCGATTTATTTTTGGGCTATTTTTCCGTACCAATTGCCAATTGTTTGGCTAACTAAGGGGGAAAAGGTCGCGGAAATGGCGAATTTCAGGGTTAGAATAGGAAGTGCGTAGAAAAACAGATTCTGTATAATGATATAGGGCTAGATAATTGCCAAACTTAAAAAGTTTATTTCAGGTTATGTATGTCTTCTAGGGTTAAAAGCTGTTAAGCATTCCAAGGTTGATCTGAAATTTCGAACTAGGAAGATCTGCGCCCGTGTCAGTTTCAACTATCAGACCACACCATATTTATAGAATTATTTACGATAATTGCTGAAAAATTCCAAGGAAACAAGAAAACAACGCAATTGAGCAATGAAGTGTTACATCAACACTCCCAATGCAAATACTATATAGTATACAGTATATATTAAAGTCGTAAATTCATTTAAATATGGGCAAAGGCAAATGAAACAACACACATGCGAATATTGTGTGACAAATGTATAGATGAAAAATGTTTCCGAAGGGGAAAAAAAAACAAAACTGTCCCCTAAATAACACTTTGAAGCGCCGCCTGGCGGGCAATTGAGGCGCATGCTGTAACGAGTACAAAGTTCAATCGATATCAATCGGCGTGCGGCATTTTCTCGGCATTTTCATTAGGCAAATGAATTAATTTGATGCACAGTGAGAGATTTTCCAACGCTTATCACAAATTTGTCATCAGCTTGTTGTAATGCGATCACAAATACATACACACATGCACACACAGTTGAAGTCCGAGAGCGAACGCCACATGCTGGTCATAATGAAGTTGAGCGGCTGCAAGAGATAATGATCGAAAACATCGCGCGACGCGACGCCAAGACAATTAAAAGCCAAACGAAAGAATTGCAAGCGCCGCGTCGCAGTCGCAGTCGCTGTCGCAGTTGTGCAGAGAGGCCCCAACCGAAGCTAGCCGCACAGCCGCTCTGACGCGACGCTCAGCTGCTCAGCTGGTCGTCAAGCAAGTTGCGTCGAAGTCGCCTGCGCAGACGTATCGCGTCTGCCGGCATATTCAGTTGAATTTTAGTGCTCGTCGCGGCCACAACGTAACAGGCGCTCAGTAAGCGGCGCAGTCGTAGGCGTAAACTTGACTTTGACTCTCACGCTCCCCCACACACACACACTAGTGTACTATAAATGTGTCTGTGTTCGTACGTTCGTTCGCTTGCAGGCTGACCGTGAAGTTAGTTCTTTTTGCATGTTTATTAACTGAGTAACTGTAACTGTGCTTTGTTATTTGTTTTTGTTATTACCGCTTTTCATTTGGCAAGTTCATTCACGTTTGCACGTTTCATCATCGCTGGCCTGCCTGGCCGCTTAATTAATGTAGTAATGTAAAGCAAATACAAATATCGAAATCGGCGTTAAACTAATTGCAATTAACAATTTGCAAGCATTATTGTAATATTGTTTCTTTTTTGGCTTTATGACTTCATATTCATATTCGCATTCATTTCCGTTTTGCTTTGCTTTGCTTTTGCTGTGCATTCGAGCGCGCAACAAATAATTGTTGCATTTTCATCATACTTTTGTTGCATTTGTTGCTATATTATTGAAATGCTATTTAAACTATCTCCGATGATTGCCTCTAACTAAAGAAAGTGAAGTTTCTCAAAAATACTAAACACAATAATTATAATCCACAGTAATTATGCTAATTTTGATAACCGTTAAATGCTCAACAACAACAACGAAAACAACAACGAAAACAGCAGAAAAACTGTTTGTTCGCTAACAAAGAAAACGCAAAAACAAAAACAACAAAAACCCTTAAGTGCAAACAAAAAACCAAACTGTTTAAATACTTATATTTACGCTAAGAAATACAAATAATAAATACCTAAATAATGGCTACAACATTTATGCCGAAATAAAAGCCCCCGAGTGCCAAAACAAAAGCTTTTCGAAAGGTACGTACGCCAATGACACCAAAAGCAGAAGCTTTAAAGCAAGCAGAGAGGCAGAGAAGCAGAGAGGCAGCCAAACTAATCCTTGATTATCCTTTGTGCTCTGCAATTCTTTGTATACTCAAATAAAACAGAATTCGAAATGAAAGGTTTAACGAGTATTCAATTTTCAGTTTTCAAATAATATTAATTTTAATTTGATTGTTTTTAATCCAAATTAAACAGAACCCTGGTTGGGAATCATCCTTTTGAAAGGAATTCCATTATTCTGGAAAATCTAGGCAGTCCCATACTTATTGAAACAATCAAAAAGCTTATTTCGAAACTGAAAAATGCTCATCCGAATGCTCTAACAAAAAACCTTTCCCAAAGCTCCACGACTTAAGAATTGCTTCCTACGAATACAAAAATAATACAACTTTCAAATAAGAATGAGAATTCTCAAAAAAAACTATATATTAATTTGGAAAATCGAATGAAATGAAAACAAACTTATAATACCCTCTGCTAGGGTATAATAAAAGAAAAACCAATTTTATAGTTTTATATGGATTACTTATAATCAAAACTATAAATAGTCTCATTTTGCGCTAATTATATAAGTTGTAGTTAAAAAAAAATGTGTGTATGAAAGTCAGTAATATCCAGAACAGTCGAAAACACACGTAAACCTAAATTTGATTCAAACAAAGGGTTGTCTTGAATAGTACTTCCCTATCAGGTATTGCTTTGTTTAACTCGGAAACCTACGCTGATGAAATAAATTCAAACATAACTCTAAAACACGTACGGATTTTCGGGTGAAAATTCAAATTAACCTAGTTTTGAATTGGTTAAAAGTTGATATTTAAAGTGGTGAATGCAAATGTCAATAGTATAATATATTTATATCAATAAACCTTTATTCTATCTATACCTTAGTTCAATTTTGTGCAGCTATTTTAAGTAATCTAGTTGACTGCCTTTCGGGTTAATATGAAAGCTTTCTTCATCCTATTAGCACATGATTTCAATTATCTTTTGTTAGTTTTCCTATAATCATGGCAAAAAATAGTGGCAAGTGAAGCGTTCCTTTTGGTTTCATGCACTTGTCTTTTCATTGTTGTTCCACTGACTTCCTCCGCCGGCATTTCCTTTCCTTAATCTTAGCCTACTTAGCGGATTCTCTACGCTCAATGACAACGACAACAACAAACAACCTTTCACACTTTCGGAGAAAAAAGACGCCTTGTCACTCCGCAGATCATTAGGTGGCGAGTGTTCCGCATTTGTTTGTGACACATTTCCACAGATACAAGTTCGCAAGTTCTGGGCTGACGACAGTCAGTCGGACGGACGGAAAGGCAAACAAAGCGCTAAAATTTGTATGCCATTGTCAAACATTTGCTGTCTAAAATTGAACTACTTTCGTTTGCAAAGAAGGGGGCTTTAGCATACATACATAAGTATCATAAGTCTTTCTTCGGGGCGACAGCTTGGACAGTCTCCAAGTTTTGATACTGCTGTCAAATGCAGTCGTAACATAATAAAGCGCACCATAAACATTTACCATTTACCTACTTAGCCCCCAGTCGCCAATTGTCAGACTTCAGTCTTTTGGACTTTCATTCAAATATTTGCATTAAATTTTGCACAAACTGTCACGGGACGGGACAGTAAGGGGCAGTACGGGACAGTACGGGGCAGTACGGGGCAGTACGGGACAGTACGGAATGGGGCGGTGTGCGCTTTTAAATGCAACTCCAGCAGTACACTGAAAAAGTGAATAAAAAAACATCAACATTCAAAAAGAGGCCGCAGCAACAGAAATAGTTGAAATTCGCTCGAAATCAAAATACATAAAACAAAAGCAGAAAAAACATTTTTTATGATTCGTCTTTTTTTTTATGTGTATTTTTTCGCGTTTGTGACAAGAATTTGCAAATGTCAACGAAAATTGCGCGCTTCGCATTAAAAAGAGAATTCAACATCGGCAAAAAGGGCCGAAGAGCAGGCTCTATACAGAGAGATAAGGGGGAAATACCAAAGACCCCAAAACGCAAACCAATTGAAATTGTTTTATAAGACCAAGTCTTTTTTTTCATTTATTTTGGGGCACTTTGTGTTTGGCATTTTTAAAGAGTTTGTAGCAGTTGCGACATCAGGATCGAATCGTAACGGATCGTATCGTATCGTATTGTATCGGATCTGATCGGATCGGTGTTACTTCAAAGCGAAAACAATAATTTACTTAATGAGCAAATATGTAAGAAGTTGTCGTCAGGTATAATTATTCAAAAATGTGTTGATCGCATCGCTGTTCCCAATTCCGATTACTTTTTCATTTAGAATCGTTTTCGATTATTTGTTTTTGCTGTTTTCAATTGAAATGGCTCTGCTGTTTTGAAGGGAAAGCTTACAGATCAGCTAACAATTTGAATTCTCGTTGATCTGATTGGAATCGGAAAATGGGAACATACCTAAATTGTTTCAAAATCAACCTCGTACAATTGCCTATCGATTTTTATCCTTTCATCGAATACATTTTACCCGTTTAATTGTTAATAAGCTTATTTATTTTGTTGGTTTCAATTAACCTTCATATGAACTCAAGATCTGACTTTGGTGTAAGGTGTAAGACACTGAGTACATTTACAATTTTTGATACTTCCATTGTGTGTTCCTATATGCTATACTTCCCCATTCGAATTGGAATTGTTAATGCCAACTTTGCTTTTATTACAAAGCCACAGCAACAACAACAACAACAAAAACTACAACCTCAAAGCCATGGGCCAACTGACACTTGTATAAATCGAAGTACTTTAAAGACACCTGTTGACAGGTGCATTTGTCAGCCACAATCTGTAACTGTTGTAAGTGTTCCAAGTACTCCAAACAAAGCAATAACACTATTGGCTATTATTGAGCAAGTTTAGATAAAATACTATAAATCTAAATATTATTTATGTTTATAAAGGTCGTTCGTCACAGAGTAAAGTACTTCATAGCTATTTTTGTGTACTTAGAGGCTTTGATTAGCTAATTGCCTTTGTCATTGTAGCAAAGTTGCTATTTACGACTGGGTTTTCATATTGATAGCGAACGATTTATGAGATACTTACTGCCAGGTAGACAGAGAGATGGGGTGTTAACATTAGCTTGATGTCATCGCCGAACGAGTTTTGATATTTCTTTCTATCTTTCTTTGGACTGAAGTCATCATATAATGAACCAACTCAGAGGTTTCTCCAACTAATTAGACCATAAAGCAGCCGACCTGCCTGGCCGAACTAATTCGCTCAGATAAACCACAACAAAGGTCACGCTTTAATTGATAAGAAAACACAATGCCGTACCTTTGGGCCCGACACAGAAGAAGAAAATGTGATTCCGAGCCCGAATGGCGGCTACTGTAGGTAAATGAAACGCTCTAAGAGTCAGTCAAATGGAAATCCCCATTCGAAAACAATGACAGTGCCCTCCGCCGCGAAGAGCCAGATGAAGAAAGAACCCAGCTGAAGAACCAAACTGAACTAAAATGAACTTGAAGTGCCAGCTGTGCCCCGATAAAGATCACACCCCAGTCACAGGTGGAAGTTCCTCCTATGGTCTGGAAAAAAAAACAAAAACTCAGAATCATGCCACAATTGAGTGCACTTTTCTTGGCTTTGGGCAAAGAAAAAGAACAAAGACACTAGCAACAGCACAAATATAATATAACAGCAAGATACCCTGTAAACCTAATATGTATATAAGTGATTGTAAGAATAGAAGAGAAAGTATTATCATACCTGAACCATTCTTCACATGGAGTGTATATTCAATTTCCTTTGAAAAGTTTGTCTGATTCTTTGGTTGCAACGTTTTTTTTTCACTTATTATTATTGAATGATCGAATTTGACTTAAATAATTGAAGCCGAGCAATGAAAATGTTTCAACAATACTTTAATTTAATGTTTTACGTCTTTACCAAGGTGGATTTACTCAGAATTTGTAGATTTCTTTATAAATCCACCTTGGTCTGCACCTTCTCAGAAATAATTTTGACGCAAGTGAAGTTGGCTGCACTTAACTTCGATATACCAATTGTAATCGATAGATCAACACAGCTGAATATTTCGCAAGCTAAAGTTCGCTTTGGAATGCTGAAATGAAACACGTTTATGCATTCCTAATAAGTATTTGTATATCAAATGGAATAGAATAAATCCACAATAATTTCTTAAATTGTGTGTTATTTTACCAACATCCATTATACCCTCCTGTTGCTTTTGGCTTGCAGGGTATTCAGAGTAACACTTATAATAGTTTTGAACCTTTTCGAGGCACTTAAATTGTGCAGCGAAGCGTGCTCCCACCAACATGGTTTCCGAGTCTTCCCTGTAACCTCTGCGCCTGCTAACACTTATCTGCCAGCTACGCCCTTTTTCAACACTGCTCTGAAGATGGAAGTATGGGTATGGGAATGGGAATGGGAATGAACCGGAGAGAGTAATTAACCCATGTTGGACAACGTTCTGCCGGTTGCCTTTTGCAAACATTTAATTGTTCGATTGCCGTGCAATTAAATGTCCAATATTTGAAATTCCTAAACCAACAAATACTTTAACTCCAGGCTATTCCATCAATGGATAGATCAAAGTTCTGCCGCCTTGTGCTACGGTTCTGGACATATTCAAAGCATTCCATTCCATTTCATTTCATTTCGTTTCGTTTCATCTCATTTTACTTCACGTGGAGCTATTAAAACCCATCAACATCAACCTCAACATCATCTTCATCATCATCTGAGAATCTAAAGACAGCATTAAAAGCGATCCGCGTATTATATAAGATGAAACTGAAAGAGAGCTCCACAAGTGTCACACTTTGCGACTCTGCAGCTTCTTCATAACCAAAATTCCGTCCGAGAGTTGTCCAATTAGTTGCTTCCGTAATTTCTTGGTATTATTTTAATTAGTTTTTGTTATTGTTATTGTTTTATATTTTTGTTTTGCTTTTTTTTTATTTAAATTGCGTTCACTCCGTGACAAGTTTTATGTGCCGCCTCAAAGATTTATTTGTTTTTTAGTGCTTGCCACAAATTTTGATAATGATAAACAAACGATGGAACTATGAAACTGCCAGTGTAATTTATGAACAGATCCGATCGTAATTCCCATGAATTATTTCTCTTTTTTTTTTCTTTCGGCTAAATGCAAGCAGCTTTGACTATGGAGAGGGTATTTGAAAATGGTTTGATTTCGTTTTCAGTTTTTGGGCTAACAATTGGTAAGAGCTACTATTTATAAAGGTTTTCACTTCCTGGTTATGATATTCACTTAGAAAAGTGAAGAACTCATCATAAATTTGGCTGTAGACATTCTGTAATATTCCTTTTGCGAAATTGGCTCGTAAATAGCGTTGAAATGTTCCTTGAAATGTTCTCCTTAACCTGCCTTCATGCCTTCGTTCCTGTCTGCCCTCCTGCCTGCCTGCCTGACTATCTTACAAATAATTCACAACGCGCTTAACGCGCTTACCCCCCGCACGCGGCAACAACCGCTGCCCCCGCTGTTGGCCATTGCCAATGGCAAAAATGCGTTTAAGTCAAGTCGCCGAGAGCCGCCGCCGAAAGCCGCCGCCGGGTGCGTGTGTTCAACGTGTGTGGCAGCTGCTACCTTCCTGCCCGCCACGCTCCCTGCCGCTCCCGCTAGTCCCCAGTGCCAGTCGAGCTGGCACTTTAGCTCGATATTTATGCAACGGCACACACTTCAGTTCTGTTCTCCTCCCTCTCTCTCTCTCTCTGTCTCTCTCTTTCGCTCCCTCAGCTGCAATTTAAGCGCACATTTTTCTTGGCAACACATTTTCCTCGCCATATGCATAAGCAGTTTTTCCAGCTACCCTTTCGCCCCCCGCCTCAGGCACCGCTCGCTCGCTCGTCCCTCTGCTCACTCATCGCATTGTTTGCAACACTTGGCGCTTGCCACATAACAACAGCAGCAACAGAAGTTGCAACTGCAACATATGCAACAACAGCAGCAACAGCGTCCGCTATGCAGCGTTGCATGACACATTAAATGCAAAACGGGCAGCGTGCAACACAAACAGACAGAGACGGACATACTAAGAGTGAGCGAGAGGGGAGCAAACCTGCGGAATTTTGTTGCCCACCGCCAAGAAGTCGGTCTCAGTGTCGGCTTGAGCAGCGGTTTCTGCTGCCGTTGGCTCCCATTCTCCCGTGCTGCTCTTATTTAATAAAAGAAATGGTCTGGAATTTTTTATACCATGCCCTGTAACCACACAACATAAGATTGGGGCGTATTAGGCTTGGCTATAGCATATTTCATATGGTTAGATCTTATAACTTACCGTAGATGTGCCAATTTAAAAGCTAGACTTGCTAAACTTGGATCCTAAGTGGTATAAGACATCATTAAACTTAATAAATTCAAGAATTTGTAGCAAAAAAAGGTATTCTAAAACTAATTATTGATTTCCTCATTATCAAAGAAAGGAAAATTAAGCTAATATAAAGATCGCTTTATTTACTATATAATTCATATTCTTTCATTATATTATCAGGCCTTTTTCGGGGCCTAAAGTCGGCAAGATATTTCGAAAACGAACTTAAGTGTTCCCATTTTCACATTTGCAAAGAATTTGCGGATTGAATTCACTTGCTTTTGAACGTGGAAATAGGAACAGGTCTCTTATAACATACTCTTCAATAAGGATCTGATAATTAGCAGATATTTATCTGAAGTGTATAGATACACATTTTTCTTTGTAAACTCACAGTTCCTGAAGATTACAGGGTACAATATGGACGACTATTTGCTGGAGTTCTTGGGCTATTTTTGCATAATAAACCGGCTGTTTCTGTAGCAGCTGTTCGGCTTATGTTGAGTTATTGCTCAGTTGTTATTCCTTGTCTTATGACAATATAATTAAAATGGCAACTCTGAGATCAACGTGGATTGCCAAGGTAAAGTCCAAATTTGTGGCATAATGCGTAACAATTTGCAGCAGGATTTGTAAATGAAGCATGCCTGAGCTGGGGCCTAAACATTAATCAAGCAGAAAGTGCATTGCAACATGTAGTTCGAGCTCATTAAAATGTATTAAATTATAAACAGACATGGGCTCTTATCGTCCCCATTGTGGCTGCTGAGATTTCAAAAGGCTGCCTCAGGCAGTGTAGCTACCATCTTCATTTTCATCTTCATCTTCATCTCCGATCTGATCCATCCATCAAACGACGCATTGAACACTTTAAATAATTGCACATTGTGGCTGAGGCTTTAATAAAATAATTAAAATGAAATATGCCAGGCTCGCCGCCAGCTGAACCTGAACAATATTAAAAGTATTTCGCTCTGTCTTCGCACTTGAGCAAATTGCAAAGAGTAAACTGGGTAGAAAAAAATCGGAGAAAAATCAGAAACCACGAAGAATCAGCCGCAGAATGCTATCCATGTAGAAAAATGTGCGGGCTACCAATCTACGCATTTTTTATATATATTTTTTTCAACCATTTCAGTCATTTATTTTTTGTGTTTTTTTCGCGCTCCACGTCAAAGGAAGGCCGACAAGTAAAATGCGAGCGATAAAATGTTTTAAAGAAATTGCTGAAAAGCATAAAAGATTCAGTAGAAAATATTAATTTCAATTATTTACGTAAGCAGCACGCAAGAGATTTTCCCACCATTTCCCACGTTGAGAATCGCCGAGAGGGGCGCTCCTAAGTGGCATTTTGTGCGCTAAGTGCGCGCAATTTGTTACAGGATTTCTCCCGCCAAGGGACAGAGAGAGAGAGAAGGGAGAGTAACTATCCGCTTTATATGTAAGTATGTGGAACTGTGGGAAGCTAGCTGTGCCAGCTAGTAGCTTGTAATTATCAGCGGTAGGTGGCGTTGCTGTTGTGGGCAGCGAGCGCTGTTATGCAATCGACGGGAATCGCATGTCGATAACAGCGGAAGTTATTAGAGCCAGTTTCGAGTTATGCGAGCCAGTTCCAAAGAACTCTCAGCGTTCTTGGCATTGAGATACTCAACGGGGCGGCTTCGCTTTGGTTTCACTCGCTTCTAATTAAAGACGACACTTTGGCATGTACTCGAAAGCGATTCGACGACAGCACGGAAATACCTCGGAATGAGCTTTAAAGAGCACACAAACGTTTTGTTAAAGTACCAAGAATTATACACCATTCCAGTTGATTGTACCAGAATACAGAAATAACTACCTACCTTACTTCATTCGTATTTCAGCCAGATTCACAAATTGGCAATACCAAAATAGTTGGTCTTCTTAACCTTTCACACCACACATCGAACGCTTGAACAGAGCCCCTGAAGATTACAATTAAATGTGGCCAGTTGGCTGTTTCAAAGCTCACAGCGGGGTTGCCAATGTGAAGTTAAAAAGAACTATATATATAAAGAAACATAACAGAAACTGTGCAGAAATGCCGAAATTGCCAGAAGATTTGACCATAAGCTGCGGTAGAACGGTGTTATTTAATTGCCAAAATGCCAGGTTAACGCAATCTGAAAAGATTACAAATTATAAAATTGTGGCAGGTGTCCCGAACCAACGACCCCGACCCCAATCCCGACCACATCATCCAAAATTCCATCCAAAATTTGAGCCTACATTAAGCAGCCATTAGATAAGAATCAATGGCTAACAAGTTATGCATAATAAAACGAGGCTTTTGGTAAACAAAGAGCCAAAAGACAACAACTTGCTAAATACCAACGGGCGCCTCATGTTACACTTGAGACTTGAAGATTAATCGCTGCCACGACAACTACAGGGTATAGATGGGTTCGATGGGGTTCAGGGAATACTCTTTCTTCATATTTTTTTGTGGCTAATTTGATTAATTAGGCGTGGAAAATCTGTGAGCGCCCAAATGAATAAAAATTGTTAGCTTAAATTGACGGCGCCTAAAGGTTTTTTGTTGTTTTTTTATAAATAATTACAATTATTATTAAACTTCAGTGGCTTATTAGCTGCTTCTATGCCTAATTGCAAGTAATTTGAACGCTGGGAAACATTGAGTTCCTCCCATGCCTAATATCGATAAGTCAGGGAATGTGTCATCAAATTTGTGACTCGAACTACAATCTTATGAATGAGTGGACACATGACGTAGTTCAATCAATAGACTGTATGTCAGGCACAGCTGAGTAATATATGTATATAGTATATACTATATAAAAGATATTTGAGTTATGCCTCACTGGGCTAAGGAAAGCGGCCACCGGCAATCGATGATCGAATATTTATTTTGGATTCACTTATCGATTGACTACTGAGTAATAAATTCAGTGAAATGCTGACCAAACTTTGCTCGCTTTTCAAGGTCTCTCTCTCTTGAGCTATAAATCTGATAAATACACGTTTTAAGCCAACATTTCTAGGTCTTTTCACCCATTCAGTAATGCCCTTGGGGGCCCTTGGATATCTTACATTTACTACATGGGGCATTCACCAATTCTTTGTTTGCAATTTTTTTGCTTTTACAATTTTCTGCATATGCGGCTTGAAAATGTTATGTACATCACTTTTTTTTAGCCTTTCTTTTGATTAAACAACAATTTGTTTCGTTTTGTGCGACGTTTACAGTCGCTAAAGTTCATTAACATTTCGCTGGCTAAAAGAACTGAATTGAAATTCACAAAAAAAAAATACCAAAAATATAAACTTGAGCAAGAGAAAAGGCAAGAATTCTTAACTCGAGCGTGCTCGACCGGAAGATACCTTATAAGAATGTTATTTTTTACTGATATTTACTACTTAAGGCCTGTTTACACACACTGGCAGTAGGCCGATGCCTGCCACAGTGTTTACACACAGGCGAATATTCGATTAATTTAACTGGCAGCACAAATTTCAGTCTAGTATCTGGCTATATTTTGTACAATTGTCAAAAATCTCTGGCCAACAGGAATGCCACATAATAATTTTTGTCGATAAGCAGTCAGATGTATTTTTTTGGTGTTTACACATGGACGAATAACTTCTGGCAGCCTGTGTCGAAAAGGTTGCCGGAATGTTCTGACAGGCTATCTGGCAGGTGTTTACACATGTCTGGCAACAAAATTGGTCGAATGTTCGGCCTACTATTAAAGTAGTTGCTTGCCTAATGTCTATGTTTACTATCCGATAGTTCTGAAATTTTGAGCTTTAAATGTTAACATATAACAGCTTACGTGTACCAAAAATCAAGACATTAGCTTTAAAATTACAAGTTCTAATCGTTTCTACTGATTTGGGAGCAACCAAAAAACTTATTCTAAGTTTGCGTACAATACGAGTATTATATGATTTTCTTTGATATTGAAAGTTGGGATGAATGGTTAGCTCTTTTCGTTTATTGATGTGGATCAGGAATAGGGTATATATTATATTTTGAGGGCGCGGAAATGTCTCCTTCCGTCTGCTACCTATAAGTATTTATTCTTCACTTTATTATAGCATTTTATGGCTACAGGGTATTCAAATGAAAGACCAAATAGCAATTTTCATTTAAGTTCTGATTTAAGTTTAATTAACTATGCAAATCTTAGAAGAACTATGCATACTTTTTCAATAATATGTGGGTGTTTTTCATTTCTAAGTATTTCCATTTGACGAAATTCAATTTCAATTAAAGCCAAACAAAGAAATCTTAGTATAAATTTAATCGGCCATTAGAAACCTAATATTTTGTGCGACGTTAAATGAAGATTTCAAGCATAAATTAGTTGGGATTTTGGCATGGCAATTATGTGGTGAGGAGGAGGAGGAGGAGAAGAAGGGGGACTAAACTCCCCCAACGGATGACCCCAATACAAACGCTTAAATCTGTCAACCTGCGCTGGAGGTGGCTGAATAGTTTTGCCATTTGGATTTTTGATGGTCAACTTTTTCTATTCTTCGCTGGAGAAACTTTCGCTTTTGGCTTTAGACCCCCAAAAAAAAAAACCAAAAAAACCTTTGTTGTCTATATCTTTTTGTATCTGTGGCATTATTATAGCTACTTATTATTATTAGAGACGTTTTGTCAACGCTGCGGACTGGGACAAAAAAAAACTACAGCAATTTTGAGCTGCTGTTGCGGTTTTTAATTGCTCTATGCTAGATGGGTTATACGTAAGATTCCCCCCCGCTGACGTGGGTTAATGCATAATGACAACTGTTTCTTTGCTTTTGGGCGAAAGTTTTTTTTTTCGGTTTCGGTTTCGTTTTCGGTTCACGAATAATTATAGTCTTTTAAGAGCTACTACCTCCCGGCTAATAAGTAGACAACCGTTTGCAAATTATTTATTTTCAAGTTTTTGCCTCTTTTTATATTCTTCTGGTCAAATCTCCACAGCTTACAACTCGAACTCATATTACCTCTGAACATCGACTAGTTGCAAAATATTATCCATAAATAAATATATCCCATAAACAAAAACCTTTCCAATTTGTGTTGAATGTTTTGGCTTAAACTTTTAACTCAGCCGAGAGAAATCTCTGGCTCTGATCCTAAGCACACTTCTGTTGAATTCCCTTCCCTTTTTGTTATCGATATCGTTCAATATTTTAGAAAACACTTAAAACATTTATTGCATCGATTGCAATATAAGAACCTGTTTACTTTTTTAAAATGAATAAATGTTTTTAAAAAAATACCTTTAACCTTATTGAAAGCTATGTATCTACTATTGTTGCCTAAGATTAAGCCTTATATTATTTTTAAATGAGTTTAATATCAATTTTGTTATCCATTTTCATTAATTGTTTGATCTTATATCAATTCACCATCAAAATAGTAAATAATCGATCATATTTCCAAGTTATCGATTCTCGTTTTTCCCCATATGAATATCGAAATCAACATCAATACATCAATATTATTTATCGATATATATCAGCTTTTTTAAATTATTTATTTGTGATGATCTAGTTGTGATCGGCACTTTGCGATCTAACCCAACCATGTATGGGGTTTAATAATCCTGGTTCTACATATTTACAGTTTCAGTTGGTATAGCAGTTAAATTTCCTATTCTGCATCGATTCCTCATCCTTTGCTAATCGATAATTTCACACTTCCATACCTCTGCCTTGACTATCGGTATCAACTAGCTTTTCCTTATATGTTTATCGAACTATCGATCATTTTACAACTCTTATTTGCCACTCCACATGTTGCTCCTTATGTGTTTTGCTAACCAATGCCTCTCCCCTCTCTCTACCGCTACCTTTACAGATCTTGGTACCCTAAACAATCACAACAACAACAACAAGAACAGCAACACAATCATCAGCACAACAACAACAACAAAGACAGCAACTGAAATCAACAGCAAAAAGAATCTTACGACGAAGACTTCAACACCGAACTCGACTCCTTCTCCAACTTCGACTCCAACTCCGACTGCAACTCCGAGCTTGCAGCAGAAGCACAACAAAATGGAGCTGCTGAGCAGCCCAACAGCAACAACAACAGCAACAAGCGTAACAACAACAACAAAGCAGCTGCTGGTGCAAGATTACCTGAGCTACGCCTCCCCACCGACCTATTCCCGCTTGCCGCCCGATGGCCATGAGTTTCCGCCCAACTTCAGTGAGCCGCTGATTATGCATACCCAGCCACATTCCGCGCTCCTCAAGGCGGGCCTCAAATCAGAGCTCAGCTTCGAGCACAACAACAATAACAACAACAACAATAAACTGGAGGCAGCACCGCCGCTGCCCAAAACGGGACCACCGCCCACCGTGCCGCGTAAGCTGTATCGCCAGGATCTGGTCATCAATGTGGAGGATGCGCGTCAAGCGTCGCGTGCCGCTGAGGCAGCAACGATAACAGCCACAGCGCCATCTGGCGGCATTGGCCGTGACTATCAACGTTCCTTGAGCGCCAGCGCGCCACGCAAGCCCAGCGATTGGCGCAAGGACGAGAAGTCGGAGAAGTCCGTGCGCGACAAAATTGCCATGTTCTCCTCCAGCAACGAACTGGACGCCATTGCGCCGCCCACACCCAGCTCCACTTCCGCCTCAGCCTCTGCCACTGCCACTGCCTCCAGCTTCTCCCGCAAGCCGCTCAACATGAGCAGCGAGAATCTGCTGGAGGCGGCCTCCTCGACGCCGCCGCCGTCGCTGAAGACGCGCGCCATGAGCGTGGAGAACCTGAACGATGCACAGCGTCAGTATCAGTTGGCCAAGCAGCTGCCACAGCTGCATGTGGCCGATTCCATGTACTCGCTGCACACGGTGAGCACGCCCAGCTACAGCAACTACAGTTACGCCTCTCTGCCCAGACGCAGTCATGGTGGCGTCGGCACCGGCTCTGCCGCTGCAGCTGCCTCGGCCGCCGCCGCGTTGGAGCGTCGCATTAGCTTCTCTGGCGAGGGCGATGCGGCAACTCGCAAGGCGGCCATTACCAACATACTGGAGCAGCGGCGCCGCAGCCTGTCCAAGCTGCGCGGCCTAGTCATACCGGAGCGACCGCAGCTGCTGGAGCCCATACTGGATCTGCCCGAGATCAAGAGCCAGGTGAAGGCGGCTAGCGGTGAGGATTCAACGGACAGCGGCCTCGGCGAGACACGTCCGCTCAGGCACAACAACAGCAGCAGCGTCAACAGCTCCAACAACAGCGGCAACAACTTGAGCAGCTATCGCAGCATCTTCTCGACGGTTCAGCGTCGTCCGCTGGAGTCGCAACTGTCGCAGCCGCCTGCCAAGCCGCCGCGCACCTCGCTGGCCAGCAGCCTGAGCACGCCCAGCAGCCTGAGCACACCCAGCAGCAGGCCTATTCCCAGCCAGCTTCAGCAGCAGCCACAGTTTCTGCTAGATCAGGAGAGTGACACGGATTCCGTGTTCTCGAGCACGGCACGTGTGCCGACGCCGCCGGAGAAGTTTGCGCTGACACGCACGCTCAGCTCGGAAACAAACACTTCGATAGCCAGCTCCAACACCTCCACACTGACCTCGGGCTCCTCGGCGGGCTCGCAGGCCAGCTGCAGCTCCCTGGGCAGCACGCCCACAGTGGATCTCACGCGGCGCGTGCTCAAGTGTCAGCTCAATGGTAACGGCAATGGCAATGGCAACAGCTCCGAGCTGGCGCTGACCAATCGCAAGAGCATTCTGGCCTCGGCCAAGTGCCGCAGCGCCAAGAGCCGCGGCCAGGACAACAGCAACGACAATGACAACGACAGCACCGACGGGGAGGCCTGCGTCCTGAACGGACGTCGCCTCAAGTCCAGCTACAAGCAGCAGCAGCAACAGCAGCAGCATCAGCTGCTGGGCAAGCAGCTGGTGGTGGACAAGCTGATCAATGTGGCTGCCTATGTGGAGCTGACCTCGGATACGGACGACAGCAGCCGGCGCTCCGATACGCCGGCCAAAATCAGTGCCATGTTCATTGACGAGGAGCGCAAGGCGAGCTTCAAGGCGGATCCCACGCAGCAGGCCAAGCTGCAGCTGGTGCAGGCCAAGCCCGTGATTAGCCCGGCGCCACAGCGCAGCCTGGCGCCAAAGTTGACTCTAGGAAACACCACCAAGTCGCAGACCACCGCCGAACTGCGTGAGAAGTTTGAGCGTAGTGCAGCCGCTGTAGCTGCTGCTGCTGCTGCTTCGGCGCCAACGTCTGCTCCAGCGCCGCCCATTCACAAGGCCATTGCCACAGTTGTGGTGGCAACGAAGCCGCACCATGAGCGCTTCAGCTCGCTGGACTCGCTGGCCTCCAGCTCGTCGGGCGTCAGCTCCACCACGCAGAATGTGAGCACCACACAGGAGACGGCCACCGAGTTCGGCAGCTTCTCATCGCTGGGCAGCAATCAGAGCTTGATTACCGCACAGGATGTGCAGCAGATTGTCGAAGAGGCCGATCCGCCGCTCAAAACGCCCGAGGCATTCATCATTGTCCTGCAGCGGGATACGCCGGAGAGCAGCATTGGCATCACACTGGCCGGTGGCTCCGACTACGAGGCTAAGGAGATAACCGTAAGTCGCATAGTTATGCACTCCTTGTATCGGGGATTGAACGTTCTCTCTTCCCTTTCGCAGATCCACAAGATTCTGAGTAACACTCCGGCAGCCAAGGATGGCCGCCTGAAGAAGGGCGATCGCATTTTGGCCGTCAACGGTATGAGCATGCGTGGACTGACCCATCGCGAGTCGATCAGCCTGCTGAAGGTGAGTTGCTGTCAAATACCAATGCTTATTATGCAAACTTACGTTTCTACGCTCCCTCTCTCTATAGACACCCCGTCCTGAGGTCGTCCTGGTTGTGACTCGGTCAGAGTCACTGATAATCAAACCCCTGAACAAGAAACGCTCCTCTCTGGGCTCGCTCAGTTCGCTGAACGAGAAGCCCACGGAGCTGGATTACGAACGCAAACGCAACTACCACAAGGCCTCGCGCTCCCTGGATCTGGATCTAGACATAGTGTCGAATGAGGGCGGTGGCGCCACCGTGCCCAGCACACCCAGCACCCTCAGCACCCCGAGCACAGGCACCAACAGCCCCCAGCAGCCGGCCAGCCTCCTGGATGAGGCGAACAGCAACGATGCGGAGGCCACCATTGCCGGCATACGGGCACGACGTCAGCTCTCCCGCGGAGAGGCGGCCAAGCTGAGCACCAGTGAGCTGCTGGAGCGCGCTGCAGAGGCACGTCAAGCCATTGCCGCTGAGATACGCGCCCAGGGTGAGTCCTACACAAGGAGTTTGAATAATGGTCGCTAATAACCAATTTCCTGTTTCCGTTTCTAGCTGAGGATGCTGCCGTCGGCGGTGGCGCCCGCTGCGTAGAAATTGTCAAGGATAGCTGTGGACTAGGCTTCTCCATTGAGGGTGGCTTCGACTCGCCGCTGGGCAATCGCCCGCTGATTGTCAAGAAGGTTTTCATGGGTGAGTTGGCGGGGAACTATAAATAACTTGTGGCTTTGACTAATCCCAAACTCTTGGACCTTTCAGGTGGCGCTGCCCAGAAGACCAATCAGGTGCGCAATGGCGACGAGATCCTCAGCATCAACGGTGCATCCACGGCGCGCATGACTCGCGTCGATGCATGGAACTATATGAAGCAGCTGCCGCTGGGTCCGGTCAAGATTTCATTTGCCTAAAGATGATAATGATAATGATGATGATGATGATGATGATGATTAGAAATGCGCCACAATTTGTTAGATTTAAGAAAAGAATGTTTTCGGCCAACGACCAATTTGCGATGTTTTGTTTCTGCATTTAAAAACAACAACAAAAACAAAAAACACAACGATGATATAATCGTAATTATATATTTAAATAATTTAAAGTGCAATTGCTTAAACTTTTACAATTTCAATGCGGTTGCATTAACCACCGCCCTATAAATATTATATATCAATCATTGTACATATAACTATCTTAACTAATTTACGTATTTAATTCTTAAAATCGATGAAAAATACAAATTTTGTAATAGCGGTATTTCCTTATACATAATATTGGTATACAATCTCTAAATGCACATCGGCACATGAAAAGATAAACAAAATAAAACAATAATATTTTATGTATTTTATGCCATAAATTATGCGGGAACGATATATACATATATAAATATAAACAAATATTATTTTAATAATTATTATATTATTTAAACAACAACAAAATCAATGTTTATGTTTACAAAAGTATTTGCTAAAAATATATATATAATACTTACATATTATACGAATTATACAATACTTAAAATTGACTTTTAAAAATGTTGCAATTTGCAAAGGGAGCATAAAAACACTTAATTCGAAGCATTTAACTGCATATTTTTAGCGGTTCTGCTTTGAAAATTTAAATTTAACTGTCTGGAAACTATGAATTTTAAATGGCGGGCTTTATTTTCGCGCACAGCCCTAAAGTATGCAACACTTTTTTGCGATGTTAAATTAAAAACTGTTATACAAACCAGCAACTGGTATACTAATCAGAAACTGTTATACTATTTAGACACCTGCTGCTGATTTCTGTTCGCCTGGTATTTTTTGGCATTTTGACGCTGACAAATTGAAACTTCTGAGCTTGGCAAGTGCAAAAGTGAGATGGAGGTTTTTACTGGAGGTTATTTAGTGCCAGTTCCTATACAACTAAAAGTATGCATCAACAATATTGGAGTGACAAAGCACTTCGAAAATTTAAAATGTGTATAAATCTCAGCATTAAACAATTTTAAATTAGGTCTAAGACTTCAAATCAAAAAGTGTTTATTCGTTTAATGAAAAACAAACATATCTGTTTCGAATTCTTTGCATTTTTTAATTGTTGTTATATAGTATTTAGTACTTTAAATATCAGAATTTTGGAAAAGGAGAAAGAAAATTTTATTTTTTTTCGTTCAAGGCGCCGTGGAATTTTATTTTAACATGTCTTAAAGTAATTAGGACATTTACATTTGATTTGAATGTCCCTTTCTTTAAATGTATTAATACAAAATAATTTTTGTGGATTCATGCTATTTTTTTTTTAATACTAGAATACGGGTAACCTTCTAGTTTATACCAAGCGATCTCCTGGTATATTTTCGCTTGATCCAAGTTTGGCCAAGCCTTTACTTTCGTTATACATATACAGTTGTGTATATAGGTAAGTAGTGTCTAATGCAGTTTTTTAATCCTAAACATCTTAACGTCTTATAGTTACGGATATTTGAAATTACTGTACAACGTAAATTCGAATGGATAACACAGCTCAGTGAGTAGCTGCGGCCGTCTTTGGGCATAGGTTGATTTAATATTATTTCTACTTAGAGATCTTTGGCGGGTTTGGGCGCTAATTTTGGCAGTTGCAGCGCCCCTGAGCGCGCCAATAGCCCCAAGTGGTGAAGAGGCGTGGGAGATGGGGTCTCTGCAGGCTGTCCGTTGACACGTGATTGACTGCTGCTTCTCTCGCCGCCTTCAATTATCTCGTCTAGCAGCTCATACACACGTCGCTTGAAGTAAAGCTTCTGATGGAAGTTCAAGTGATGCATTTCGGGACGCAGGCCTTGCAGAAAAGCATCATCGAAGTCCACCATTGCGGGCTTGTTATCCACAGGAGCGACGTCTGTGTCTGCGCTCTGCTCAGCTGGCTGTGGGAGAAACAGACGTTAGTACGGTAAGTAGATGTACATTGCATTTAAAACCTAACCTCGCTTGTTTTGGCCAACTCGGTAACCATGCGCCGACGCTTTTTCGGAGGAAAGGGGCAACCACGCAGCACTGAATTTTCCTGCATCATTACATTTGATTTGTGCTCATCATCCTCGCTCTGTGAGTGCAACTCAGCCTCCCGTTTCTCCTGTGTTTTGTTGGCGCCGCTGTGCGCATGCTCGTCAGCCACCCACTCAGAACTGTTGCTGCTGTTCTCATTTTCATGCTCGTCGCTGCTCAGCGAGTGTTTTATATGGACAAGCACACCAGCCGGGTCCTCATCCTCGTTGTCGTTGTCATCATACTCATCATCGCCCTTGCGATTGCCGTCACGTGAACGTCTGCCCTTTACAGGCACAGGTACGCCTGGCGTGATGTGCTTCTTTAGGAACTCCAGCTCCTCGCTGAGATAATACGGCTTGACGCGATTGGAGCCCCGCTGCACATTAATGGATCGGGCAAAGCTGGTGCGAATGTTCCTGAAGCGTTCCTTACAGCTATCAACTGCAAAGTGGAATGTGAAACAGTTCCGGCATAGAGTATTGTGGCGGCCACTTACCGCTATCATTCATTTCCTTGGAAATGTCCTCCCAGGCGCGGTCCACGTAAGACTTTCGCATGTAGGACGCATGCGAGCGATCATACATACAAGGATGCTGCTCCACCAGGCGACAAATCTTCGAATTGATCGCGTGCAGCTCCGGTGTTATTGTCTTTGTGGTCATCGCTGCCACATACAAGCAGCTCATGCTCCCTTTGCTGTTTTTAATGCTGCCCGTGCTGCGTCGAGTGTTCATCGCGCCGTTGTTGTTGCTATTGTTGCTGTTGATGTTGCCTGCTGCACTGTAAAACGGCAAAAACAACAAATTATTTAAGTCGTCAACTGCGCAGCAACGCTCCAAAACGAAACTGCAATTTGGTTGCGTCCGTTTCCACAGCAACAGTCAGCGACGCTTACGCTCTCTCTCCACACATACACACACACGCAGGCCAAAACAAACCACTGTGCACAGGTGACAAGAGCAACAAAATCACATTGCTGCACGTCCAAATGAGAAACGATTTTGACTTTTCTGTCGCCTGTAGGGCGCAACAGCTGTTTGGCGCGTTTTCTATGAGATGTCAGCAACAATTACATTTATTGATATTTGCCTGTTCTGCTGCTGGCTTGTGTTCCTTCGCCTACCTGGAATTTTTAATATCCGTTTATTGCTTTACGCACTGCTTTGGCTAAGATTTGCAGTCGTTTTTGGTTACCTTTTATTGTTGCTGCTGCTGCTGTTGTCGATGCTGCTGCTGCGGTGAAATTGCTGTTGTTGAGTTTCGTACACGCACACTCATGCAATTTATGTGGGCCAGTGATTACTCTCGCGCTCTCGCAGTCGCTCTCTCATCAGTTCAGTGCCGGTGTTGCTATTGAAAAAACAATGATAAGCACTGAAAATTGTAAATGCGACAGAGAAACAAACGCCAATATGTATTTTGTTCAAAGTTACGACGATAAGTAGTGTTGTTGGCTACATTAATTATTAATGTAATATCTAAGACTAATACATATGTATTTGCAAGGGGCTTAATACTCAAATACATATGTACATACATATGCCAATGTTATTGTCATAAACAACTTGTTTGCCGGCAATATAAAAGCAGCCAATTCAATAAACACATGGGCGCCGTCACCATTGACTACAACGCCAAGGGGGTTGGAAGAATATTGCCAGCTCGACCCTTAAGTTAAAAGCAAATAACAGCACGCCACTGCTCACGCACACAGGCATATACGCGCTCCAAGAGAGCAAGAGAGTAGCAGCATTGCCAGCTACAAGTAAGCTACAACAGCGAGTCGGTGCATAATTAGCAGCTGGCAATGATGTTTGATCAGCATTACTTATTCTAGAAAGTTTTATTGTGCTTCGACCCTGGTTTACTACAATTGAATACATCTTTTATGTCCTAATTAATATGGCTACACTTAAGCAATATGTTGAATAAGCTAATGCTGTGAAAATAGTTTTATATAGTAGAGTGATTTACATTGACACAATCTAAAAATACTGCGTTTCAAGTGTATCTTCATCTCCGATTGACAAATGCAACACAGCCGGCAGCAGCAAACAACAAAACTATGCAACCCTCTAGTTTGGCCTGCCAATTTAGTTTGCATCAGCGAAACCAATACCAATGCATTTGGCTCTCTGGGCACTCTCTGATGTCATGCATGTGAATGTGTTTGTGTGTGTGTGTTGATTCGCAGCTGTGTCAGTTCAGTTTTACTTCAGAGACGCGTGTTGGTGTCGGGCAAGTTTCTCGCCAGTTTCGTAGTGAAGTAAAATAAATATAAAATTACTCAAAGCGCTCGCTGGTGTGTGTGCCTAGCTGTTTAGATATGTCAACTTACAGTGCGACGAATAATTCGAATGAAAAACTGTGCCGCGCTGTAGAAAAAGAACCGATTTTATATGACCCAAGCCATGAAAATTATAGAAAAAGATTACCTTCAGAAAATTCGTGGGATTTGGTGGCTTCGGAGGTCGGTGTGTCGGGTAAGTAGTGTTGCAAAGTGAGGCGTGCGCATATGCGTCTATCGTTATCGCATATCGGCCGTCAGTGTTGTACGCCGGCCGGTGAAAACGAGTTGGCAGTGCGTGCGGTGCTGCTAGTCGGCACGGCGCACGCCTGCAATTAATTTTGATTTATCGAATCATATTTATTTAAAATCTTATATTTGAATATATTGTATCTATTATTATTATATTATTATAATTGTAATTGTAACTGGATGGCAATACGCTTGGCTGAGAAAAGCATGCCCAACAAGCTAACCAAGAAAAGGATATATTTAGGTGTATGTCCGTACAAACTTACCTGGTAAACACACTGCAGGTTGAGAAAAGACTACAGCATGTAGGTTATCTTTTGTCAGCTCTGTTATTTTATTATCGTTTTTGAGTTTTTGTAATTTTCTTTTTTTAAATCTTTTTTAACGAAACACTGATTTGCCACAACCAACTGTATAGGATATTTTTTATCGAACTGGAGATGCTTTTCAATTTATCGAACGGTTGTTAAAAATCTTTCTTATCGTATTAGGGATGGCGATATTTTACTTTGCCACTGTGACGCACGCACGAATAATAAATGTAATGCTTTCGTCACAAACCACGTAGTACAAGGGAACACACATTTCCGACCATATTATTTATTATTATTTGAGGTTCTCGGAAATTCCTTTTATTTTTAAGCTTCTCATAGTGGCAAGTCCTTTTGTTGGGAAATTAAAATTATGTAGGAAGCAACGAATGCACAAAATGATGATACAGATGGCAGGGAATTAATCTAATTATGAAGCTTGGTCCATCGTGCTGCAAAAATACTCTTAATAGTCTGTTCCCAAAAGGAAAAGAGTATATTACCATTTAGCGAAACTTAACAGAAATAGTCCTCAGAGCACGGGAAATTCGGGGGGAAACTTATTTGTCTTCAGTTATCCACAGCTTGATTTACTTTGAATAATAACCCAGATTTTTTACGTTTACACTCTTTTTCCGAAACTGTAAAACAGTTTTTACTCCCTGTACCCATAAAATGGATTTGTGCAAAAGTATGTAACAGGCAGAAGGAGACATCTCCGACCCTATAAAGTATATATATTCTTGATCAGTATCAAAAGAGATTTTGATTTGGCCATGTCCGTCTGTCTGTCTGTCCGTATGAACGCGTCGATCTCAGCAACTATAAGAACTAGAGACACCAAATTTGGAATGTAGGTTCCTGTATACCATACGCAGATCAAGTTTGTTTCCGATCTCAGATATCTCCCCCCGTTCCCCCGCAAATCGATCAAAACGTTTTACAGCCACAGTTTTGACGATATCGCTTTGGGATTTGGCATGTACACTACTTTGGTCACTCTTAATCTACTGTGCAAATTTCAAGTCGATCGAACATATGATTGGAAGTTTTAGACTTGGGTACAGGGAGTTTCGTAGTCGGGTATACACGACTAGAACATTCTTACTTATTACCATAAATATTTGTGCCAACGGATTGGAAACAGAGTAAAACGAAGTCGGGAGAGGAACCGTATAAGCAAAAAATTATGCGAAACAGATCGACGTATGTTGGTAGATCGATTTGAATTTTCATGGTGATCAAGAATACATATACATATGTATCTCCTTTAACATATCCACATTTACATATTTCCGCAACGGCAATAATATTGTTTATGAAACAACTAAGGAATCTTTATTGAAATATTGAGAAAAATAAAATCGGTTAATTGGCATAGCTCGATGAGCGACAAATTCAAATCAGATAGTATAAAAAAGCTCGAATATTTTATCACCCAATTATATGAATTGTTAGCAATTAATTTAAAAATATGGTTCATAAGTGCTTATATGCTGTGACTTCATTTACATATTAAAAGCGAGGTCTACAGCCGAAAGCGATTCAGGGAAAAAGTCACACAGCGCGCCAGGCAACCTCTTCATGCTTTTGGTTTGGTGCCATTCATCGTTGCAGGGCTGCAATTATAGGCGATAGTTGTTTTCAGGGCAGCATTTTTCGTTATCGTGTAAGCGCAAGTAACAATTTTTAAGATAAACAAAGTTGTGCATGCGTTAAAAAGCACTGCAAATAAATGAGAGGCAAATGGTTGCTGATTTCTCGCTGGACGTTTGTTTTTTCGACGCTGCGCGAGCGCCAGGTTTGTTCGTTGTTGTAGTGACACGACACGAGGAGTCTATGCGCGACACTATCGATTAAACTATCGTGGATGGTGTTTGGCGCGTAATTTCAAAATAATGCAGACTGGTGTGCATATAACACAATTTTATAAGAGGTGATTTATAGCAAGTATAAATAACTTAGAGAGACAGATTCGCTTCACGTGCCATCTTGACTAACTTTCTCATGTGGAGCCGTGCAGTTTATTTGTTTATTCCTTGTATCGATGTCATTTTCCGATGTTAATAATCGATATTATTTTCAGACTTACA
The DNA here is from genome assembly GCA_037075165.1 of Hirtodrosophila histrioides. NCBI lineage: Eukaryota > Metazoa > Arthropoda > Insecta > Diptera > Drosophilidae > Hirtodrosophila > Hirtodrosophila histrioides. The sequence goes on from JBAMCL010000491.1 coordinate 1,563,453, forward strand.
TCACTAGTCATATGTATTATCGATATGACTTTCGTCGATATCTTAATAAGTCACTACAATTTTACTCATCGCTAGTTGTGAGTTCTTCGGCAAATTTTTGCGCGTTTTGCACTTTCCAAAGTTTTTACTCATTCTATACTAATATACAGGATATCTATTAGGATCAACAAACCGTATGTACTATTTGCATAGGTATTTCCATATATATATATCCTTTATAGTGACATTTCTTTATACATTTACGAGAGCTGTTAAATTGGCAGGTTGTCAGCGTTTGCCGACTGCTGCGGCGGCCATTTACAGGGTCCCGTTTTAACCACGAAAACAATATGGTGGTCGGTGCGACGTAGCACGAAATTACTTAGGGAATTTGAAGCTACACCGGGAACATTATTATTAATATTTTGAAATAAAAACAGACTAAGTACATACATATATTTACATATACATATATAGGCATACGTATGTGCAATATTATTTACTAATAACAACTTGTGTGCGTCCAAAAATTAAAGCGCACGTGTTGAATGAGGCGTCTCCTGTCGATGTCTGTCTGTTTCTATACAAACCAGTCTTGCAGATTTTTCACGAAACTTGACACAATTGCTACTTTTTGCAGCAGTCAGTACTCATATCGGATCTGGCTGGATCCATTAACTACATACATACTTACTATATCGTAATGATACATACATCCGTCACGCCATAACCTGAAATAAAAATGAAAATGGCGGTCACCGCGAGTAATTGGAAACACTGCGACCAATCCACATACATACATACATATGTATGTATGTACAATGTACATAAATATATACAATTGTTTGTCCTGACTGATTCATATATAACGCTCATCCCAAACCGTAAGAGCTAGAACACAGAAATATTCACAGTAGTTCCCGTATATGATAAAAGTGCACACTAAGACGTCATTTTGAAAAACTCCAACCACTTGCGTGGAAATTTGCAAAGAACTGTTGTATGAAACTTTTTGGCTTACCATCCAAACGGATTCAAACTCATTTTCAGAAAATTATACATACATATTTCACCGATATTGAAAAATCTGTTCCGATGGGCGGAAAATGGGTGTTTCAAAGTTGTATGGTCGAAAGTCTAATTTAAGTTCGTTTAGCAAACTCATTGTCATTAAATAATTCGATACATGTTTTTACCGGTTTTGGAAAATTTACTCACACGTTCAGAAAATTGGTGGAAAACTCTGACACTATTTTAATTTTGTTACGATATTGTATAGTATATTTATGCTAAATCAGCATCCATAGCCAAGTCGATATAGCGTTGTCCGTCTGTTTATATGCATACAAGTCTCAATTTTAAAGCTATCATGATGAAACTTGGCACAGGCCCATCTTTTTACTGCAGGCAGTTCATATATCTGAACCAGCCGGATTAGACCACTATAACATATAGCTGCCATTGGAACGATCGGTCGAAAGCTATGTTTTTGTATGAAAAACTTTTTTGTTTATAAATGTATCGTCACCAAACTTTCCCAAACACAGTCTCTAAAAAGTTTATACAATCTGTTTGAATGTGGTCAAAGTAGGACGACTATATCATATAGCTGTCTTAGGAACAATCGGATGAAAATTGAGTTTTTGTATGAATAACTTTTTTGTTTATAAGGATATCTTTACCAATCTATTTCAAACAAAGTCTTTGTATATTTAACACAATCTGACGAAATATAGTCAATATCGGACTACTATATCATAAAGCTGCCATAGGGACGATCGGTCGAAAACTATGTTTTTGTATGAAAACTTTTTTGTTTATAAGGATATCCTCACCAAACTTACCCAAAACAAGTATCTGGAAAGTCTTTAGAATCTAATTAAATTTGATCAATATCGGACAAGTATAACATATAGCTGCCATAGGAACGATCGGTCGGAAACTATGTTTTTGTATGAAAACTTTTTTGTTTATAAGGATATCCTCACCAAACTTACTCAAAACAAGTATTTGGAGAGTCTATAGAATCTAACCAAATTTGGTCAATATCGGATTACTATACCATATAGCTGCCATAGTAACGATCTGTCGGAAACTATGTTTTTGTATGAAAATCTCTCCAAAACACTGTCTTTGTGTATTTAAAACAATCTGACAAAATATAGTCAATTTCGGACCACTATATCATAAAGCTGCCAAAGGATCGATCGTTCGGAAACTAAGTTTTTGTATTGAAAACTTTTTGTTTATAAGGATATCCTCACCAAGCTTACCCAAATCAAGTATCTGGAGAGTCTATAGAATCTAACCAAATTTGGTCAATATCGGACCAGTATAACATATAGCTGCCATAGGAACGATCGGTCGGAAACTATGTTTTTGTATGAAAACTTTTTTGTTTATAAGGATATCCTCACAAAGTTTATCCAAAACAAGTATCTGGAGAGTCTATAGAAACGAACCAAATTTGATCAATATCGGACCAGTATAACATATAGCTGCCATAGGAACGATCGGTCGGAAACTAAGTTTTTGTATTGAAAACTTTTTTGTTTATAAGGATATCCTCACTAAGCTTACCCAAATTAAGTATTTGGAGAGTCTATAGAATCTAACCAAATTTGGTAATTATCGGACCAGTATAACATATAGCTGCCATAGGAACGATCTATCGGAAACTATGTTTTTGTATGAAAACTTTTTTGTTTATAAGGATATCCTCACAAAGCTTACCCAAAACAAGTATCTGGAGAGTCTATAGAAACGAACCAAATTTGGTCAATATCGGACCAGTATAACATATAGCTGCCATAGGAACGATCGGTCGGAAGCTATGTTTTTGTATGAAAACTTTTTTGTTTATAAGGATATCCTCACCAAGCTTAGCCAAAACAAGTATCTGGAGAGTCTATAGAAATGAACCAAATTTGGTCAATATCGGATCACTATAAAATATAGCTTCCATTGGAACGATCGGTCGATTGTATTAAAATCTTTTTTGCTTATAAAGATATCCTCACCAAGCTTACCCAAGTCGAGTCTCTGGAGAGTCTATACAATCTGATAATATATGGTCAAAATCGGAGCACTATATCATATAGCTGACAAAGGAACAATCTGTCGAATACTATGTTTCTGCAAGAAAAATTTTGTACAAAACTGAGCCATACCTGAGAGGGGCTGCTTGTGCAATTAGAAACCGCACGTGTTTACTTTATGACGCTTATTGAGTTGGGATTACAGTTGGGTTAGCACGGTAGTCCGATCGTCTCCCTAAAACGAACATCTGCTTGGTTGGCTGGATTTCCTGCGCACAGGTAGTGAAATAAACCACCCAGTCATCCACCCACCCTGCTGTCGGGTTGAGTACCTGGCTCTCTGCTCGTTGCTATATAACATTTACCGTATGTATCTATATTCGTCTCCCTCTCTCTCCCTATCTTCCTTACACATATAGTGGAGAAATGCAAACGCCGCTGGCGTCAGATTCGCAACGATTATGTCCGCTGGAGGACCTCTGATGAGATACGTAATCGCAACGGGTTGAAGCGACCGACCTTCTATTTGGCCGACCAGCTCAGGTTTCTGAATGCTTCGCTGTCCTTGAATCACAGCACTGAGCTCGAAAGGGACTCGATTGATGGTGAGCGAGACAGCAAGAGTAAGAGTAAGGATACGTCACCCACAGCGGGCTATAAAGGTAAGAAGAAGGACATTTCCGAGGCACTCGAGGATCAGCCGCTGTCAAAGCTAAAACGGACAGCTGCTGCCAAGCCGCACACGGATACGGAGAGCGATAACTCCGACGAAGAAGAGGAAAAGGCAAAGCAACCGGAAAAGGGGAAAAAGGATAACGATAAGGATAAAGCGAAGCTAAGCGAATCCGATCCGGAGGACGTAGCTAGCGAGGAGGACAACGAGGAACCGGACGACAGCAGCTCCCACAACGACGACAAAGGCACATCGGAGGGCACTGCCACGCCCACTCTATCCGTTGCCAGTGGTAGCAAGAAGCAGCAGTTCTTTATCAAGCAGTCGAGTGATACGTCGCCCAACCGGCTAATCATTGGCAAGAAGCAGTCCGCATCTCCGGCAACGGACCCACTATTCCACCAGATGGCCGATGACAGCCCCGACGAGACCGCCAGTGTGGGCGGGCGTGGGCGTGGTCGTCGTCGCGGAACCGGCCGTGGCAAGCCGGCGGCCATACAGAAGACACCTGTGGATCAGCGCATGACACGTCTGCAGCGTCGCAAATCCTTGAACGTCGCCGTCTCCAACAGCCTGCGCAGCTCCACTTCGCCCGTGAAGATGACCCCGGTGCCCAGGGCCAGTCTGCCGGCAAAGGCTCCGGCTAAGTCGTCACCAAAAATAGCCGTTCCCAGCACCCGGGATGACATTTTTCCACGGCCGCGTGCTGTAGCGCCCACGTCACAGCCAATGATATCGCGTCGCCCTGGTCCTCAGCAGTCACAACCACAACAGATGCAGCTGCAGCCACAGTCACAACCGCAGACCCCACAGGTGCGACCTCAATTTGGCGTGGGACGTCCGCCAGCTCCTTATCGGGCGTATGCTTATCCTTTGACTACGCGCCCTCCAGTGCCTCTTTATCCCTTGGATGGGCAAAAGGATGGGCAAAAGGATGGGCAACCCCAGCAGCAACGCCTCGTATCCACGAGCAACACGTTGGTCATTAGCACCACCAGTGTCAGCAACAGTACCAGCACCATCAGTACGTCCAGCGCCAGCTCCACTGGGCAGGACAGCTCGGGCTGTGCCACATCCACGGTCACCACAGCGCCCACTATGAGCACAAATTCTCAGCTGGTGGCACTGATCAAGCGCTGCGAGCGGGGCAATCAGACCGAGTGCCAGGATAAATTCTCGGACGATTTCTTTCTGGATATGGTGCGGCCACAAATGCGCGAAATGAACACTCGCCAGAAGATGCTCTTCAAGCAGAAGATCTTCCAGGCCCTGATGGAGACTTTTGATGATGCCACCGACTTTCCAGACAAGGGCCAAGTCCAGCACTTCAACATTAACACGCCTTCCGGCTTTGAACACATCACCGATCCGGAGCTGCGTCTTGTCCGCGAGCTGGTCAGCATGGTGAGCTCTGCCAAGCACACGGAAGAAATGTTTCCCTCGCCAGTGTCCAATCAGCGTGCATCAGTCCCCAAGCCCAAAAATGTAATCCAACGCATCTACAAGCAAACACCAGGAACACCAGGCACTCCAGTTACACCAACAGGAACATCGGGAACACCAGGAACGCCGGTTACATCGACAACTGCTGTTAGCGATGACAAGAAGCTATATCGCATACTGCAGATTAATAACAAGGGATCGATGAGAACCGATCAGCGCAAGGACAGCGTGGACAGCACAAGCAGCGCCAGGACGACTGCCAGCGGTCGCATCGGGACCTTTCTTGTGCCCAGCAGCAGTTCCAAAGCACCACGCATCCAGGACCCTCTGGAAGCCTTATTCGGCTCAATCCAAGGAGGTGGTAGCTCAGCCAGCGGTGTTGCGCCAAGCGCTAACATGTCTTCAAGCCCCTCCAAGGAACCTCTGCTAGTGCGTCAAATGTCCAGACGCTACTCGATCTGCGGCAGTGGTGGCCCCAACACAGTGCCAGCTACCACGCCCGCCGTGGCGGTCAATGCCATCTCATTGGATAATGCGATGCTCAAGCGCCGCCTTGTGCCTGCCTCGCAGGTCATGGTGCCGCCACAGCAGCGTCCTCGCTACTCTCAAAGCCCCGGAGCCGTCGCTCCCGGCAACAGTTTGTTGGTGCGCCGTGCCGCTGCCGGTGCCCAGAAGCAGCTATCGCCCACTGGAGGCGGCTTAGTGCCGCAGAGGACCCCACAGATTGCCAACGTTCAGGGCGGCACCCAGAATGTCTTTGCCACGCCCAACGCGGTGCGTGCCATATCGCCCATGAAGCGTGGCATGGTCATTGCCAATGTGAAGGGCAATATGCCACAAAGGTCCTCGGTGTCCCCAATCCGTCAGCAGTTTGTTAATCAGGCCGGTCGGGCCAGACTATCGCCATCCCCCGGCGCTGGCACCTCAGCAAACGTTGCGAATCTCTTGAGCGACTCTCGCACCCAGTCCCAACTATCACCACGCCCCTTTGCCAAGCAGGGAGAGCGCGCCGGGTCCCAGACAGCGGGCATCATAGCAGCCGATGACTTTGACATGGGCCGTTTGAAGCGTGAGCCGCAGGACATCATGGATGATCAGGTCGACGATATATTGGGCATGTGAGCGCCCAACAAAAATTAAAGCAACATTAAAAGTTCCATTGAATTTCATTTTTTCATTTTATAGACTTAAGCCAAAAAGAGAATTAAATATTTTTCGTAAATCTTCGAAATTCTATTAATATTAATTACTAATTGTATACACAGCGTATATTTATGTGTATCTAAGAAAAAGTTGACATAATGTCCAAGTTGATTAGTCTAGAGATTCGAATAATAATAACTTCAGTCATTGAAGACATAAAATGTTACATAAATTACTTTTTTTTTTTTTTCCAAAATATTGAAATAAAGTTTGTAGCTCCTAAGCATTTGTAAAACAAAGGTTTGGTTGGTTTGGTTTAGTATTTTAAGTAAGTTTCTCAAAATCTAGGGGTTGAAAAATACGGCAACTCAGGTAGGGGCAAATTAAGGGTTCAACAGGTAAAGTGTCTTCAAGCAGCTGCATTCCATAAAACAATCGAAATACGAATTCCAGTTGATATCAGTGTGACTTTCTAAAGATATAATAATAATAAAGTCCTTAAGAAAACAAGCACTTTTTATAGTCAACAATCTTGATCAAACAACTAAAACAAACAGAAATATAATAAACAACTTTTGATTTCGGGGCAAAATTTATATTTCTACTTATAAACTCGTTTCGCGACTCTCCAGACCAGAATCTTATCTGAATAGCCACAGTGAGCAGCTTGTAAATTAAACAATAATTGATAAGACCGTCGAAAGGTGACTATAAAAACGCATCCTCAATTGGCTTGCACGTTTAGTGAACTTCACGACAGTCTACAATGAAATACCTGGCAATTTGTGCTCTTCTGCTGCCCCTCGTCTATGGCGCGGTGGTACCCCGCCCTCAGCTGGCTGATGCGGATCTGATTCCCGACATCTCCATAGTCGAGGATGGTCTGGACAAAATGGTGCCGGACATGTCTGTGGCCAGTGATGCCGATGACACACCCACCAAACACTTCATGGTTGACGGAGCTGAGCCCATGGAGATTGCCGACCTTGACCTAGTGCCCGATATGTCCGTTGCCGACGATGCTGAGAATAATGAGAGTAAGTCAAGGAAGTAATGCCTGGGATATAACCGTGTTAACTGTGCCTCAAATTAGCTGCCGCCAAGGTAGAGGAGGCTAGTGCTGATGCTGATCTAGTTCCTGATATGTCCGTTGCCGACGATGCTGAGGATAATGAGAGTAAGTCAAGGAAATAAAGTCTGGGATATTGCCGTGTTAACTGTGCCTCCAATTAGCTGCCGCCAAGGTAGAGGAGGCTAGTGCTGATGCTGATCTGGTTCCCGATATGTCTGTTGCCGCCGATGCTGAGGATACCGAGAGTAAGTCTAGGGAGTAGAGTCTAGGATTGTTCCGTTTTAACTTTGCATTTAATTAGCCGTCAAGGTAGACGCTAATGCTGATCTAGTTCCTGACATGTCTGTTGCCGCCGATGCTGAGGATAAGGGTGAGCAGTTCCCCATTTAATCTCATTTTGATCATTTCCCGAACCCTTCCCTCAATAGTCGCCGATAATGCCGATCTGATTCCCGATATGTCCGTGGCCAGCGATGCCGAGTAAATTCTCAAGATAACTCCAAACTCACTCTTATTTATAACAATGTATGTGTATTGTATTTTTTAAGTTTTTATCAGCAGCATTATTAAATTTTAAAAGGTTATACGAAAGACGCGCGCATGCATTATCTATTGATTTATTCATTGCCGATAGTGTCAAGTGCTTTGAGTATTTTTTGATTAATAATATGTGATTTATTGCCAATTTCCCCCCCAATTATCTGGTAACGGAATGCGTGCTAAATGATAAGAATTGCTCAAAACAAAACAATAATTCTGAAAACTAGAGGTGGTTTCGGGACAGAAATTCTTCTTCCTTCTCCTCCTTGTTTAAATATTAAATAATAATAATACTTTTTACTCCATGTATCCATCAAATGGGTAAAAAGGGAGTATTGGATTTGTGCAAAAGTATGTAACAGGCAGAAGGAGACATCTCCGACCCTATAAAGTATATATATTCTTGATCAGTATCAAAAGAGATTTCGATTTGGCCATGTCCGTCTGTCTGTCTGTCTGTCCGTCCGTATGTATGAACGCAAGGATCTCAGCAACTATAAGAGCTAGAGACACTAAATTTGGGATATGGGTTTTTGTATACCATAAGCAGATCAAGTTTGTTTCCGATCTCAGATATCTCCCTTCGTTCTCCCGCAATTCGATCAAAACGTTTTACAGCCACACTTTTAAAGATATAGCTTTGGAATTTGGCATGTACGATACTTTAGTCACTCTTAATCTACTGTCCAAATTTCAAAAAGAAAGTTATTCAACAAACATGAATCAGTACCGCATGGGCTGTCGCTTGTGTGAGTGTGTCTTTGTGTATGTGTAAGAGTACGAAGATGCGATCGGAAATTTTCGACCTGTGTACAGGGAGGTTTGTAGTTGGGTATACTCGACTACAGCATTCTTACTTGTTTAATAATAATATTCCAGCTTTTCAGTTTATTGTCTTTAATTTTTGCTGAGTTAAACCATTTTATACGCCTTAAGCCTTTTTTTCTCATTTTTCTTCTTTCTTTGCCGATCTCTTAACTAACTTACTGTAGTTTATGTCTTCTTCAGTGACAGTTTCATTGTTGTACCACAAAAAAAAGAAGAAAACTTCGCCAGGCAATAACATTACTTTGAGTTCAGGTCAAGACCAGAAAACTGATTAGTTTTGCGTCATGGCCGGAGGTTCGTTTAGGTTCCCGTTTACCAAACAAAATTAGTTTTTTTTCTCTTTTATTTATTTTTTGCGCTTTTCCATTCGCTATTGTGTCGCTGGCTATTAATAAAAAGGAATTAACGGCAAAAACCGGACCCACACAAAGTGCCCGTGATCCCAATGAGGCACATGGCCATAAACAACAAGCCGCATAGGTTAATGGCAAGGGGTTGCATGTGGCAAGGCGATTGGGGGGCAGGTTGTTCACTTCTGTGCCTTGTTGTCGTTGTGATTTTCACACAAAAGCGCCAAAGCGGCTACTAAATTACGTGCTCATGTGTTCTAGTTCGGAGCTAACCGCCAAAGCGACAAGGCAGCCCCATCATCGCCCCACCGCAGTCCCGCCCACGCTCCGCGTGTGTATCTGTATCTTGTGGATAGGCCGCAGCACAAAAGAGCAAATCGCATTTGGTGCGCTAATGAACCGCATTGGACTCGACCAGAGCCAGAACCACAACCAGAACTAGACCAGACGAGGAGTCGACATCGGCTCCGTCTGGTTCAACTACCTTTTGCCGTATATTTAAACGTAAAAATACCGTTTAAAAGTGTAACAATGCTGTTAACTGTTGCAGGCCCGTGCCGGCTGGCGGGCTGCGGGATGCGGGCCGTTGCAACAAAAGCCGCTTGATTAAACTGTGTGCGTGTATGTGAATGTGTGTGTGTGTGGAGGCTGGGGTCAGCAGCGGGGGCACAACTAAATGACTGTGAAACTGAGCGCCAACTGATTGCCAAATCAGCTCGTCCAATCAAGCGATCCACCATGTGAACTTTTCAGTAGCTCTAACCTCTTTCATCGCAAAGATTTCGCATTATATTAGACTCTGAAAGTAAGTGAAAAAGAAGAAGGTAATGAGTTGCCTTGTTCACGAGTGAGTGAACAAAAAGCTGTTGATCACTGAACGGAGTGAGCGAACCTTCCTAATCGTTCTCTTCACCCTGTAGTTCTTCACCTTTGCTCCGTTGTTTGTTTATGTTCAGTTAGTATTTGTTCTGTTCTGTTTTAATGTTAAAGTGCTTACTAACTGATCAATGCTGTATACTATTACATATATTTATATTTACATACGTAGACAATAAGTGTCCTATTTAGTGCCAATTCATCCTTTTTCTGAACAAATATATATGTATGTATGTAATCGTATGTACATATCTATTTATGCATTTGTAAATCTATTTCTTCCTTATTAAATCATCTGCATCGTTTGATATACATAAACATTTAAAACACGCTAAATTTACTCATATTAAGGGTTATGTTTCCTTTCGTTTACTGTTTTTAGATAGTTGGCAGCACTGATCAGAGCTTAAACTAATAGGTTAGGTTTTCTATTCTTATTGTTACTCCTTTATCAACCTGTTCTATTTTCATAATAGTTGGTAGCACTGATCAGAGCTTAATTTATTAGGTTATGTTTTCTTTACTTTTTGTTACTCCTTTATCAACCTGTTCTATTTTCATAATAGTTGGCAGCAATGCTCCGATTCCTACTCGTTGCTTAACTTAAATGTATCATAACTTATTTTTCTTAATACTTTTCCCCTTCCTCTTCAACATCAGCAACTGCTGCTATTAATAAAGTTTCCACTTAAGTGCAACCACAAAAAAATGCTGAATAAAATATACACAAATAATTGCAAACTGCTTTGCCCAGCCAAGGCAAACTTTGGCCTGACTTCGAATGTATGTGTGTATGTGTATAAATTTGCTTATTGACGTTATTCTTATTTCTTTATATTCGTGTCCGGCAAAAAGTTTCACAGAAAGTTCAAAGGCAAAATGCAGAACGCAAAGCAAAAGCAAAGTAAAGTAAGTTTGGTTAGGAAATGAAATGAAATTTCTTGTGCAGCGCCGCCGCTGAGAACTAAAAGTGAAGTGATATGCATAACAACAAAAGTCCACATGCCTTCCACCCCCTCCCCCTTCCCCTACAATCGTTTGCCACTGGGCCATGCCGAAAGTGAATGGAAAGGCAACAGCGTTGACGCCAGCAGCGGAATAAATGAAAAAGCAAAAGTGGAGGAACTTAAAAGTTTTGTAATATGCTAGTGCAGCGAGAGGATCTGCTGTGCCAAGGGAACTACCAAGGGGTAAGGCTGAGGCAAACAGCAGCGACAGCTGCAAAGCCACAGCGAAAGAAATCAACGATTGCGAAAAGCGTAAAGAAAACGCACAATGCGCGAGCAAAGCCCAAAGTAAATGTCAAGTGGCAAAGAGTGTTGTTGTTGTTAATTCATACGGTCGGTTTACACACGCTGCCCAACGGCAGCTATGCTGCCAGTCACGTGTAAAGGTCTGCCAGATGTTTTGTCAGAGCATTCTGTCAAGCCTTTTGCCAGTGGCTGTGTAAACACTCTAAATAAATACATTTGACATAATTTTGCCGCACCTTTCCTATGCTAACAATATTTAAAACCGCAAAACCAAGAAAATACAAGCATATTTGAGCGCATCTTGCATACAAATGACGACAAGAAACATACTTTTACTGGAAGTCGTTCAACTGCAGATATTGGTATTCTCAAAGTTGTTTGCTTTGTAATTAACGCAGACACCCGGCTTAACAACAATCAAAATCGCTCGCGGTCATATTAAGAAAATTCCGTTGTTATTGAGTCCTCCCCTCGCATTGCCCGCAGTTGTCGTAGAAAAGCGGTGTGGAAACCAATATCCTCCGGCTGCACACTCACTCCATCCACCACACCCATAATTTTTTGTAATTTCTTTATTTCTCGTGTTTTTTATTAACACTAAAAATGCAGTAACAGCAACAGGTTGGCAACTAATTATTTCCAGCAAAAATATGTTAACGAATTGACCAGAAACACCTCACAAAGCCATGCCAAACTTTCTTCAGGTTAGCCAGATAAAATATGATCGAATATTTAGGTGTGTGTAAGCACGTTGCCAGTTAAATATTGGTTGGACTGCCAGTGTGAGTAAGTTTGCCTTTAGGATCTACAGCCCAATTCAGTGGGAAATGTATACATATATATAAAAGTATTAAGTTTCGAGTCCTTTTCTACCACAAACAACAACAGCAAAATAAAAATTTCACTAATGAGTTCCTTGTTTTTATACGCCCCTCGATAAGATAAGCCGAAAGTGCAACATACAAAAACAAACAAGAACCAACAACAAACACTAAGATATTCGCGGCGAACACGCGATGACAAAGGGGAAGAAGAAGCAGACGACTTGCAAATAGCTTTGGCAACGTGTAGTGAAGCCATCTAACAACAGATGGCGCCACGAAAGCAACGGAACAACTTAAGACAACAACAAACTTGAAATTGGTAGATAAGTAAGTAAAGCAGAAAAGTCAACAATAGCAACAACAAACGCTGCAGGTAACGCGCGAAATTTGAAACTTTTTTTAAGGCACACAGCAACAAAATGTCAAGCTAAGTTTTGACCGGAGCAGTGGCCAAGGGGGGGATCAGTTGTGGTGGGGCTAGGAACAGACATGCCAAAGTGACGCATGACAGCCCAAAGTGCCCAAGCGATTAGTTAAAATGCCAAAAGCAACAACCACAAGAGCTGCTGCAATGTCAATTTACAGCAATGTCATTTTGACAGCTCCAACAAAAAAAAACAAAAAACAAAAACAGAGCACAAAAAATGACAAGGAATGACAAAAAATTGCATGGAGCACATGGGATATGTACATACTATAATACTACACTAAGTATGCAAGTAGAAATGGGGATGATTTGACTGTATTTGATTTATGATACATCAACATGAGTATGGAGAAAATCCATAGGTCTGAAGCTGATGTTTCAATTACAGTATCTAAACCGATAAGTATTGTTTTATTGAGCCAGACCAACGTTCGTTGTATCAAAAAGTATTTTATATATTATTTTCTCGCTAATCTGATAACAGGTTTCCTTCGTGCGTCCACCTCTCGTAAGATGGCGCTAGCTAATTCATGTTCAAGAGGCGAACTCTCGCAAATCTCACACAAAGGAAAAACACATTTAGCTTTTCATTTTCATTTATATACACACAGTTCTTCCATTTTTGGTGGGGTCGGGTACGACCTGTGCGGGGGGTCGTCCTCTGATTATATAAGATACGTTTTATGGCAGACTGTTATGGGGAGACAGACGATGAAAACAATATGGTGGCATGTTGTAAGCGTGATTACAGCTGTTATTGCTTTTAGTGGTGTTGTTGTTGTTGTAGTTTTTGCACTTTTGATTAAAAATAACGTGAAGCTGTTAACTTTAATGACAACATTGGCGGAAAATGTGTGGGAAATTGTATAAGAAAATTGTCTACCATGATAGTTAGGATGAGTCGAATAAACATGATTGTTGGGATGAGTCAAATAAAATGGGATTTCTCATGTCTGATCAACGGTGGAAATCATTCACATTGACAGATTTATTAACCTATACAAAACATTTTGTTATCCACTTTGTTTTTTAAGCCCAAGCCATAATTCTATAACTGACCACAGCAGCCACTTATACCTAAACATGATAAATACTGATCCCATTTATCATTCATCAACACGCTCTCGACTTTAATCAACATTAATTTAAATAATCCCATAGAAAATAATGTTCATGTCTCATGAATTTTGCATAAAATGTGATATTAAGCAAATAAATCAATTCCACACCGCAAACTTAAATGTCATTCAACAATAATAAATAAACACAACCATATACACTCGTAAATAAATAAATAAAAAAAAAAACAAATTGAAATCACACGCAAATTGCGCAAAAATACGAATAATAAGCGACTGTCAAAAAGAGAAACGGCAACGATTTTCCCATAAAAAATAAATTATTTTCCCATAGAAAAAGTTAATTTTTGCTTCTTTTTTTATGGCATTAACAATTTTCGTGACCCAACGCGACGCGAAGCGACTCGACGACAGTGAACAAAATGCCGAGGACGATTCATCTTCGCGTGGGTGCATTTTATTTATTTTTTATTTTTTGTGGCTGGCAGAAATAAATTTAATTAGCTAACGATTGGTCGCTGCAAGCAGCGATTAGGTGACTGACTGAGGCGGGTAAGGGCAAGGGGGCAGCGACAGAGTTCAAGCGACTGACATTTTGGCGCTTTAGCGACTGCGGCTGGCAGCGACAAACGTGATGTGCGCGCTCTCGCTCTGGCCACTCTCTCTCTCTCTCTCTCTCTCTGTCGCTCATTGCAACGTTGCTTTTGCCTTTTTACGCTTTGGCGGTCATAAATATTTTATTAGACGCGGTGTGAAAGGTGCGCAACATTTACACCGTATCAAAAATTCGACTGGGGGGCATGCAGTAAAAGTGAGTTGCTTCTGGTCCGAGTACTTGGCCGGATTTGGCCATAAAAAGTGAAGTGTACAAATCTCTTTGTCGCCTTTCGCATATTTGGGCACTTAAGTGCAGCAGTTGCTTAATGCTTTCTTTGTGCAATCTGGCCAGATCTGTTAAATATAATCAGTTACAGAAATAAGGGTACAACTACCGGGAGGCCCCCTGCTTGTACAGTCTACGCAAAAACAGTTCTGACAAGTCCACAGGTGAGTTTTCTTTTTGGCAACATCCGAAAAAGTGTTGTCTGTTTAAGCAATATTTCCCAGCTATTTCAAATTATCGCTTGCACTGTTGACATTGAGCCTGCCAACACAAACAACATCAATTTGGTAGCCTTACAATTTGCAGGCTTATCAATGGGGTTCCACTTACGTAAGCATTTACTACCTTACGTACTTATCAACGGCATTGCAGCTGTGCTGCCAACGACATTCTCCCAACGAAATGCGACAAGACTTCCACACAAACCACACAAAGATGTCACTCAATTAACAAGCCAACAAAGTCAGGCTCTGTCCACCCATGCAATGCACACTGGTTCAAAAGTCAGGCTATAACTTTGATATATGTATTTATAACATATAGTAAGTTCTCAAGACAAGAGTTACAGAGACTGTAAAGTTGCTGTAAATATCACAGAGCTGCTAATTCTTTTCTTGAAGGTTATACTATAACAAATTCTATCAATAATTAAACCAAAATGTACCTAATGGCCTACAAAAAGTGGCAATCCAAACCAGTGTGCAATAAAGGAAGACGGCAAAACAGGACGAACAGGGGCGAGCGATTGCAAAAGGAAGAGGAATGTTAACTTAACTTCAGATGCCTGTGTGGGAGCTGTGTGCTGCCAAGGAGGGAGCATTGCGGAGACTGCAACTGAAATGATGGCACCTAGCCTAGCCCCCTTCCGCTTTCTGTTCGTTTCTCTTTGGCCTTTTCAAATTTATGCAATTGGCAACTCGAAAACAGAGCGGAGGGAGATGCTACCAAATTCAGATGTTGCATTTCAATCCTTTAGAACGCCTTAAAACAATGCAGCCCAGGATGTTTTCTTCCCCACACATATTCGGTCTACTCTAGCCCCCACCCAACCTGGCTTGTGCCACGTGCCCCAATTGTCGATATGTTGCCATGGTGCAGTCAATTAAGCCAACTCTAACCCCTGTCCAGAACCCCCGACCCGTAGGAGTCTACCTGGGCTAAAGCTTCGTGTTCACTCCATGTAAGTTGTGCTCTTTATGGCACATCCGGCCTGGCACATCCGCATCCTGTTGGGGCAGCTGTTTAGCCAACTTATTTATGCCACTTGCTTACACACCCCCACACCCCACATCCACACCCACAGACACGCACAGACACACTCATAAGTTCTTTGTTTTTAAATTTGCTCTTCGGAGCTGTGAGGAATTCCTTTGGCAAAATGAAAATTCCTTTGGAAAATGCGCTTTTGTTGTTTGCAGGACATAACTGCAAAGATAGTTGTTGCTTTTGTTTTTGTTGGTGCTGTTGTTTGCCTGTCTGGTTACAAAATACTTTTGCACTTGCATTAACGCTTTTCACAGCGAGAGACGTTGACGCCAACGCCAACGCCAATGCCGACGCCAACGCCGACGCCAACGCCTTCCGCCTCCGAGTGGAATTTATTGTCATTTTTGCCCTGGCACTTGTCCTGCTCCTGGCTGAGTATCCTGCCACTGTCGGGGACTGTGTGTCGCATAATTAAACCCATTTGTTGCAAGGTTCGACTGCGCAGAGGTCGATGAGGACGATTTATTGTATTTTACAGTTAGTTTATGGTTTGTATTGAAAATGGTGAAGTTTATTATAGGAGGCAAGGATGAAGATACAACTACGTTAATTTATACGGCAATAAATTGTAAGGGAGCAAAGTTGGGAGAGGGAGAGGGATATCAATTACTAAAAACTTGACAATTTTCCAATTATTCAATTGGAACCGTCTGGACTTCGTTTCCATGCAAGGTTTATGGACACATTTGGTAACTTATTTGGAGGATTAATCTCATAGGATATATTTACAGAGTTCATTAATGTTTATCAAAAGTTCCCACTGCTGCTCTTAATATCCATAGGGCCTCATGCATTTTCCACTTATTACCATTAATTTTTTTAAATTCCGGCAGCAGCAAATAAAGCAACTCATTATAGCCTCATTATTTTTAATTTTCTTAGATTTTTTCTTACGTACATATCATTTACTCGAATATCTTCCACTCCATTTATTACACTGGCCGCAACGTTTCAAATATCCCTCGGGTCCTGCTTGTTGGTTATATATGTACGTAATTTGTTGTAAATTTAATAAATTCACATAATTAGTGTTTTAACTTTTTAGTTGTTCAAAGTTTGCCATTGACGCCCCTTTTGGCCAGGTCCTGGAGTTAAGTGTGGGCCAGCCAAAGCTTTGGCCACATTCATTAACACGTTAGTCCAACTTTCTGTTGCTGTTGCCGTTTTGGCCTGCAAGTTCTGTAAATACTTTAAATACAGGCAATGCACACGCCTTCGAAATTCTCATACTGTTCCTTGTAAAATGAATCTGCAGCAATTTACGCAATTTCTCTTTCTGGTCACTACTCTATGCTACAAGGCTCTTAGATTTGTTTACCTCACTGAGTTTGATACCCTAGCTAGAGATATATAGCAGCTGGAGATATGAAATTTGGTATGTAGGCTCTCTTTATATCATATATATACTAAACTTGTTTAATAATTTTGACATTCCGCCTGCAACTCCTGAAAATCTATAAAAAGAAATTGCAAATATCATTTTTAAAGAAAAAAAATATGAATAATTAGATAATAAATATAGCTTTATAGAAGTATCGTATATTGTGTAAAGAATCGAGTCTGAGAAATCAAACAAAGCGGTATGCTGACTAGTGTATTTTCATATGAGAAAGAAGAAGATTTTATAAATGACTAGACACTTGTTTATTTATCATTTACACAGAATATCATAGAAGTTGCCAATCCTACGCAGACACTCTCCATTTATCTATTTCAAGCCCTCTCTCTCTCTCTCTGTCTCTAGCTCTTTCTGCGCTCTGTGCTTGACCACGTAATGGAAAAGTTTTGGTGTGTCCAGTCGAAAACTTTTTGTCCACATATAAATCCTGCTAATCGCTTCTGCTGTACAAAAAGCTGACTGCTGTGAAACTCTCTCCGCAACTCGAAACTCATTTGCATTTATTTGCTGTCTGTTTTGCCTGCACCTCTCCGTTCGCTTTGCTCCTTGTCACTGTGTGTGTGTGTATGTGTTTTTGCTAATTGCTATGCCTGTTGCTAATTGTTTTTGTTGGCTCTCTGTTGGGCCCTTGGCAGCACTTTTTCCAACCACTTGCAACACTCTTTTTTATATATGTGTGTGCTTAATGATGAATGTTGGCCAACTTTTTGACACCCCAACCCCACTGTTAACTTTATTCGAAGGGTCCTGCAACTAATTTCCGTTTTGCAACTCGTTATTCACACACTTTCGAAATAAACAAATAACAATAATAAACAAAAACAACAACAACAACTGGAACAGTGATGACAGCAACAGCAGCCATCAAATCTTTTGGAAACAAATGCAAAAAATGGCACCAAAATAAAACAAAGGAAAATGCGTACAAATTACCCAAACACCAAAAAAAAAAAAAAACAAAATACAACAACAACAATTGCAAAGCTGCCGCTGACAACAACAATGAAAACAGCAAAAACAAGAAGAAAACAAGAAAAAATATGCACACTGACACTTTACGAAGATTTATGCGTTTTAGTTGAGTTCTGTTCTGTTCTGTTCCGAGTTCCTCTGCAAGCGAGTGGAGTAATTTTTTGCACTGCTTTTTACGCTTCCCTCCCTCCACCAACAGCCACGCCCCCTTTTCTGTGCTTGCTGCCTAGATTGGTTTGCAAGCGGGAAGTTATAGTCATTTAAATTTGCATTATACTCGTACAATAAATGACAAAAATGAAAGCACTGAGTGTTAACAACGACAAAAATTCGTTACTGCTTAGTGTTGGGTACACTCTAAGAAAAAAGGTTAGGTTAGGTTATGTTAGGTTGCCGTGGCTGGAGCAGAAACCTACTCCACACTTGGGCCAGAAATTGACCCCTTGTGATGCCACATGATGTCTTTTAAGCATTTTGTTCCCCCTTAAACCAATTTGACGATTTTAAGAATTTGAGGATACTGTAAATCCCAACCTCGGATACGTCCGATAGGGTATTAAAACTGTAGTGTCCCAGGTGCTGGAACCTTCTCCTGCTGAGTACGGGGCAGTGACAGAGCAGATGTTCTACGCTCTCTATCTCTTCTACTATACCACAACTTCTGCAGAAGGAAAAAGGTTACATTTAAAACTTTCCAAGAACTTTTTTATTCTCTTTGGGTGTAAAACATTATTCTCTCTTAATTTTAGGATTTTGGTTAAGAATTACACCAAATAGGGGATACTCTAAAATATGCTAGTTTAATTTTTGAAACTTTCTAGAATGTTTTTAATTCTTTTCTGTCGCCATCTTTGTTTTCTCTCTCATTGTACATACACCAAGACGGTTTCATCACTAATTACTGAATATACATAGATATGTCATGTATATTCAGTAATTAGTGGTTTCATTTTAATAATCTTTTACACACCACGCTGGTTAAAGATTAAAACTTCTTTTTCTAGAGTGTATGGTCAGCATTTTCAATTGTTTTCAATTTTGTGTTCCCAGCTGACAATTTCACTTCCAAATGATTCGATCGGAGTCGAATTGGGAACCAGTCGGATTAATAAAGTACAACAGTTGATTTTAAGGCTCTGTTAACACTGGTTAATCCCTAAAGTTTTTGTTAATTTTATGTGCATTATAACACATTTAAATAATTAATGTTAATAATGCATAGTTTTTTTCCTAATATTATTGCAGAATATTAAATTGTTCTACATTTGGTTATCAATTATATTCCAGGGCACTCTCCATCCTTAACTCAACGATCCTTACTCTGCACAGTTTCCCATTGCTCTGTCCTTCAAATAGTTGCAAAATTTCCATAAATTGCACAAACATTTTACAAACTATTTACAAACTTGCGGTTGCTGTGGCAAAACAATAAAAATAACAAACTTCATGTGCAACCACATTTTGAATATTTAATATTAAATTTTATTCCAAAAACAAAAAAAAAACAAAAAATAAATACACACAGCACATTTTATATGCGTGTCTGCAATTATGGGTATTATTTTGCAAAGCCAAAACAATATTTCATATATTTACATGGTCGAACTTTGCAGCCCTCCCGCCCTGTCTCCTCCCATCTTATGGTGCCTTTACATAATGCATTAACATTCCGCTCACCTGTCACCCGCCTCTCCGCGTGCCCTGACAGCGGCACGTGTCAAAAACTTTATTTGCACACGCTCCACTGCATCCACCCGACCCCCCCAAACACTGCCCCTACTGGGCGCTTGCTATAGGGGGGCGTGGTCATTGGACCGCCTCATTGGCCGCCATATTTGACGCCAGTTGAGCATGAAAATGCCATTTAACAATGGCGAACGGCCCGAAAAACAAATAAATAACAGTAAAAAGGGCAACCCAAACAACAAAAAAAAAAGCCCCCAACAACAACAGCAACAAAAAATGTGTTGGAAAATGTTTAAAACAATGCAAAAGACCGTTACAATAACGCAGCAAGAACAATCAGCGGCAACTTCTGATAGCGCACCAACAATAACAATAAAAATGTCAAAAAAGCAACGACGCTTAAATCAAATTAATGTGAAGCTGACTCAAGGTTTTTTTATACGTATTCGAAAATGTTCTGAAATTGAATTTCACGATAAGGTAGACAATTCTAGCAGGAATTTCCTAAAACAAAGCGGAGAGTTTGTGTATAGCTCTGGAATTTTCTAAAATGTTCGCTAACTCTTTGGGAAAAGAATTTCTAAAACAAAATTTTTAAGCACATAAAAGCACATACTTGCAGTTTTTTTTAAATAGAAATATCTTAAAGAAAGTTTCTAATATATGTCAAAAAATACCTCTAGAATTTTCTAATTTTTTGTTTTAATTGATTCAACTTTTTCTTTTGTTTACAGATTCCCAAATATTATAGCATACCATAGGATGAATCTTCTTCATATTTATATAGATGAAACACCATATAAGTCTGCAATGGTAAGTCTAGCAATTTTAAATGAATTTTTAGAAGTGGAATCATAGAATATTGTTCTATGTATTTATATAGATGAAAACCTTAAATAAGTATGTAATGAAAGGTCTGATGAGATTTTAAGTAAATTTAGATATGAAATCAAGTTGAAGAAAACTTCCTGTTGTGTGCCCAAACTTTCGACATTTGTCCTGTGGACAAATACTTTTTATATTATTAATGTCTGTTTTGATTTGGCCGAAATGTTTGCGGTTTGCCGAAGAAATTGATTATTGGAAAATCCTTGGGCTTATGTTCTTGTCCGTTGCTTGTTTTCTTTGGCGCATAAATTTTCATTTAACATGTTTTTAATGCATTGACTACCCATAACTGGTCTGAATAATGTGTTTGGCTTGCATTTTCAATTGGCATTTGCATTTTACATCGCACAGATGCCAAAACTGATAGGCAGACAATTTAAATGTTGATTGTTCCCCCGAACAATTCTTTTATCATTAATGTTTAATTTCATAATTACTTCAATTGTACTTTTAATAGACTGCAAAGTGAAATTATTTTATAATATAAATTATTTCCCAATTCAACATTTCACAGCGCAAGTTTTGAGCTCTTCAACAAATTCTAAATATGATTTATATTTGCTTTTAAAATGAAACTCAATAACCACAGCAAACAAAATCATGCTAAAAGTGCACAACATTTTGTGCAATTTTAATAAACTAATTCCCAACCCCGCCCACGCCACTATCCAGTTTTGCCTAGGACTGAAAACACGGCTAATTCTGTAAACAGGCTGTGACCAATATTTTCTAAATAATTAGTAAATATTTTTGCGCAACGTTGCCATTATTGCAACAGCACAAATGCAACGGGTAAGCGAGCTGGAGGGGCAGGAGCTTTTAGCCACAATATCCTGGCAACGTCAATATTGCATCGCCATGCAGCTCGTCTGTTTGCCATATAATTTTAATACTTTATAATTGCATTATTCTTATGGTGAAGAGAGAGAGAGAGAGAGAGGGGACAGCAGAAAGTTTGCCGTTGTTGGTCATCATTTTGGCAACGTAAATTTAATTAAGTGCTTATTAGCTGGTAACAGTGGCAATCAAATTCCAGTTGACCCTAGTATTTGGCTTGTTTATAGTTTGTTTACAGCTGAACTAGATTTGGCGAGCATGTCCTTATATAAGCATATAAGTATATATCTATACTATATACATATATTTATATACCTATACTGTTGTATAATATAATTAAAACATTTAACATTCTTCACTCATGTGAACTCTGGCGTTGGGTAGCCGTGAAATGCATCCTCTAATTTAATTAGTTAAATTGGCAATTTCATTTAATTTTTCAGCATGTTTTATCACTTGAAATGCATCATTAAATAATTGTGCAATTGCATAATATTAATTTAATAAAGGTGTAGACTACAAATTCAATGAACAATGAGAATTTCAACTCTGCAGTTTATGAGAAAGCCATTGGCTATAAAATTGTTAGTTGAAAGCATTAAGGCCAATTATAATAATGTACACGGCAATGCTAATCCTTTCTAACATTCTGAAAATGTAAGTTAAACATAGGATTATTAATTTAGAACAGTCTGGCAATAATGAAGATACTGCTACTTAGAGCGAGAGGGAAGTATTGTTGAATTTCAGGCAGCTTCAAATGAATTTCATGTAGCTGTAATTTCTCTTTTGTGTAGCTTATTTTTATATAAATTATTTGATTACCAAATAAATTGTTCTCAAATTTAATCAGCTTTGAAGTCGGAATTCAACTATTTGACTTGATTCCATTCAATTTAAGCCACAAAACATTTCAATTTAAACTTTTGTCGCATTCTAAAGCCTTTCTAAAGCGCCGAACTCCCTGCTCTTAATCAACGCTGTCCGCTTGCCAAAAGAACAGTCAGCACAGGACTCCTGGCCAAATCCAGAGCCAGAACCAGCCTCTATCCCAAGCCCAAGCCCAAGCCCAATCCCAAAGCTATTCCCATTCCTATCCTGATCCCAGTGGTGCAGTTTAGTGAGCGCGTTTCCGTTCGAGCGCCATAATAAATTTGCCAGCGACTTTTTGCCAGCCAGTTGCGACAACTTGGGTAAGGGGGAGGAGCCGATCCGGGAGCAGGAGCAGCAGTCCTGAGACCAATGCCTCATCTTGCCATTTTCATCACCTCCCTCTCCCTGCCGGCCTGTGCATGCCGTGCGGCTCTTTGTTACGCTTGATTTACGCTAACAAGACATGAACGAATGGACACAGGGACAGGATGCGGCAGGACTAGAGGGTGCAGGGGCGTACAGTCGGGAGACGAGCAAAGCACCCGGAGACATTTTAAATGTGGCGCAAAAGAACGATTACAGGTTGTCCCGTTGCAACCGCCACAAAACCACTGACAACAAATGGGCTACTGGCGGGGCAGGCGGGGTCTGAGGCATTGAGGTTTGAGGCTGCTGGCAAGTGCAGCCGTTGGGCGTGGGCATGGTTTGAAAGCGGAGGAAGGTTGTGGGGGGCGGCGGAGTGTAACCATTGCCAATCCAAGCGAAAAGTTGGCGCACTTTTCCATTTCCGAGCAGGGACCAGGCCAAGACGTGCTGCTAGTTTGCGGGGGGCATGAACTGAAGGGCCGAGGGGCAGTAGTTCCGGGAACGTGGCTTGCAAAATATCAGCAAAAATATCAGGAAATTACAGGAAAATGAAATAAATGAAGATGGATACGCAATTTGAATAGCGTTGAATTGGTTCAGCGCCGTTGACAGTGTCACGAAGAAGATGCCACACGGGGGGCGTGTGGGGAACAATTTTTGGAACGAGGAAGGAAACTACGTAAGGACTGCTCAAATGTACGTTAGCGAAAAGTTTTCATTTATCTAGAACTCAATGGACAGCGGGGTCGGATCCACCCTTTGGGGGTGGAGATTTGTGTTTTGCATATTTTTCGTTAAATTGGGAGGAGAAGATAAGTTTCTGACAGCTACACAACAATTAATTTTTAAAATTCTATTGATAAATTCATGGAAATCGGCTCAGATATTACAAAGTTCTCGGTTTATTTATTTACAAGGCTTTTTACAACTTAATTTGTAACTGTGCAAGTTAAAGTTTTTACTTTGGCATTATTGTTGACATATTTGATGTCCGAATACGATTAAAGACTTCATATTTTTTAGCCCAAAAAAAAGTAAGGAATAAATTTCCTAAAATTGAGAAAATATGGTTTAAATATTATTTTATTATTATTTCTTTTATTTATTATTATTTTAAAATTAATTAACAATCAACATTACAATATTGTTATAACTTACAACTTATAAGTATTATGGTTGACTTTAATACCGAAGGAAAAATCAAAATTGAATTGATTTGCTACAGACACGCTTGATGGGACCTTTGTGCCTTAACTCGGCATGTATGCCTCTGCCGCCATAACTTGTCTAATAATTCCATCAGGATTGTAAATTTCCCAGCCTTCATCAAATCACAAGTACAAAATCTCGATCAAATTACACGAAATGCAAATCCACGTAGGAATTGTTGGGCAAATTTCAGCCTCGAATACGAATATGTAAACCAATTTTGCTTCGTAATTAGCATCCGAGGATTGAACAGTAAGGTCGAAGGGGGGTTTAAGGCAACTAGTTTAGCTGCTGCTGTCGGTGATAAACAACAACAATGAAGACCCAATTGGAATGTTTGACTGGGTCCAGCAGGAGAACCTGATATTGTGCTCAGGGCAAAGGACGAAGAGCGAAGGGCAATCAGCGGCGCTGTGTGCAGTCAATTGATTGTTCAGGCCAAGAATTGGTAATTAGACTTCAGCCATAATCATAAGTATTGGGTGCGTGGGCGAAGCCAATGGAATTTGAGTCTGTGCTTATAGTCCTGGCTATAACTGACGTGAAAACCATGTTGAATTCGAGGCAACTCTTAGGCCTTGCACCTGATAGGAGGCCAAATAAAGAAAAAATGCCAAGACTGCACTTGCAATCCATTTAACTTTGCCTGTTCACTGGCCATTAATGTCTATTGGTTGTTGAAGGCTCTCTTACTTCTGGTCAAAATGAGAAATTGTTAAAGTTTCATGACGAACATTTTGCTAGTGAATAAAAACAAATGTTTCAAGAGATTATTACTCAATTTTCAAGATACAATTCAAGACTGAAGGATTTCAAGCTAAAATGATTACCTAATGCTTGCAAAAGTGACTAGAACATATTAAAAGGGTTAATATACAATATGGAATTAAATTATAAATGCATGTTTAAGTATTAGCCGTTCAATGCGCTTTTCCGGCTTCATTCATTATTATTATGTTATCTGTCTTGCACACTCAAGGCTTCATTTATTATGGAATTTTGTAAATAGATACGGAAAGTGTACGTAATGTCAAAGCCTACTTAAAGTGTATACTTTAAAATGTATGTATGATATGCTCTGAAACAAGTATACTATTTGTATTGTAAGCTATATCAAAAGTTGACTTAGGAGTGAATAATGATAGATTTTAGCAAATTCTTAAGAGTAGGCATAGCCTTATTAAATCCTTATGATATTTCGCTCATTAACTTTCAAAAATATCCAAAAGGGTATTTGTGTTTCGTCTAGTTAAGTATAGCTTTTTATATTGTCTATATCTGAGCGTTTATTGTTCAGCGTGGGCTTAGACCGGCTTATAGCTTATATACTGAACAATGCAGCAGTCTTTGACGCCTGTACACGCACACTGACACACTCGCACACACACAGCCACACACCTAGACAGACAACGTGGCGTATGAGCAATGCATCCTGCTGAGGCAGCTTAAGTTGCAGCCAGCTAATTGCTTTTAGATTTCTCGAAGCATTGTTTTGAGCGCTGTTAAGCTCCTTTTCCAGCCTGACAAGGACATTGAGCAGCTGTCCGTGCAGCGTTTAAATCCCCCAATAAAACACTCATTGACAATGGACGTCATGGATTTGGCCTGGTTTGAGTGAATGCAGCCTACAGGCTGAGTTTTATAAACCTACTCTGCTTGTTATATGTTATATGGATTTTAGTAATAATTTCGAAACAATTTCAATTGAATAATGAAATGTGCGAGAGCTGGTTTTGCTTTGTTCTGGCTACACAACAGACAGACACACACACACACACACACACACACACAAACACACACGCAGTTGCAGAACTCAATTATGCATTCAAGTTGCATTTGACTAGAACTCAAGCATTGCCAAAGTTACACAATGCAACATGGCACAAGCTCTGAATTAAATACATTTTGACAATAGTATCATCGATTTCACATGGCTTAATTTAAATCCTTTTAAGTATATTGTTTTCAATTCAGTTGTCGAAAATATATAAACTGAAGTTAAGCACATACTTTCTACTGGGCTGTGCCACCTGTGAATATAACTGTTATTAAGCTATTCGAATACCAAATTTCACTTCCTCAGATCAAATACATTCTAAGATTTTATCGTTTTATTTTAATTCCCTTTCACAGATGAACTATTTCCATGCATGGACAAGATTTGTTGGTGACTAACAGTGACTTCTTTGATTACATAATGGTTCTTGGCAATAAGGAATATTACCTGGAATTCCTGCCCGTTTCATTACATAATGGTTCTTAGAATTCCCCCCCTCAGCTATACGGAGAAATCGCACGAATTTATGGCAACATAATCATATCGTTTAAGGCGGAATTTTGCACCTACACACAAATCATAGTTGGTAAGTGAATTTTTGCCCAAAAACAACACCCTAATCATGCCTCAGCGCCTGTATTTTGTTCCCAATACTGAATTGACGAAGGTTTTCAACGATTGACAATTGCCAAGCCTAAACTTTATATCTGTAAAAAATACACTAAAAATTCAAAATGTCTGATGATGTCAACATATGTATACTTTCGGAAAAAGGTTGCATACTGTAGCAAGTGCAACATAGAGAGATACAGTGAGGGAAAAGGAAGAGAGTGAGGGCTAGAGAGTCAGGATGCAGGCAGACAACGCAGTCTATAAATTAAATGCCACAGCAGACCAAAAACACAATGGCAAATTGTTGTTGTTGTTGTTGCTGTTGTCATTTGTCTGTGCGTGTTGTTGCGTAAGCGAGTGCCTTGTTTATTATATATACACATGTAGAGAGGCTCGTAATATTGTTAACCAGTGCGTATGAGTGATATTTAATTATTATGACCTTACGCATATTTCAAGTGGACCACAGTTGGTAACAGTTACATTTATTGGCAGCGCAAGGCCTGACCCCCAAACCACCCCCTCCCACACTCTCACACACACAGACAAATAGTTGGGCTGCTTGTTAACTTATTTAATTATGACAATCAAATGTGGCCAAGAAGGAGGCCATTTGGCAACTTGGTTGCATAACTTTTTTGGCTTGTTTTCAATTAAACTGGAAAGTCTGTGAGGAATTGGAGCAGCAGCTACATGCAACATATGTCGGTAAATTGAATAAGTTTATGAGCCCTGTGCCTGCCAAATTGATAAGCCCAGAGAGTTGAAATTGGCATTGATTTGGCTGTCGCTGAAGCAAAACTTACTCCGGAGAAAGTTAGCCTGAAATGTGAAGGAAGAAAAGTTGAGTTTTCGATACAGATGGCGGCACAAAAATTTGCCTAATAGTATGAAAGGTTTAAAATTGCGATTTCAAAGTTTTAACCTTGGCTCGATACACTTTTTGGCTTTTATTTCAGCTATCTTTTGAATGAAACGTTCGGTTTAAACTTGTGTTCAGAGTGGGAATCTTAAAGATTGTTCAATAAGTATAATGCAGGCCTTCAGAACTATGCATATTTGAGTGTGTCTCCTCTAATGCGCTATCGAATGCGTTTATCAAAACACTTGTCATCAAAATTGCAGCTGAGATAACTACGGGGACCCCACTCCCCTGTTCATCTGACGCTGCATACTCAATCACCTGTCATTAAATTATGCATTTGCGCAATCAGTTCCTAAAATATGCCAAGAAGTGGCGGGCAGAGCTGAGGCGGGGCACGTTGCACGCCTCACTGCGATGTAGCAAGCTTCCGCGAATTCTCTGGCATTGCCGCAAGTTTTCAAACAACTTGCCTCGCATGATTTGCGTTCGTCCTGCCTTTGTCCTGACGTCCTCCTCGTCGCACACATGCCGGAAGTTGATAAAGTGCCTGGCAGCCAAGGAATTCCGCGGCATGTTGCGCATCCGTCCCTGTCGCTCCCTCGCACTCGCATGTTCTCTCATCGTGTCCCTATTAAAGTATTATACACATGCAGTCGACCGTGCGGAAATGCATTTGGGCCACGCCCCCTAGGCACACCTCACCCAAACACTCCACTCTCCCGGTTTCACAGTGCAACAGATAAATTTCAGGCATTTGTTTTTGATTCACAATAGAAATGCATCAGATTGCAATCACAGTCATATTTCATCATTATCTGCAGACTGCTGTTTGAAGAGGGGAAAGGGGCGGAGCTATTCTTTGATTTTAATTTCATATACGTAACCAGTGAGAGGGGATTATAGCTAGGCTATTAAGTTAGTAATCCATGCACAAAGCTAGAGAAATAATAATTCTCTTTTTAATTTGCAGCTAACAGAGTCCCTGCTCGGGCGCCACTCTGCTATCAAACTAGGCGTTGTTAAAGAAAAGGAGAATATTATACTATGTGAGTTCGAAATGCAACAGATAAATTTCAGGCTTCGGATTGCAATCACAGTCATATTTCATCCTTTCATGCAAAAAGCCAGAGAAATATTAATTCCCTTTTTAATTTGCAGCTAACAGAGTCCCTGCTCGGGCGCCACGCTGAAAACTGTACAATTTTAAACAAAAGTCGAATAATATGCTACGCAAGTTCATTAAAATCTCTATGTGAGAGTATGTCAGCTTCAACTTTCAGATTTGTCTATCCTTTTGCAGTTTTAATATTTGTTTTTCGATAGCTGGGTTCGCATAAATCACGCATTCGCACCGTTGCACCGCACAGAGCGTTGACAGTTCATTAAATTTTCATCAATGGCTGCAGCAGCGCGTGGCAAATTTCTCCTTTCAGATTCTATATCTATTCATTGAATTTGCTAAATTAATGCTGCATGCAAGCAGATATCGTTAATTATAGCACATAAATTTGCAGAATATTGATGCAAAGAGGCAGGGAAATGCGATGGTCCTAACCGGCAAGTGCAAAACAAACAAGTGCAACCAGTCGACAGCAGACAAAACTTGGCCAAATGCGCCCTGCCAATTTGCGGAGGGGGGGAAAAAATATGAACGAGCTAAAGTACAAATATTATTCCGAGTAACATATAAAAGAAAACATAATGCAGTTGTAGCAAGAAAAACAAATGTTATGGGACAATTGAGTAAATAAACAGGCTGATGACTGAGTTGATATAGGATGCCAGCAGGTATATTCTAATTCAGAGAAGTTCTAGTCGATTAGTATCTTTTTTATTGGTATAGACAATGAGTTTGAAACCCATAGAATGGTTAACAAAATAATTTGATACCAATTTCCCGCACTTGTGGATAAAATTCCCAAAATCCTGTGAAATACAGCCATTAACAATCCGGTCTAATTTCATGACAAAATAATAAATTGTAGAGATCTCAACAATAACATGTTAATTGATAGATGTTTCTACTAAATATCCAACTCCCACAATTTAATTAAATTTTGTAGGATTTCATGCGGAGTATCTATATTAAAAATGGTTTTCCTCTAGAATTATTTGACATTTATTTTTCATTTATTTTTGCTGATAGAAGTTTTACCCTTGTGAACATAAGACATTTTGAAAAGTCTTTTATTCGATTGCATATATGGAATTAATCTCTGTAGATCTAGATATCCATAGATGGACGTTAAGAATTATTATCTTTTCTTTTGCAATATGATTTCTAGTAGAAGCACTAGAGATTGAGCTACTGGCACAATAAAGAGCTGTAATAGTAATACTGGAGTTGCAGTTTCAAGTCGTTTGCTCGCTTAAGCATATAAAAGCCAATCAATAGCTGCTCAACAAGCAGGCAAATAGCAAAGAGTACCCATCAAATGCTAAATCCAAACAAAAATCAATCAAAAAACTAACCTCAACCCACACAAGAACGCGGACGCTACAACAAGCAAGCAATCAAAGGAAGAACTTCTTCCAGCTTAACGCACAAGAGGAGCAGCAGGATCCAACTCTTGGTTCAATCAAAAGTAATACACATTACAGAGAGACATGTTTACTTGAGCAGTTGCCACCAGGCTTGAGCCTTGCCAGGCAGGCTCCTGCGCTGGAACAGCTGCTGTAAATATATACAAATATTTTAAATTCAAAGTTATTTATATGTATGTGATGTTAAATTGGAATTGATGTGAATGGGAACTGCAGCGTTTGTCACGCCAGCGATTCATCATCGTCATTGCCATCTACAGCTCATCGTCGTCTTCATCATCATTTTTATCAACATTCGAATTGAATGGAAGCTCTTACAGCAGCGGCGATGAGTCAATGAGTCACTAAGTGATCAGAAAGTCACTGTGAAAAGTCTATATTGAAAGGGGAATTCACAGAATTCTAAAATCTTTTTCAACATTTTTAAAACACTTGTGAGGCATTGACTTTTTACCCCCTAAAATCAGAAGAATTATTAGATTTTCAAGTCTTTATATGATACGAGTTTAATTACTTTTTGTCTGTAAGCCTTCTTTAGCAGAGTTTTATATGGTTCAAGACTTAACTTTTGATAACTTACCAAACCCCAAAAGCTGGTTCCTTGGGTCCTTCTTGTGCAAAATTGTAGACATATTTTTGGCAATAGTTAGATTTTATTAAATAATTTTTTTGTCTTACCATTTATATCCACACTTGTCTTTAGATGTCGATTTAAATACTTTTTGCCTTTGTATTCAATATGTTTTATTTAATCAAAATCGGATCACTATATCTGTACTACTACACGATATTATAAAGGTTATTAATGGGATCTTAATGTGTATATTATTGCTATTTTTCAACAGTTATTCGCTGCGCATCTCTGAGAAATACACACTGCCAGGACTACTTACGCTGACATTCATTTGAGTGCCAGGCGACTAGTCTGAAGATATTTTGAATATATCGCATCGGAGTATAAATGTGTGTGACTGCTGCCGTTTCTACTCCAATCCTTCCCCCCGTCGTCAAATTGCAAGGCATTTCCCCAGTTGAATAGGGACTAACCAGGTCCCTGAGTTTGTTTGGTATGTGTGGAAATTGTCACTTGAAAATTGCCAAGTTGAAAAGAAGTGTCGATGCATTGTGATGGACAGGCGGAGGAGATGGATATGTGTGGAATGGAAACGGATTGCAAGGCGACTTGTAAAGGATTGTGTGTGGCTTAGTTCAAAGTTTTGTTGCGGTGGTTTTTGAGGTGCTGTCGTTCTTAACAATGGGCTACTTATCTGATCTGGAAAATACTTTCCCACTGTCTCTTCCTTGTCGCCTCTTACCTAATCACGTAGCGCGTCCTGTGAAATAAGGCTGTCAGCTGTCCATTGATTGATGAGCTCCCACGCAACAGCAGCTGCTGCGTGTTTGATCAAAAATCCTGCCCCTAAAAATGCCAGTTACAATGCAGCCAACAATATTATACAATTATAATAAGTAATTAGTCAAAGTCGTCTTAAAGCTGCCCACGCCCAACGCCCTCCCCCCGCCCAGTTGCCCAGCTATTAACATAATTAAAACCCAAATTAAATGGAAAGGCTTTCCACGTTCATTTCGATTACGTGCCCCATTTGCAGGGCGCCTAAATGTAGGCAACGCTAATTTGCATATTTTAATATCGAACGCACATATTAAATGCAAAATATTTGCCATTCGACGCCCAATTAAAAGTGGCTTAATTTGCGATGGCTGGATAATATATGTATATTAGAGTCATAATAAAGTGTTGCGATATTTTGGCTATATCGATTCCCAGAGTTGTAATGCAAAGGTAGTTCAATACTACAGTTCAATTGATCTAACTCGAGTTTTTTATAACTCAAAGTGAATTTAGGCACAAATACCATTTAACAGCTCGAAGTTCTATTTCAGCTCGCCTTTTTGTGTATTTATTTAATATTTTTACATAACTAGGAACCTTATTAAAGTTTTCCTAAGGCATGAATGTTGCCAAGAGTTTGAGGATTCCAGCTGACTGGGCACAAGTTCTCGTCGCTGTGGATTTTTTGCTTTATTTGAAATGTCCATTCAAAGAGCATCTAATAGTTTATAGCTCTTAGCACTATCTTAAATATCTTTTATACATATATACATATCTTTTAGTTCTTGGTGCTACCAGCTGTCGAAACATTTGACAATCATAAATTTTAATGACGAACGCGCATAAAATGTAAATTGAATGATATTAAAGAGCCATGCCGTCCTAATGGGGCGCTGGCCATATAGTATAGGGCCCAAACCATTTGGTAGTGATGTGTAACATGCCGTTTTTATGGGAAATTATGGAAATTGATTGCCAAGTGGTTGCTGAGGGGAGGGGGAGCAGCTTGTAGGGGCTGGTAAATAATCGCGCGAAAAGTTTGTCAACATAAAAAGTGTGAAGAGAACTTGAAGTGAGAGCTGAGTGATGTTTGACAAGAAAGGGGTTGGGGGTTGGAGGTTGGGGGCAGAAAGAAAGGGGGAGCGCGGGAAAAACTGTCGCTGACATTGATGATGACGTTGGCCAGGGGCGTTGACAATGTTTGTCAACATGGAGGCAGACAGTCAGTCAGTTTGACAAGGCGCCCCCCAATGAAGGCAGACAGATGTGAGTGCTGCGGGCAGGGCAGGGCAGGGGAGGGGAAGAGACGCCAAACCAGGCAGGGGGCGGCTGAAGCAGCTAAGCAGCTGGGCGAAGGCAGTTAGAGTTGAAAGTTGCAGTCTCTTAAGTGTTTGGTTTTTCCTTTCAGCTTTTCCATAATGAGCTGCACTTTGCTGCATTTAATTGGCAACGGGGTTAAGGGGTGCGGGTGCGGGTCCAGGTCGGGCTTGGAATTGGATTTGGGTTGGGGTTGGTTGCACTTAAAGCAAAGTTGCAGACGCTGCATTGTTTGTGGTCTGCGCTTAAAGTTGCCAAGTGGCCAAAAGTTTGCCACTTGCAATGCGAATGGAAGCGATAAGCGGCACTTTTCCGGTTTTGTGTCTGGAAGAGCAATTAAAGGCAAAAGTTCTACAAGCGGGGTGGTAAGAGGGCGGGTACAGCTGGTAATAAATTGAAGGAAAATTCAAGTGTAGCTTCAAAAGAGATAAAAGTCATAGAAAACCTATACATAGCGAGTACTAAAAGTAACTGCAAGTAAAAGCTAAAGAATACTAGTCAAATGAATCGGATTCTGTAGTACTACTAACAAAGTTGTAAAGAGTCAAGGTTCTTTAACTTCCAGTTGATTTAAAAGTAATTAAATCACAGCACTTAATTGAATTGCAAAATATTCTGCATCAAGGAAAAACCCCGCCAGAGTAACCACAAAGCAACTGAATTCTCATTGCAAAATAATTACTTGTATCTGAAAGCTAAGTAAGTTTTCTATGCAGATATTCAATGAATTTTCATGCAAATAAAGTGCAGTTGCCAGCCTCCTCGGATGCTCTCTAGCTCTCTAGTCCCAGAGCCCACAAAAATGAAAAAGCATTTTGAATATCAAACATTTGAAAAATGCACAAGGAATGCATAAGAACAAATTAAAACCATAAAATATTTGCAATCAAAACAAGAAAAAGCCCCAAAACGATTTTGCAGGCTACAAAAGCTAAAACAACCAAATAAAATGCCATGAAATAAATTTGCCATGAAATGTGAGAAAAGATTTACATGCATACATATGAAAAACAACAAAATGCAGTTCCAGTTGCAGTTGCATTAAACAAATTAAACTTTCCTTCGGCTACGGTCTGCATCCTTCTTTCGGAGGGCGGGGCTGGGCTGAGGCTGCTGTGGGAATGGGAATTGGTTGTGGTTGCCCCTGTCCCTGTCCCTGTCCCTGCTCCTGCTCCTGGTCGTTTTCAATGCCTGGGTAAACAACTTAACAACTTTGCCTCAAGGTGCCTGGCGCTGAGAGTCGACTCAAGTTATATTTATGTTTTCATGCCGTGTGGGCGGCAGCCACGCCCATCAGCTTTTTGTCAATTTCACATGCACGGCGCCTTTCATTGCCAACACTGAAGTCGCCTTCACAGCGAATTGCTCCTGCAGGGCAAATATCCTGCGCACAAAACGTGCACAAGTCCTGGCCGGCAGATAGAGATGGATAGAGACACGAGTTAGTAAGAGAGGCAGAGGTGTGTGCTGCCTGGGAAGCACATGGCAAACAAACAAATGCTTAGAATGCCAGGCAATGCAACTGGGTTTGAATATGAATCTGATTCTGAATCAGAATCTGAGTCACAGTTTCTTTCGTCTGCCGAGTCCTGAACACATGAAAAGTCGAGCAAGCTATCAAAATTCATGGCTTGTTCCTCTTCACAAGATTCCAGAGGGTATCAGGCTTCTATAATGCGATTTGTAACGCACAGAAACGATGGTTGTTCCTATTAATTACTTTTTAGTTTTTAATTACAATTGCTTTAGTAATTTTATTTGTATTTGTAGTATTTACCTAGTAGTAGAAGTAATTGAAATGGTCATTGCAGTTAGGATTAGGAATAATTTGAACAACATGATTTTTGTCAATTACAATTACTTAAGTAATTGCATTTGTATTTGTAGTAATTAACTAATTATGGAAGTAATTGAAAAGGTAATTGGAATAGAAAATAGTTCTTCGTTATTTTAGATTTTTTGAAGTAAGTAATTGCATTCATATTTGTAGTAATATCTTAATTATGAAAGTAATTAATATGGTAATTGTAATTAAAAAGATTTCTTCAATATTTAAAGTTATTCTAAATAAGTAATTGCATTTGTATTTGTAGTACTTACTACTTACTTACTGAATTATGAAAGTTGTTGAAATGGTAATTGTAATTTAAACAGTTTTTCAATATTTAAAGTTATGTTACGTAAGTAATTGAATTTGTATTTGTAGTAATTACTTAATTATGAAAGTAATTCAAATTTCTTTTAGTAATAGGGAAGTAATTGTAATTAAGAGCAGTTATTTAATATTCGAAATAGTTTATTTTAATTGAGCGTATTGAATTATTTTGTTAGAGTAACTAGGATTCTATATGTGTTGAATTATTTGCTATTTTTTGTTATTTTCATTTGCTGGCCAGGCGATTGCTGCTTGCTACTTGCAACAACTCAAAGCAGCAGCAGCAGCAGTAACAACAAAATGCAAAATGTGATTTAAGTCGCTTTGGTGTCGCATGCTAATGAGGCAAGTTGCTGCAAGTCTTAGTTAGACGTAGTTGCAGCTTTGTGGCACGTGCCCAGCAACACGAGTTGCCCTCTAAAGATGCACGACACACAAAAAACTACGCCTATGCATTTTGTTGTTGTTGTTGTTGTTGTGGTTGTTGTGTGACTGGCATACCCAAGAATTATTATATGCTAAATAGTTTTTCACTAGACCCGCCTGATTTATAGAGTGAGCCAAAGACGATGTCGTGCTAATTGTGTTGCACGGCCTTTCAAATGCCTGCAACGTCTCTAACTGCAATACGTGACTCTCAGTAAGTGGGTCTAAGAACTGCTCAAAGTTGACAGCAAGCAGACTGAGTTTTCAATAGATTTATTTTCTCTACTTGGTTCTAGACATGAGCAATGTTATCGCACCTGTGACTGAGTCGCCGAGACTGTATATAGAGAGTAACAGGTGCGCAGCTGCAGTACTGATCATAACAGTAACAGTCTCGATGTTAAGCACTGTTAATATTAACAGCGAAATATCGAGATTAACAGTCACAGACCTTGATTCGATATTAGTGAATATCGGCTGATGTTAAACAAGTTCTTTTTCTTTAATAAATCGATCTTTAGAAAGAGAAATAGAAGCAATTTGGTCAGTTGTCACTGTGACTTTCAAATCACAATATCGATCATCTCTACCTTGTATTTACTATTGGTACAGTAACAACAAAGAGCAGCATCTGAAAGAATATTTGTTTATTTATTTAAAGTTAGTTACATTTATAAAAACTAACCTTTATTATATGTAGAACTTTAATTCAAATAAAACCAGCGTCCCATATCAAGTTAGTTAAAGCATCAATTACTGAATACATGTTT
Source organism: Hirtodrosophila histrioides (assembly GCA_037075165.1). NCBI lineage: Eukaryota > Metazoa > Arthropoda > Insecta > Diptera > Drosophilidae > Hirtodrosophila > Hirtodrosophila histrioides. The sequence goes on from JBAMCL010000491.1 coordinate 1,599,177, forward strand.
GACATATCTATGTATTCAGTAATTGATGGTTAAAGATTCTCTGTATTTTATTTAGAAAACATATTAAGAATAAATTTCCAAACGTAGCAATTGGTAAATAGTAAGAACTCTGATTAGACAACCTTATCGCTAATAAAATAAATCTCCCGCGTGTTTGGAACTTGTTAATGTAGGAAAACCATTAATAACCGATAGTTTATTGTGCACTGAAATCGATTTTAATAATCGATTCGTTTCCCTTCAACCCAGGGCATGCAGTGATTATTGAACTCTGACTTTTAACATGTTTTTAAGTTTTAATCATTAATATTTAAAAGAAAACACCTACACAGTTTTCACTACAAGCCAAGGGCGAGTGGAGCTAATCTAATTAATATCCTAAGCATGTTCGTCATGCTGCTTTCCAATTAAACGCCCTCAACGATTAGAGAACATGCACCCAGCATAAGTCAACGACTGCTGGAGTCTTAGGAGCATCAGCTCCACTTAAAGCGTATCTGGAATATTTATTATGCGGAATACGCGGGACACGCACTTTAAGGCCAAAGCCAAATCCAAGTCGAGGATGGGTGATTGTGGGGCGCGTGGGGAGGGGAATTTTGAAACTGCCACAGATTCGCGCAGGTAACGCAAACTGATAATCACTCAATTTGCTTCGGGGCACAAAAACTATGAAGTTCAGTCAACTTCACTCATGAGCGAGGGGCGGCGGGAGGGTGGCAGGGAGCTCAGCGGAAAACCAAAGCAGCTAACGCCTGCAAGCCATTTAGAATAAGAACAACAACTGCAACGAGAGAAGGCGGCAGGGGCAGGAGCGGAAGATGAGAGTGGAGTGCAGCAAATTGGCATTACCGTGGCAAAGTGGGCAGCCATGGGTGGGTAGGTGGCGGGGTTCAGGGGGCAGGCGGGGCATCTGCCATGCAAAATAAATGTTGTAAGCGTAAACATTGCTTAGCGCTTGCAACAATGCGGGGCAACACGTTTGGGCTTACCTTCAGCTGAAGAAAATGCATAATGCAGCAGCCGCAGAAGGTTCAAACTTGCAACTTACAAAAGAAAAAAAAAGCTGGGAAACTAGACAAAAAAAGAAAACAAAAAAAAAGGAGAATAGAAAAACAAAAAATGGAAAGCACAGGAGAAAAATTAGTTACGCCAAAAGCAGTTGGCAGCGACGTTGAATGCTCTGGATGGATGCCATGCTAAATGTCTGCGGGGCACGATTATCATGTAAGTCGAGGCCGAGTTAGTGGAGAACTGCCATCTAGGGGCACGCTTTGGTAGGGAGAGGGGGAGGGGTATGAGGGGCATAATATAGCATACTATATATGCGGTAGTACTCACTTAAATCCCATGCATGGGGCACTACATTAGCGGCATCAACTTGGGCGAGGGAAGCTGAAAGTGTTGAGCTCGTTATAGTACGTAAGATGTATAAGAGATGGGCTTAAGGAGATTGTTATGAAGTTTGTAAAGCTGTTGGATGTATATACATATATAAAGTAGAGGTATTTCTTAATAGAGCTATAGAGTATGTTCTTCTGTCACTTATTTCTTATTTTCTATTCTTACATGCGCTGAATCTAAATTGTAGTTTTTTGATTTTTATTTTTATTGTATGACTTTAAATTAAAAAAGCGTACATCCTATACCAAAGGTCCTTGGTCGAGATCCCTTCTCAAGAATTCAATGATCAGGAGAGACCTTAGTATTTTTATTGCTCGAAGGAAAAAGGAATTTTTTTTATTTGGTTAACAAACAGTGCTGTTCTCTAAAATGTAAAAATATCATAAGAAAAGTTATAAGCTGGTAAAATAGAAGACTGGGATTAAGGTAAAAGAATCAGAAGAAACAATTATTTGAAGCTTTGAACAAATTAAAATTTGGTCTGCGGTTAATTATATATTGCAAGAATGAGCCCGTATGGAAATCGATTTAGTTTTGCCAAAGCTATGTATATTTTTCAATATATATTTCATGATTTATTTATTTAATTTAACAGTAGATTGGCTTATTTAAAACTTTGCCTAAACTAAGATTAAATAACACTGGCTGCTTAGGGTATGTACAAGTTTTTGTGGGTTTGTAGTTAAAGATAGGTGTTATGATAATTATACAATATATGTTGTACTATATCTTTCATAATTGTTTCGAGAATGATACTTTTCTGGTCTGGATCCTAGAGCATTTGATCAAAAGTGGCAGAGCACAAAATCTGCGGCTTGAACTTTTCCTTTGCTCGATTTTTGCTAGTGGCTGAAGCAATTTTGCATAATTCTAAAGTCAAGCCGCGAGTTGGCGTCCAAAATGTGGCCAAAATGCTGGGATGACATACGCTGGCAGGCGTGAATCTATGGAGGCTGCGAATGCGGATGCGGATGAGGATGAGCTGTGGCAGTGGCGGTGGGGTGGCTGTGGCTGTGGCTGTGGCGGTTGCATGGCTCAGTGCGCCAAAGCTCCGTTTGATGGTTGACATTTTGAAGCGTCCGGAGCCTGAAGGCGTCTCTGTGTGCAGACAGTGGCATCTATAGTTGCTGCAGCCATGTTGCAACACTTGGTTGCGGATTTGGCGACATTGTCGCATGATTTGAAGATTTCCAGCTGGCGACAAGTTATCAAGACGAACGTGACTAGCAAACAGTTGGCTTAACATCTTCTGCCACCACTTGCACTTCAGAGCCCGCCAAGCCAGAAAGTTGCCACAACTCCAGAGTTGCCACTGACAGACGATAGGGCGATAGGGCGTTTAGCCTGAAATTGCGGCAATGTCCGTGTAAACTAGTGGGCAGAACTTTGCATCTGTGCAGCGAATGCTAACTAACGCAAAGAGCTGAAAACTATAACTAAAACTAAAAAACTTAGAACTAAGAACCTGTGGGCTGCATAACACTGCGAAGTTAATCAAAGTCTAACAGCAACTTTAAATATGCTTCAGAAAAAAATGTTGAAAAGTTATTATATTAGCTAGTTTGGAAACTGAATGGGCTTACAGATCAATGAGTTATTCTCAAACCTAACATTTGCAGCATTCCATAACAAATCCATAACAATTCGCAATTAAGCACTTTCAAGTGATTAATTAACAAGATTATTATACTTAGGATCTGATGAGTTTATTATGCTTCACGTGGTTTTATATGCCTCTCTCCCCTTGGGACAATAGTCGTTAATGAATTGTATAGTTTCATTTTTGGGCCTTAGCCAAAAGCAATTCCGTCTCAGAACCAACATATAAATAACAATACGAAGAAATAGAGGCACAAAATGAGGCAAAAATCATCATGGCCGGAATGAGACTTCATCATAAAGGGCACTTGGTAAAGGTCGTGAGCATAAATTTCAAAATTGTTTTGACGTTATTAAAGCGTTGCCAGCGTCTGGAGTACAATTCGCCAGAACGAAGCAGCCAACAAAGGTACGAACTACATTGATGAAGTACATCAAAATCAAAATCAGCATCAGCATCAGCCAGCAGAGGAGTTGGCGATGGCGATGGCGACCTCATATGCCACAGGGCAACATTTGGCTGCAAACTTATGGCTATAACTGCGCAGCCAGACAACGGAGCCAAGACCCAGACGAAGGCAAAGACTCAGACGAAGATCTAGTCGAGTCGAGTCGAGTCGAGTCGAGTTGAGGACCAGGAAACCAACCAACCATTGTGCCCAACGTTCCAACTGCCTTACTATTGAGAGTGGTGACTGGCCTGGTCGGAGCGAACCTGGCGATGCTGTGCGGGTGATAAGTAACATGAATCACGTTTTATTTTGCCTTTGGACTTTAACGATGCGGTCGGGCGACACGACGCGACGGGGGAGCGGGAGGATGCCGGCGGACTGTTGACTGGCTCAATGGCTGACTGACTTCGACTTCGACTGGGAGTTCGACTGGAGCTGTGACTGGTACTTCAGCAAAGGTCAGAGCCCATAGTACAAGTCCCAGCTCCCAGCTCGCAGCTCGCAGCTCCCAGCTCCCATCTCGTAGCTCTTTTCAGTTCCCAATGACTCGTTGCTGCAATTTTTATTTACCTTTTGTGTATGAGAGTTGTGCTCAGGTTTTGTATTATGCTTAGCGCGTTCTCAGTTCCTTTTCCTTAGTTGTTGTTTTGCCTTGGAACGTGAGAATTTAATATTTCTTTTCATTAGCCACGGTTGCAGCAGTTCGGCCTATTCGTCGGGGCTCTGAGTTCTGGGGTGTGGAGAGTGGTAAGGTTGTAGCCAACATTAGGTTGTAACTACACGGGGGACAGGCGACACTTACAAATTTCATGGTTCTATTTAAATAAGGTCGCAATGACTGGGAAACAAATGGCATCTAAATTATGCCAAAAGGCCAATGGCAAAGTTTGATTTGATGCTGAGATATTGACGGCTCTAACATATTTGGACCAAGATTTTCGAGTGGATTACAAAAAGCTGCTGGCATTAGGATGGCATAGTTCTTGAATGAAATGGAACAGCTTTCTAAATATCTTGTTTTGTAGATTTAACTGTAACTTAAGTAACTTAAAGAAATGTAAGGGCACGCGCACACAGAGAGCCGAGCGGAGCCGCCTTAAGCTGATCAATTCAGCTCGGTCAGCAGAGGTGCGCACACTTCTATCACTCTGTAGATAGTGCAAAAGCATGATTTGCATTGACTTATTTTATTTTCTGAGTATTGATTGGGTTAGAAAGTCAAAATAATGTATTCACTCTTTATTTATAGCTATGGAACCACACAGGTTCAAAGTCAACGATGCTGAAGTCATGACGACATCCTCATAGCCACATTCGCGGATCATACTGCTGTGATGACTAAAAGCCCTTGGATCACCACTGCCATCTTAGGGCTGCAACAATACCTGCAATGCTTTGAAAAGTGGACTCTACGATGGAACATTTGCAGCAAATGTGCAAGTGTCATCTTCACCTATAGTAATTCAGCTCAATCGCACGATTTCATAAATACTTTGGAGTCATCCTTGACAGAAGGCTGAAATTGAAGCGACACACAACACTAATAAAGCACACTGTGTTGTCAGAAGGCGCAATATGACTTGGCTGTTGTCAGCTAAACATTAGCTATATCTGGCCATATGGAAGTATGGCCTACAAGTCTACGGGATAGCGGCAAAAACCAAGAGTAGGATTCTTAGCAGGATCTGTGGAGCTCCGTGGTACATGCAAACACGCAACTATGAACGCCATCTAAAAGTTCCTAAAGTCGATGCCGTTATTAAGCAACAATCGGAGAGATGAGCAGAGTTGAAATGGGAACTACTTTTCTGAAAATGTTACACTACTTGTGAACTTACAGGATATGCCTGAAAGAATTACCCCAATGCTCTAGCCAGACAATTATCGTCTGACAAGACCAAGGACATAAAGACTCAAAGATTCCATCGTCAGAACTAACCGCATCGTAACATCCTCTTATTAAATTTTACAAAGAAATGTGTTTTATTTGAAATTGTCTTAATTGTAAATATGTATGTATATAATAATAATAATCTCATTTTTTCCATTTCGTAGTTACATAAGTATTACGTAGCTTATATAAATATTTAAAAAATTATGTACAATTAGTTTAAGCTGCTAAAAAGTTATAGTACATATCTTATGTAAGTAAATATTCAAAATTCTACAAAAAAAATATGTATTTGTTAGTTATTCTCTTTATTACAAAGCAGTTTCGTGATAAATATGTACACTCTTTTCCATTAGTTAATTAATTTTTATCAATATTGTTACGAAAACTAAAATTTTAATAAATAAACGTAAAAAAATCAAACGAACATTTTTTATTAATGAAAAGTTCAAGGTTGGGAGCTCTTATTATTTTCAGAATTGATTAGTCAGAATTACCAATATACGATAGTGGCAGTTTGACAGGATGCATGTAAAAAACTTAAAACTAACTAGAGCTAGTCGATGGTCCTTAGATGACCCCATAATCCTTGAATGCCAATCGATAGAGTAGGTCCTTACGATCCTAACGCACAAGGTCCTTTTAAAATCTGCAAGGATATGGCTGAATGGGAGCTACTAGAAAACCGTTCCATATGTGTGTGCAGAAATTCAAAATATTTGTTGCTTACTTTTGGGCTGCTGATCTTAAGGCACAAAATCTTGCGGAATCCTTTTAGCAATAGCTCGGCCAAATCCTTAAGGATTTCAAAAACCCAGACATTTCTGTACTCGTAGGAATCAGGACTAACGATTGGCATTCAAGGATTTGCAGGATTTCACCGAAAAAAACACTTCATTTTTTTGCAAGGGGGTAGGTCAGCAAAAAGGATCTAAATTCACAAGATCGCCTGTAACTCGGTCATTTCAAGGACGATTTTGATGTCCTTTGGCAAAAAGATAGGGCTTATCCTGTCAAATCCGGATATACAACCCAAAGGACGAATATCCTTACAGGAGCTGAGAAATAACTACTTTTCTGTATACAGAAAAGTAGCGATATCTCGGCCGTATCCTTGCGTATCCTGACGAGTCCTGTGTCAGACAACTTGGCATTATCAGGGCTACCAACTGGCCAAAGGACATTAAATTCGTCCTTGTAGTTCCCAAGATATCGAGGATCTTGTAGTTTGGGCACGATTCCTGTCGCCCTCGCAGTGAAAATTTACAAGTCGATGGTCCTTAGATGACCCCATAATCCTTGAATGCCAATCGATAGAGTAGGTCCTTACGATCCTAACGCACAAGGTCCTTTTAAAATCTGCAAGGATATGGCTGAATGGGAGCTACTAGAAATCCTTATTTCCATATGTGTGTGCAGAAATTCAAAATATTTGTTGCATACTTTTGGGCTGCTGATCTTACAAGCTGCTGAGCTACAAAATCTTGCGGCATCCTTATTAGCAATAACTCGGCCAAATCCTTAAGGATTTCGAAAACCCAGACATTTCTGTACTCGTAGGAATCAGGACTATCGATTGGCATTCAAGGATTTCCAGGATTTCACCGAAAAAAACACTTCACTTTTTTGCAAGGGGGTAGGTCAGCAAAAAGGATCTAAATTCACAAGATCGCCTGTAACTCGGTCATTTCAAGGACGATATTGATGTCCTTTGGCAAAAAGATAGGGCTTATCCTGTCAAATCCGGATATACAACCCAAAGGACGAATATCCTTACAGGAGCTGAGAAATAACTACTTTTCTGTATACAGAAAAGTAGCGATATCTCGGCCGTATCCTTGCGTATCCTGACGAGTCCTGTGTCAGACAACTTGGCATTATCAGGGCTACCAACTGGCCAAAGGACATTAAATTCGTCCTTGTAGTTCCCAAGATATCGAGGATCTTGTAGTTTGGGCACGATTCCTTTCGCCCTCGCACTGAAAATTTACAAGTCGATGGTCCTTAGATGACCCCATAATCCTTGAATGCCAATCGATAGAGTAGGTCCTTACGATCCTAACGCACAAGGTCCTTTTAAAATCTGCAAGGATATGGCTGAATGGGAGCTACTAGAAAACCGTTCCATATGTGTGTGCAGAAATTCAAAATATTTGTTGCTTACTTTTGGGCTGCTGATCTTAAGGCACAAAATCTTGCGGAATCCTTTTAGCAATAGCTCGGCCAAATCCTTAAGGATTTCAAAAACCCAGACATTTCTGTACTCGTAGGAATCAGGACTAACGATTGGCATTCAAGGATTTGCAGGATTTCACCGAAAAAAACACTTCATTTTTTTGCAAGGGGGTAGGTCAGCAAAAAGGATCTAAATTCACAAGATCGCCTGTAACTCGGTCATTTCAAGGACGATTTTGATGTCCTTTGGCAAAAAGATAGGGCTTATCCTGTCAAATCCGGATATACAACCCAAAGGACGAATATCCTTACAGGAGCTGAGAAATAACTACTTTTCTGTATACAGAAAAGTAGCGATATCTCGGCCGTATCCTTGCGTATCCTGACGAGTCCTGTGTCAGACAACTTGGCATTATCAGGGCTACCAACTGGCCAAAGGACATTAAATTCGTCCTTGTAGTTCCCAAGATATCGAGGATCTTGTAGTTTGGGCACGATTCCTTTCGCCCTCGCACTGAAAATTTACAAGTCGATGGTCCTTAGATGACCCCATAATCCTTGAATGCCAATCGATAGAGTAGGTCCTTACGATCCTAACGCACAAGGTCCTTTTAAAATCTGCAAGGATATGGCTGAATGGGAGCTACTAGAAAACCGTTCCATATGTGTGTGCAGAAATTCAAAATATTTGTTGCTTACTTTTGGGCTGCTGATCTTAAGGCACAAAATCTTGCGGAATCCTTTTAGCAATAGCTCGGCCAAATCCTTAAGGATTTCAAAAACCCAGACATTTCTGTACTCGTAGGAATCAGGACTAACGATTGGCATTCAAGGATTTGCAGGATTTCACCGAAAAAAACACTTCATTTTTTTGCAAGGGGGTAGGTCAGCAAAAAGGATCTAAATTCACAAGATCGCCTGTAACTCGGTCATTTCAAGGACGATTTTGATGTCCTTTGGCAAAAAGATAGGGCTTATCCTGTCAAATCCGGATATACAACCCAAAGGACGAATATCCTTACAGGAGCTGAGAAATAACTACTTTTCTGTATACAGAAAAGTAGCGATATCTCGGCCGTATCCTTGCGTATCCTGACGAGTCCTGTGTCAGACAACTTGGCATTATCAGGGCTACCAACTGGCCAAAGGACATTAAATTCGTCCTTGTAGTTCCCAAGATATCGAGGATCTTGTAGTTTGGGCACGATTCCTTTCGCCCTCGCACTGAAAATTTACAAGTCGATGGTCCTTAGATGACCCCATAATCCTTGAATGCCAATCGATAGAGTAGGTCCTTACGATCCTAACGCACAAGGTCCTTTTAAAATCTGCAAGGATATGGCTGAATGGGAGCTACTAGAAAACCGTTCCATATGTGTGTGCAGAAATTCAAAATATTTGTTGCTTACTTTTGGGCTGCTGATCTTAAGGCACAAAATCTTGCGGAATCCTTTTAGCAATAGCTCGGCCAAATCCTTAAGGATTTCAAAAACCCAGACATTTCTGTACTCGTAGGAATCAGGACTAACGATTGGCATTCAAGGATTTGCAGGATTTCACCGAAAAAAACACTTCATTTTTTTGCAAGGGGGTAGGTCAGCAAAAAGGATCTAAATTCACAAGATCGCCTGTAACTCGGTCATTTCAAGGACGATTTTGATGTCCTTTGGCAAAAAGATAGGGCTTATCCTGTCAAATCCGGATATACAACCCAAAGGACGAATATCCTTACAGGAGCTGAGAAATAACTACTTTTCTGTATACAGAAAAGTAGCGATATCTCGGCCGTATCCTTGCGTATCCTGACGAGTCCTGTGTCAGACAACTTGGCATTATCAGGGCTACCAACTGGCCAAAGGACATTAAATTCGTCCTTGTAGTTCCCAAGATATCGAGGATCTTGTAGTTTGGGCACGATTCCTGTCGCCCTCGCAGTGAAAATTTACAAGTCGATGGTCCTTAGATGACCCCATAATCCTTGAATGCCAATCGATAGAGTAGGTCCTTACGATCCTAACGCACAAGGTCCTTTTAAAATCTGCAAGGATATGGCTGAATGGGAGCTACTAGAAAACCGTTCCATATGTGTGTGCAGAAATTCAAAATATTTGTTGCTTACTTTTGGGCTGCTGATCTTAAGGCACAAAATCTTGCGGAATCCTTTTAGCAATAGCTCGGCCAAATCCTTAAGGATTTCAAAAACCCAGACATTTCTGTACTCGTAGGAATCAGGACTAACGATTGGCATTCAAGGATTTGCAGGATTTCACCGAAAAAAACACTTCATTTTTTTGCAAGGGGGTAGGTCAGCAAAAAGGATCTAAATTCACAAGATCGCCTGTAACTCGGTCATTTCAAGGACGATTTTGATGTCCTTTGGCAAAAAGATAGGGCTTATCCTGTCAAATCCGGATATACAACCCAAAGGACGAATATCCTTACAGGAGCTGAGAAATAACTACTTTTCTGTATACAGAAAAGTAGCGATATCTCGGCCGTATCCTTGCGTATCCTGACGAGTCCTGTGTCAGACAACTTGGCATTATCAGGGCTACCAACTGGCCAAAGGACATTAAATTCGTCCTTGTAGTTCCCAAGATATCGAGGATCTTGTAGTTTGGGCACGATTCCTTTCGCCCTCGCACTGAAAATTTACAAGTCGATGGTCCTTAGATGACCCCATAATCCTTGAATGCCAATCGATAGAGTAGGTCCTTACGATCCTAACGCACAAGGTCCTTTTAAAATCTGCAAGGATATGGCTGAATGGGAGCTACTAGAAAACCGTTCCATATGTGTGTGCAGAAATTCAAAATATTTGTTGCTTACTTTTGGGCTGCTGATCTTAAGGCACAAAATCTTGCGGAATCCTTTTAGCAATAGCTCGGCCAAATCCTTAAGGATTTCAAAAACCCAGACATTTCTGTACTCGTAGGAATCAGGACTAACGATTGGCATTCAAGGATTTGCAGGATTTCACCGAAAAAAACACTTCATTTTTTTGCAAGGGGGTAGGTCAGCAAAAAGGATCTAAATTCACAAGATCGCCTGTAACTCGGTCATTTCAAGGACGATTTTGATGTCCTTTGGCAAAAAGATAGGGCTTATCCTGTCAAATCCGGATATACAACCCAAAGGACGAATATCCTTACAGGAGCTGAGAAATAACTACTTTTCTGTATACAGAAAAGTAGCGATATCTCGGCCGTATCCTTGCGTATCCTGACGAGTCCTGTGTCAGACAACTTGGCATTATCAGGGCTACCAACTGGCCAAAGGACATTAAATTCGTCCTTGTAGTTCCCAAGATATCGAGGATCTTGTAGTTTGAGCACGATTCCTTTCGCCCTCGCACTGAAAATTTACAAGTCGATGGTCCTTAGATGACCCCATAATCCTTGAATGCCAATCGATAGAGTAGGTCCTTACGATCCTAACGCACAAGGTCCTTTTAAAATCTGCAAGGATATGGCTGAATGGGAGCTACTAGAAAACCGTTCCATATGTGTGTGCAGAAATTCAAAATATTTGTTGCTTACTTTTGGGCTGCTGATCTTAAGGCACAAAATCTTGCGGAATCCTTTTAGCAATAGCTCGGCCAAATCCTTAAGGATTTCAAAAACCCAGACATTTCTGTACTCGTAGGAATCAGGACTAACGATTGGCATTCAAGGATTTGCAGGATTTCACCGAAAAAAACACTTCATTTTTTTGCAAGGGGGTAGGTCAGCAAAAAGGATCTAAATTCACAAGATCGCCTGTAACTCGGTCATTTCAAGGACGATTTTGATGTCCTTTGGCAAAAAGATAGGGCTTATCCTGTCAAATCCGGATATACAACCCAAAGGACGAATATCCTTACAGGAGCTGAGAAATAACTACTTTTCTGTATACAGAAAAGTAGCGATATCTCGGCCGTATCCTTGCGTATCCTGACGAGTCCTGTGTCAGACAACTTGGCATTATCAGGGCTACCAACTGGCCAAAGGACATTAAATTCGTCCTTGTAGTTCCCAAGATATCGAGGATCTTGTAGTTTGGGCACGATTCCTTTCGCCCTCGCACTGAAAATTTACAAGTCGATGGTCCTTAGATGACCCCATAATCCTTGAATGCCAATCGATAGAGTAGGTCCTTACGATCCTAACGCACAAGGTCCTTTTAAAATCTGCAAGGATATGGCTGAATGGGAGCTACTAGAAAACCGTTCCATATGTGTGTGCAGAAATTCAAAATATTTGTTGCTTACTTTTGGGCTGCTGATCTTAAGGCACAAAATCTTGCGGAATCCTTTTAGCAATAGCTCGGCCAAATCCTTAAGGATTTCAAAAACCCAGACATTTCTGTACTCGTAGGAATCAGGACTAACGATTGGCATTCAAGGATTTGCAGGATTTCACCGAAAAAAACACTTCATTTTTTTGCAAGGGGGTAGGTCAGCAAAAAGGATCTAAATTCACAAGATCGCCTGTAACTCGGTCATTTCAAGGACGATTTTGATGTCCTTTGGCAAAAAGATAGGGCTTATCCTGTCAAATCCGGATATACAACCCAAAGGACGAATATCCTTACAGGAGCTGAGAAATAACTACTTTTCTGTATACAGAAAAGTAGCGATATCTCGGCCGTATCCTTGCGTATCCTGACGAGTCCTGTGTCAGACAACTTGGCATTATCAGGGCTACCAACTGGCCAAAGGACATTAAATTCGTCCTTGTAGTTCCCAAGATATCGAGGATCTTGTAGTTTGGGCACGATTCCTTTCGCCCTCGCACTGAAAATTTACAAGTCGATGGTCCTTAGATGACCCCATAATCCTTGAATGCCAATCGATAGAGTAGGTCCTTACGATCCTAACGCACAAGGTCCTTTTAAAATCTGCAAGGATATGGCTGAATGGGAGCTACTAGAAAACCGTTCCATATGTGTGTGCAGAAATTCAAAATATTTGTTGCTTACTTTTGGGCTGCTGATCTTAAGGCACAAAATCTTGCGGAATCCTTTTAGCAATAGCTCGGCCAAATCCTTAAGGATTTCAAAAACCCAGACATTTCTGTACTCGTAGGAATCAGGACTAACGATTGGCATTCAAGGATTTGCAGGATTTCACCGAAAAAAACACTTCATTTTTTTGCAAGGGGGTAGGTCAGCAAAAAGGATCTAAATTCACAAGATCGCCTGTAACTCGGTCATTTCAAGGACGATTTTGATGTCCTTTGGCAAAAAGATAGGGCTTATCCTGTCAAATCCGGATATACAACCCAAAGGACGAATATCCTTACAGGAGCTGAGAAATAACTACTTTTCTGTATACAGAAAAGTAGCGATATCTCGGCCGTATCCTTGCGTATCCTGACGAGTCCTGTGTCAGACAACTTGGCATTATCAGGGCTACCAACTGGCCAAAGGACATTAAATTCGTCCTTGTAGTTCCCAAGATATCGAGGATCTTGTAGTTTGAGCACGATTCCTTTCGCCCTCGCACTGAAAATTTACAAGTCGATGGTCCTTAGATGACCCCATAATCCTTGAATGCCAATCGATAGAGTAGGTCCTTACGATCCTAACGCACAAGGTCCTTTTAAAATCTGCAAGGATATGGCTGAATGGGAGCTACTAGAAAACCGTTCCATATGTGTGTGCAGAAATTCAAAATATTTGTTGCTTACTTTTGGGCTGCTGATCTTAAGGCACAAAATCTTGCGGAATCCTTTTAGCAATAGCTCGGCCAAATCCTTAAGGATTTCAAAAACCCAGACATTTCTGTACTCGTAGGAATCAGGACTAACGATTGGCATTCAAGGATTTGCAGGATTTCACCGAAAAAAACACTTCATTTTTTTGCAAGGGGGTAGGTCAGCAAAAAGGATCTAAATTCACAAGATCGCCTGTAACTCGGTCATTTCAAGGACGATTTTGATGTCCTTTGGCAAAAAGATAGGGCTTATCCTGTCAAATCCGGATATACAACCCAAAGGACGAATATCCTTACAGGAGCTGAGAAATAACTACTTTTCTGTATACAGAAAAGTAGCGATATCTCGGCCGTATCCTTGCGTATCCTGACGAGTCCTGTGTCAGACAACTTGGCATTATCAGGGCTACCAACTGGCCAAAGGACATTAAATTCGTCCTTGTAGTTCCCAAGATATCGAGGATCTTGTAGTTTGGGCACGATTCCTTTCGCCCTCGCACTGAAAATTTACAAGTCGATGGTCCTTAGATGACCCCATAATCCTTGAATGCCAATCGATAGAGTAGGTCCTTACGATCCTAACGCACAAGGTCCTTTTAAAATCTGCAAGGATATGGCTGAATGGGAGCTACTAGAAAACCGTTCCATATGTGTGTGCAGAAATTCAAAATATTTGTTGCTTACTTTTGGGCTGCTGATCTTAAGGCACAAAATCTTGCGGAATCCTTTTAGCAATAGCTCGGCCAAATCCTTAAGGATTTCAAAAACCCAGACATTTCTGTACTCGTAGGAATCAGGACTAACGATTGGCATTCAAGGATTTGCAGGATTTCACCGAAAAAAACACTTCATTTTTTTGCAAGGGGGTAGGTCAGCAAAAAGGATCTAAATTCACAAGATCGCCTGTAACTCGGTCATTTCAAGGACGATTTTGATGTCCTTTGGCAAAAAGATAGGGCTTATCCTGTCAAATCCGGATATACAACCCAAAGGACGAATATCCTTACAGGAGCTGAGAAATAACTACTTTTCTGTATACAGAAAAGTAGCGATATCTCGGCCGTATCCTTGCGTATCCTGACGAGTCCTGTGTCAGACAACTTGGCATTATCAGGGCTACCAACTGGCCAAAGGACATTAAATTCGTCCTTGTAGTTCCCAAGATATCGAGGATCTTGTAGTTTGGGCACGATTCCTTTCGCCCTCGCACTGAAAATTTACAAGTCGATGGTCCTTAGATGACCCCATAATCCTTGAATGCCAATCGATAGAGTAGGTCCTTACGATCCTAACGCACAAGGTCCTTTTAAAATCTGCAAGGATATGGCTGAATGGGAGCTACTAGAAAACCGTTCCATATGTGTGTGCAGAAATTCAAAATATTTGTTGCTTACTTTTGGGCTGCTGATCTTAAGGCACAAAATCTTGCGGAATCCTTTTAGCAATAGCTCGGCCAAATCCTTAAGGATTTCAAAAACCCAGACATTTCTGTACTCGTAGGAATCAGGACTAACGATTGGCATTCAAGGATTTGCAGGATTTCACCGAAAAAAACACTTCATTTTTTTGCAAGGGGGTAGGTCAGCAAAAAGGATCTAAATTCACAAGATCGCCTGTAACTCGGTCATTTCAAGGACGATTTTGATGTCCTTTGGCAAAAAGATAGGGCTTATCCTGTCAAATCCGGATATACAACCCAAAGGACGAATATCCTTACAGGAGCTGAGAAATAACTACTTTTCTGTATACAGAAAAGTAGCGATATCTCGGCCGTATCCTTGCGTATCCTGACGAGTCCTGTGTCAGACAACTTGGCATTATCAGGGCTACCAACTGGCCAAAGGACATTAAATTCGTCCTTGTAGTTCCCAAGATATCGAGGATCTTGTAGTTTGAGCACGATTCCTTTCGCCCTCGCACTGAAAATTTACAAGTCGATGGTCCTTAGATGACCCCATAATCCTTGAATGCCAATCGATAGAGTAGGTCCTTACGATCCTAACGCACAAGGTCCTTTTAAAATCTGCAAGGATATGGCTGAATGGGAGCTACTAGAAAACCGTTCCATATGTGTGTGCAGAAATTCAAAATATTTGTTGCTTACTTTTGGGCTGCTGATCTTAAGGCACAAAATCTTGCGGAATCCTTTTAGCAATAGCTCGGCCAAATCCTTAAGGATTTCAAAAACCCAGACATTTCTGTACTCGTAGGAATCAGGACTAACGATTGGCATTCAAGGATTTGCAGGATTTCACCGAAAAAAACACTTCATTTTTTTGCAAGGGGGTAGGTCAGCAAAAAGGATCTAAATTCACAAGATCGCCTGTAACTCGGTCATTTCAAGGACGATTTTGATGTCCTTTGGCAAAAAGATAGGGCTTATCCTGTCAAATCCGGATATACAACCCAAAGGACGAATATCCTTACAGGAGCTGAGAAATAACTACTTTTCTGTATACAGAAAAGTAGCGATATCTCGGCCGTATCCTTGCGTATCCTGACGAGTCCTGTGTCAGACAACTTGGCATTATCAGGGCTACCAACTGGCCAAAGGACATTAAATTCGTCCTTGTAGTTCCCAAGATATCGAGGATCTTGTAGTTTGGGCACGATTCCTTTCGCCCTCGCACTGAAAATTTACAAGTCGATGGTCCTTAGATGACCCCATAATCCTTGAATGCCAATCGATAGAGTAGGTCCTTACGATCCTAACGCACAAGGTCCTTTTAAAATCTGCAAGGATATGGCTGAATGGGAGCTACTAGAAAACCGTTCCATATGTGTGTGCAGAAATTCAAAATATTTGTTGCTTACTTTTGGGCTGCTGATCTTAAGGCACAAAATCTTGCGGAATCCTTTTAGCAATAGCTCGGCCAAATCCTTAAGGATTTCAAAAACCCAGACATTTCTGTACTCGTAGGAATCAGGACTAACGATTGGCATTCAAGGATTTGCAGGATTTCACCGAAAAAAACACTTCATTTTTTTGCAAGGGGGTAGTCAGCAAGAAGGATCTAAATTCACAAGATCGCCTGTAACTCGGTCATTTCAAGGACGATTTTGATGTCCTTTGGCAAAAAGATAGGGCTTATCCTGTCAAATCCGGATATACAACCCAAAGGACGAATATCCTTACAGGAGCTGAGAAATAACTACTTTTCTGTATACAGAAAAGTAGCGATATCTCGGCCGTATCCTTGCGTATCCTGACGAGTCCTGTGTCAGACAACTTGGCATTATCAGGGCTACCAACTGGCCAAAGGACATTAAATTCGTCCTTGTAGTTCCCAAGATATCGAGGATCTTGTAGTTTGGGCACGATTCCTTTCGCCCTCGCACTGAAAATTTACAAGTCGATGGTCCTTAGATGACCCCATAATCCTTGAATGCCAATCGATAGAGTAGGTCCTTACGATCCTAACGCACAAGGTCCTTTTAAAATCTGCAAGGATATGGCTGAATGGGAGCTACTAGAAAACCGTTCCATATGTGTGTGCAGAAATTCAAAATATTTGTTGCTTACTTTTGGGCTGCTGATCTTAAGGCACAAAATCTTGCGGAATCCTTTTAGCAATAGCTCGGCCAAATCCTTAAGGATTTCAAAAACCCAGACATTTCTGTACTCGTAGGAATCAGGACTAACGATTGGCATTCAAGGATTTGCAGGATTTCACCGAAAAAAACACTTCATTTTTTTGCAAGGGGGTAGGTCAGCAAAAAGGATCTAAATTCACAAGATCGCCTGTAACTCGGTCATTTCAAGGACGATTTTGATGTCCTTTGGCAAAAAGATAGGGCTTATCCTGTCAAATCCGGATATACAACCCAAAGGACGAATATCCTTACAGGAGCTGAGAAATAACTACTTTTCTGTATACAGAAAAGTAGCGATATCTCGGCCGTATCCTTGCGTATCCTGACGAGTCCTGTGTCAGACAACTTGGCATTATCAGGGCTACCAACTGGCCAAAGGACATTAAATTCGTCCTTGTAGTTCCCAAGATATCGAGGATCTTGTAGTTTGGGCACGATTCCTTTCGCCCTCGCACTGAAAATTTACAAGTCGATGGTCCTTAGATGACCCCATAATCCTTGAATGCCAATCGATAGAGTAGGTCCTTACGATCCTAACGCACAAGGTCCTTTTAAAATCTGCAAGGATATGGCTGAATGGGAGCTACTAGAAAACCGTTCCATATGTGTGTGCAGAAATTCAAAATATTTGTTGCTTACTTTTGGGCTGCTGATCTTAAGGCACAAAATCTTGCGGAATCCTTTTAGCAATAGCTCGGCCAAATCCTTAAGGATTTCAAAAACCCAGACATTTCTGTACTCGTAGGAATCAGGACTAACGATTGGCATTCAAGGATTTGCAGGATTTCACCGAAAAAAACACTTCATTTTTTTGCAAGGGGGTAGGTCAGCAAAAAGGATCTAAATTCACAAGATCGCCTGTAACTCGGTCATTTCAAGGACGATTTTGATGTCCTTTGGCAAAAAGATAGGGCTTATCCTGTCAAATCCGGATATACAACCCAAAGGACGAATATCCTTACAGGAGCTGAGAAATAACTACTTTTCTGTATACAGAAAAGTAGCGATATCTCGGCCGTATCCTTGCGTATCCTGACGAGTCCTGTGTCAGACAACTTGGCATTATCAGGGCTACCAACTGGCCAAAGGACATTAAATTCGTCCTTGTAGTTCCCAAGATATCGAGGATCTTGTAGTTTGGGCACGATTCCTTTCGCCCTCGCACTGAAAATTTACAAGTCGATGGTCCTTAGATGACCCCATAATCCTTGAATGCCAATCGATAGAGTAGGTCCTTACGATCCTAACGCACAAGGTCCTTTTAAAATCTGCAAGGATATGGCTGAATGGGAGCTACTAGAAAACCGTTCCATATGTGTGTGCAGAAATTCAAAATATTTGTTGCTTACTTTTGGGCTGCTGATCTTAAGGCACAAAATCTTGCGGAATCCTTTTAGCAATTGCTCGGCCAAATCCTTAAGGATTTCAAAAACCCAGACATTTCTGTACTCGTAGGAATCAGGACTAACGATTGGCATTCAAGGATTTGCAGGATTTCACCGAAAAAAACACTTCATTTTTTTGCAAGGGGGTAGGTCAGCAAAAAGGATCTAAATTCACAAGATCGCCTGTAACTCGGTCATTTCAAGGACGATTTTGATGTCCTTTGGCAAAAAGATAGGGCTTATCCTGTCAAATCCGGATATACAACCCAAAGGACGAATATCCTTACAGGAGCTGAGAAATAACTACTTTTCTGTATACAGAAAAGTAGCGATATCTCGGCCGTATCCTTGCGTATCCTGACGAGTCCTGTGTCAGACAACTTGGCATTATCAGGGCTACCAACTGGCCAAAGGACATTAAATTCGTCCTTGTAGTTCCCAAGATATCGAGGATCTTGTAGTTTGGGCACGATTCCTTTCGCCCTCGCAGTGAAAATTTACAAGTCGATGGTCCTTAGATGACCCCATAATCCTTGAATGCCAATCGATAGAGTAGGTCCTTACGATCCTAACGCACAAGGTCCTTTTAAAATCTGCAAGGATATGGCTGAATGGGAGCTACTAGAAAACCGTTCCATATGTGTGTGCAGAAATTCAAAATATTTGTTGCTTACTTTTGGGCTGCTGATCTTAAGCTAGAAAATCCTGCGGAATCCTTTTAGCTATAGCTCGGCCAAAGCCTTAAGGATTACGTAAGCACATACATACAAATTGAAATTTTTGAGCTTGGTAATTGCAAATATTTCAATTGGTAATATTTTAATGCCAGTCGATAGTCCAGATTATTATGGGAATAAAAAGTTAAGTCCTTTCAAGAACTTTCAAGAAAAGACCGATTTTTTTACTTTATGGATGTATTTATTAAAATTATTATACAATTTAGAATTCGGAAAAATCTAAATTTTTACATTTTGCTGTTAGTCATATAGTTAACTTATAATAGAGTGTTATATTCAAACATTTTCTTTTTTTGGATTGAGTGTTTTTATGGGAAGTCCTAGATGAAGATAACAGATAATGTTGAGTTTGTAGGTGTGGGAAGACTACATATATATACATATAATTCTAATATATTCGTGATCGATAGAATGCCGAGCTGATCAGCTCCGCTCCGCTCTCTTGGTGTGCGCGCACTAATCTTATAATGATTACTGTTTAGGTTTTGTAAGCTTCGGTTAAAAACATCTGTGCAAAGCTGAAATTAGATATAGTATCAATTTAAAGTAAGTTAATCTGTCAGATAATCAAGGTTATGATTTTATAAAATCAGATAAATTATGCCGTCTTCCGTTAGTTGCTCCCTGAGATCTTATTTCAGGCTCATCTTTCGCTTCTACTAATCTAATAAATTGTGCATTTTAAATACTTTAAAGCTTATGGGTACTTTTACTCCAGCTCTTGGCCGCATTCCCCAGGAGTTTAAACTTAAACTTGAGTTCCTTCGACGTTTTCATCACTCTAGAAGGTGCGGTGTCCTACTCATTTCGACAGCTTTGCGCGTTAAAAAGAAATTATGACAATTAAGCGAAGCACGCGCTAAAACCGCCCAAAACCGCAACATAAATCTGATTAAGTTCCATCGCTCCCGTGGCTGCCATTCCTTTCGTAACCCCTCCCCTTCCATCCACCTCTACAATTGGCAGTCCTCGGAATGTGACCACATGCTGACAGCCTTTGTGGCAGTAGCTTTAATTACTGGACGTGCCAAAAACAACTTTTTGGCCACCTGCTGCATGCTTTACGAGTACTTACTTATGAATGTATCTCTCTCTCTCAGTGGCGCCTGACTGGCGATTACTGGTATTGCCCAGAGCCTGGCCAAGTAGTTTCCCAAAGCAGCTATCCCAGTTCAGTTCGGTTTGGTTCAGTTTAGCCAGGCTTAGTCGGTTCAGTTCACTTCGGTTTAGTTCAGTTTAGAACTCAGCGTGTGGCCTCATCAGTGCTCGCCTTTTATGGCAGTCGTGCATTAAAATTTGTATCTTGTTTCATCAGACCAGTCGCATTTGAATACATCTATGGCCAAACAGAAATTTATGCGTTAGCACTAAAAGCTTCAACTTTATCCATAAACCCGCAAACTTGAAAGGCGCCCAATCAGTTCACTGAGTTATGCGCGTACTTTCTATACCCCAACCTGGCGCGATACAAATGGGATATAACATTTGTAACGGTCAACGTCGTAATTCCTTAAATTAATATTATAAACCAAGGAAATGCTAGTGGAAATAAAAAGTTAAAGTAATGTACTCTTCAGCGTTCTTTTTATTTGGCGTATACTTTCGACTGCTTTATTCAAAGATCAAAATCGATACTCATCCAAGTTATACAATCGATTACACGGAAATTTATGATACTTATCGAGTACCTTTTAAATACTTTTTTTTGAAATACTTTATAGACAGATTCCAATGCATGTCACACATCAATTCTTGACAAATATCATAAAGACATTTGTCAGATACTTATCAACAGCCAGCATTTAATTATTCTTAATGTAAAAACCTTTTAGCTTTAGAATATATTTACTTAATGTTTCAATTTCAAGAGAAAATATATATTACCTTTGCGATCTAAGAAATCATTGCAGGATCCTTAGGAAGAAGCTAAATAGAATTGCGGAATTGTTATATATTTTAAAATATTTGATTATTTAATATTAGTGTTTACTTTAATTTAACTTGAGAACATCTTCAGTTTTGTTACCACAAAACCTGTTGAATTTTGTATTCCGATCCTATTTTAAAGTCTCTAATAAATCATATAATTTTTCCTAAACTTAATTTGCACTCAAGTATTTTAAGTTACCTGTACTCTAACCAGTCAGTTTATTGACAATGGTTATTTCTAAATAAATATATAATTCTTACACCAGATAGTACAAATAACATTTAACATTTAGGTACTTCTATTCATAATAAGCTTAAGAAATTATATACAATACATACGAGTGTATTTAATGTTGGGAACAGGGTTCGGGTATTCCATAGTCGGATCACATCATGTTCTGCACCAGTACTGTGGCTTTCCGTTTGTTGAGCCTATCTACTGGCTCATTTCATCAAATTGCCTGCGATAACTATAAAATTTTACAACAATTTCACCAACGAACTCAATTCATTTGCAGTTGAAAGTTTGTTTTCCCCACTCACCATTGTCCCCTCAGATGGATAAACTGCATAAACAACTCAACCGTTTTCGCAGCTTGGCAAATTTACAGACGATATTTTCATTACATTATTTGCGATGCCATTAAAATGGATTTTGGATGCCCCGGAAAACTTTTGGGCCAACTGTCATTAGCATTGTTAGTGTACGAGGAAAACTTTATCAATTTGTGGGCGTGGCTTTGGATAATAATTTATGCCACCCCCCCGCAGCTAGCTTACTGGGGGGCTAATGGCATTGTCGCTGGGGCCTAACATGACTCATCAGTGGGATTTATTTCTATTTGTGTCCATTCATTTTGGAGCGATTGTTTGTCTTCATTTCCGACGCTTAACTCTGATTGACATTCATGCCCCATCATTTATTCATTTGGCGCCGTTTTAATCCCGAAAAGTTTGAGATGTCAGTCGAGTCCTTGCCGAAAATTTAATTGACTGCTTCGTCCGAAATTAGCAGTCCACAAAAGTGGCTTCAATTGTCAGCAGCTGACAAATATTGGCACAGCCATTAGGTAGCCGGAAGTTCTCTTACTCCCCCCAATCCGTCAGCCCTGCAGGCCCGAACACTCGAAGATTGCTCTGATTATTTTTGACTGGTTCCTCGACAGGATTCCAGGACGACTGCTGCGCAATTTGCTCCAATTTGCAAGCGGCTCATAAGAGAACTTTCTATTGGGGTTGAGCTGCTCAAGTTGCTCTCGATGGGGTTGTTATTCGGTCTGGCAATTAACTTTCCTTTTGTTTGTGGTGGACCTTCATTTCCATCAGGGCCAGAAGTAGTTTCTGGCGACCCCAGTGGTCATGAAATTTCATTGGGCTGCAGTTGAGCGCAGCTGTTGAGATTTTTGTGGCCGATAAATGGGATAGATGGCATCTACTGACTTAGATGAGAGCTACTTGAGATTGATTGATAAGCAGATACCCTGTATTGAGGTATTTACTGGTACAGGCTTGCATAGGATATATTATCTTGAATACAATTTTTAGTAATTATTATATGGGTGTTATATTTAAAGAATACTAAGATATAATGTTGAAATACATGTGCTAAGAATAAAGGATTTTCATTTAAAATATTGTTGTTAAACGGGTAGAAAGACAGATGCTGATCAAGGTTGTATACTTACATTATAGTGTCTGATAAGCACGACTTTATTACAACCATTATTCCATTTGTACGGGGTATATAAATAAACCAGATAGTTATCTACTTGACCATGTAAAATACATCTTGTTTACTTAACAACCTTTTTGTTTTCAGCACTCTTCTTCAATTACCCGCATTTCAACTGTTACTTTGTCAAAGAGCCAAAGTCAAGTACATTCTCCTAAAAGCTGTTATTTTTTGCAGCTTATTTTGGACATCGCCTAATTGAAAATTGCAATTAAACGCGTACTGCACTTTTTCGCTTGTGCTCGATTTTCCGGCTATCTGGCAAAGGATTTTCAATTAATTAAATGAAATTCTCTCTGTTTTTTACTAGGACAAACTGATATTTATCAATGTAAACTGCACAAAGGCAAAAACCATGTTAAAATGTGAGGGGAAACTCTCGTAAAGTAAACAGTTTTAACTTGATAAAGAAGCTGGCATGTTGATTTTTCTTAGCAAAATCCAATGAACCATTTGTGGGATCCTTTGTCCAGTTCACGCTCCTCCCGATAATGGGCAATGGTCTTTCGGGCAATATTCGTCAGCTGTTGGGCCGTCTTCAGCGCCAACTTCAGCTGATGCTTGACCAGGCCCAAACTGTCACCCGTATTGAACAAGATTGAACCAACTCTAGTGAAAAAGTTCGTCTGTGACTCGGTCTGCTCTGAGGTAGCGATGTATACGTATATGTGGGCTGTTGCCACTGACAACAGGGCAATACACACCCAGAATTTGGAAGACATGCTTGTTCTGTAATTGAAAGTGAGTTGTCAAATTGTGTAGGAAATCTGTAGCACTGATATACAAATAAATAATCCGTCGCCAAAACCCTATTCGAAATGAGTTTCCTGGCTGTCTCAGTTCTGGCTTACATAATCTTCCCATAAACTGCCAGAAAGTATGTTACGAGCAGACTGCAGAACGCATCTGAACTGCGTCACAAAACTATTGCATTTGTTCATTTGCTAAGGGGATAGTGAGATGGAGCGGGAGAAGGACCAGAGGGTCCTGTCTGTCTTTGGGGGGCGCCTCACTTTTGTGGCTGCCCCGTTTTACTGCCCACGCCATGTTGGCCCTTTTATTTTAGTAACTTCCACACACACACAGTAAATGACTACACACTCATATGTATTCTTTATGATTTTCACGCCGCCACACAAAAAAAGTGCAATACAAATAAGAAAAGCGGAATAAAGTTTGAAATTTGCTTTAAACTCGAACACGAAATACTCTTAAATTGAAAATTATATGAGAAATAATTCAAGAAATGATGAGAATCTCACTATACTCTGTTAAATGTTACTATGGATATATTTATGACTTTTCTAATATTACTATTTATTATAGCATATAAATAATTATATATCAATGAATACTATACATATTACACTACATTAATTTCCTTTAGACTGTACAAATAGCAGATTACTGTAGTCAAAAAATTTGATTGAGTGATTCTTTGTATTCCTTATATTCGAATGATTATTCGTAAAGAGAGTTGAGCTGATTTAGTTTTATAAATTATTTGCATAAATAAATAAATATCTTATACTTTATTTTTGATGCTGAATTGTTATTGTTTAAATGTTAGATAGTTTAAAAATATTATCAGTTCTGTTTTACCCTATGGTAAGATGATTACAACACTCGTTGAATTTGAAAATAAGTTCTTTCATCATAAAATGTATTATATTTATATATTTTTTTTTAATATGTATTGCATATTTTAATTTATAAATAATTTATTGTTTATTATTATAGTGTTATAATTTAATTTTTCATTTTTATCAATTGCTTTGTATATAACATACATCAAAATAATCTTGGAAGGATTTCCATATGCACATTTTCTCTCTTTTTCTATTACCCATTTAAGCCTTATGTGTGGCCTATAAGTGTCTCACTTTTATAGAGCATTTAAGAACTTGTCGGACTAAATAGAAATAGAAAAGTTCATCTCAAAAACATTTTTGCCACATTAACGCTTGCACACGCCCGCGCCATTTTGTGCCGTGGGAAACACACACTCATGCACACACACTCACGCACACACACTCACACTCACACATTAATAACTTTTTTATGGCGGTCACATAAAAACGCAACAAAACTCGCCGCCATATTGAATGTTGTTTTGTTGTTTTTTCTTATTTTTTATTATTCTTTTTGTTTGATAAAAGTTTTAGGTTGCTTTTCGTTGCATTTGTAGTTGTTGCCGTGCTTGTTGTTGTTACGTTTTTTGTTATTATTGTAGTTGTTAAATCGCACACGTATTTTGTAAAACAGCGCCATATCCTTCATATCCTTACGTACATGTCCTGCGGTGTGAGTTTTTGCTTTGGCCGGGCGAGAGAGCGTGATGAGGGGAGAGCGCTGCAAAAGGTTGCAACTAAACAGCGCAGATTTCTGGCCGTCGCTTTTAACTGCAATTTGTTGCCAAGGCGCTTAGAAGCCGCCACAACGCACCTGCACACCCAACCTGCCCTACACCCGACACCCGCTCCACCCCAAGAACGTGCTGTAGTCCTGGATTGTGGATTTTATTTCAGGACAGCCAGCGCACATATGTGTTTCTCTGCGGTTCTTTTATAGCCGGAGTATTTAGAAAACAAGTGTAATCAAAATTATATGGGCGTGTACTTTCAGCGTTTGGTGGGGGGGCAGCGGGACTCGGGGCTGGGGGCTGGCGACTGCTCCACCTACAACTCGTAAATTTTCAACGCTTGCGGCCATATGGCTCAAGTGTGGTCCTGGGCTCGAAGGAGGCGCAGGCGGAGGCGGAGGCGGGTCGGCGATAGTGCTTGCCGGGAAGGTAGTATAGTTGAAAATGCAGCTGCGGGTGTTGCCAAGTTATGATTGAATTTGAAGCTGGTTTGTGGCCATCGTTTTTAGTGTGTGTTTCGTGTGTGTTTAGTGGGTGTGCTGACAAGGAATAAGCTTTAGTTTTAGTTGGCTGTAATGAGAAAAGTTTTGGTCGAAAAACATGGGACAAGTGGTTATTGTCTGCAATGCAATTAGTTTGAGATAAGTACTGCAAACTCTTGCTTGGCTAAAGCTGAAATTATAATGAAGTAGGCGCTGCAATCCTTTGATTTGTCCTGGTGAACCCAAGTCCCCAAAACCTTTAGTTAGCTTTAGTTATTGTTAGGTGATGTGCTATTGTTCCATTGTATTTGATTTGATTTAATTTACAAGCTTTAAACTTTTACGTTACTGCGTATCCTTTCGATATTGAAAGAAAAAACTAACTTCCTTACACTTACAGGAGGAATCTCGACTATTTCAAGGACAATTCTCATGTTCTTTTACAAAAAGGAAGTCCTAAGTTGGAATATACGTTCCCTGAAGCGAAAATCGTGCA
The DNA here is from genome assembly GCA_037075165.1 of Hirtodrosophila histrioides. Taxonomy (NCBI): domain Eukaryota; kingdom Metazoa; phylum Arthropoda; class Insecta; order Diptera; family Drosophilidae; genus Hirtodrosophila; species Hirtodrosophila histrioides. The sequence continues at coordinate 1,625,110 of JBAMCL010000491.1, forward strand.
AATTGCGAAGATAATGAGGTCTTAAAGTGCCCTAAAATTGGCTATAGTGCTTATAATTTCAATTCTATTGTCTTTCTTTATTATTCTAGTCCTATGCCTTAATTAACCTTAAATTCTATAAGTTTTTTCTTCATAACTAACTCTACTCTATCATGTTATAGGCTCTAATAACGCCACCGGCAATTCTTTTGGTTCGAGGCAGCACTGTTTTGCCTTCGTTAATAAATAAATAAATAAAAATAAATAAATAAATAAAAAAAATAATTATAAGGTCTTTGGCTTAGCCTTATATTTGCGAATCGTTGCGAAAAGGACGATCAAAATCCTTAACATAATTTTTACAGAGTTTGTTCTTATGTCAAATAAACAATGACATTTCTCACCTGAAAGCAAATCATCACAATTAATAAATAAAAACGCTTGATATATTCAGTCTTTAACAATAAAATAAAGTTTTATTTGTTTTTTTGTTCTTGCCGTTTGATGTACACACTTATAATTGTTTGTTCGCGTTAGGTTTTACATTCGTATTAATGTTTTAATTGCTATTTTACAGCGACTATCATAATTTAAATAAAATTCAATTGCATCTTACGCTTGAATTGTTCACTTAAATGCTATATGAATTTGCAGGACACTAATTGCCAAAAATGAATGCATATTGAAAATGTAATTAAATGCGCAAAAACAAATACTCAACAGTAGTTTTTTCTGGGAATTTCCCCTTTTCAACAAATATTTAAATGGCAGTTGTTTTGTTCTTTATTCAATTTCACTTATTTAATTAGTTTTTTCAATTTTTTTCCGCGACATACACATACTCGAAGGATACATCCTTGGGGGATGTGAGTTCTTAAGTGTTATGACTATAACGTCATTAAAAATTTAATAAAAACGCGTTGGGCTTTAAAAGTAATTAGTTTAACAAATGTACAATAATTATAATTATAATTATAATGTTCGCTTTAAGTTTAGCACATGGAGGACATTTATTGCTACATAATACATTTATATAGTAAGTTCTTTTCACACATATGAATAATTATTAATGTATATGTATTTATAATATGGTTAATTGGTTTTCCTTCTTTTGTTTAGCATACTATTTTACATGTAGTTTTAAATGACATTTTAAGCATTTTATATTATTTCTTAATTTTTAGATTTTCGCTTTTCATTCAAGTTTTTTGTTTCTTTGCTTTTTTTTATTTTTTTTAGCATATTTCCGATGTGAGGTTTGACTGCAGTCTGAATGAATTATAGATTGGTGTCATAAATAAATAATGTGATTGTGATGCGACAAATGCGACAAATTTTTAATGAATTCTATGGAATCTGTGACTAATTGTGACTCTGAAGCTGTCAAATCTCTCACACCGTTTTATTTTATTTTATTTTATTCTTTTAGAGCTTACACACATATCGGCTTATAAATATGATTAATTAACTGTAGGGCACATTTAAAGCTTTAACAAATGAAATTGTTCAAAAACCTACTTAAATGCAAACTTATTCAAGTTGAATGCGTCTGTGGAAAAGTGAGTGAAATTCGTCAAAAATTCGTATACCATTTTCAGCTACGGAAACGGAAGCATGAGCAATGAAAGTGGATGGGTCGATAACAACTAGGATGCCAGGATGCTAGAATACTAAATTACTAGGAAACTAGAGATACACTTACAACTAAAATGTTCAACTTATGCGCATAGTTTTGGTTCAACAAGAAAGCCAGCAATTAAGCAATGGCTAACTGATATAACTAAATATAAAACAATAGCTTTTCATTTGTTTGATTTGGGGGGCGGGGTGCGGGGTAGAGACAGAGATGAACTTTATACAAAGCTTTGTGAGACTATGGATGCTACGACTACGACTGCATTTATATGTTTCTTAGGGGGGGTGGCGCTGGGCAACTGTGGGTGGGGGGAGAGACGCTAGGACTCTACGTGCTAAACGCTAAGTAACTCTCATTAGCCGCCGCCTCAGCCGCCGCCGCCGCCTTCTCATACTAGACATATGCCTGGGCCCGGGTGCGGGGCTCCTTTCCTTGCAATCGCTCCACAAAGTTGCGCCAGCTGACCATGGTCTTGCTGGAGTACAGCCAGACGCTGGAGGTGACGCCCACCAGCATGGAGCACAGATACTTGACCATATAGATCTGGAATATCGGACGTGCCTCGGCCGTGCCCGGCGCCCTGGCAGCCGGGCAGGGTATGGAGAAGGGCTTGCAAATATCCCGATGCCACTGAATCATCCACTCGTCAAAGTTGTAGTACTCGTAGAACAGGCAGCCCAGCAGTCCCAAGGCCGGCAGGATGAAGAGGCCCGAGAAGAAGCCGATGCGCAGCATAAGCCGCTCCAGCTTGTCCGTCCGCTTGCCGTCCGTCTTCATCACCGTGCGTATGCGAAAGAGCGAGATGAAGCCGGCCAGCAGAAAGAGAGCGCCAATAGAGAGATAAATGCACAGCGGCAGTATCAGAAAGCCGCCCAGAGAGTGCGTGTCCAGCTGGCCCACAAAGCACACGCCGGAGAGGATGTCGCCTGCGGAAACGAAAAGAAAAAGAGAGAAAGAATTTGTATTAGTAGGCTGCATTTAACAAAGAGATAAGACATGTTACGTACTCAGACTGTTGTTCAGGGAGCGCGGGAACAAAAGTATGCACAAAAGAGAGCAACATAACGTAGAAAGAGAGTACACTTATTCGTCGATAGGTTTTAGAGCATTAGATTTGAATGCTTATGATAGGTAAAGCCAGGATGGAAGATGTTAGTCAAGCTATAATCCAAGGAATCTATCAAAGGGATAGATTTATATTACCTTATAACTAAGAAAGATTAGAAAGTGGAACAGAATGAGCTACCTTCAGTCAGTTCTACAGTTGTTCAATTATCGATAGTCAGACCCAAAGCAAAGCTGACCATATCTGTCTGTATCACATTAGAATCCTTACATTCGTGAAGGATGTAGGGTTAGTGACTCAGAAAGAGGCACAATAGATATTATAGGCCGCAGTACACATAATAATAATTGATAATAATACGAGTAACCTTAACATAATAATCACGTCCTCTTCAATGACTCAGGCTTAGTATCCTGCTATTCACAATGCCAAGTTCTGATAAGTTTCCGATCAATAGTGTTGATGGTGTAACAATAACTTATATTAATTCCCAGAATATAAACCATCGACACAATAAAGAGTCCCAGCATTTCATATCAAAAGCTTGCAACAATTCAATGTTTTATGCTTAAACTCTTTTGACAATGTGGTTGTTGAACGAGAATGTTTAGACTTCAGTTGATTTGACTGCCAATCGAATTCTATCAAGGAGCAGACTGTCTAACAAATCATTGCGCTTGTATTATATTGAATGCCTGGAAACCACAAATATTTCAACTTGCCGCAACTTGAAGTCACTTTTGCTTGTTAAGCGCAACACAGATTTGGTTTTCATTTGCATTGACAACAAATGCACAATATGGCAGACAAAGTTGATCAAAAGACTGCAACACAAATAGAACTGTTCAAGTTGCATATGCCACCAACTTTCCATATATTCGAGATTTAATGTCTGCATCTGGCACAAATATTTGAGGCAAATACTCGGCTAATGTCTATTACAAGCATTTATTGCACCGCTTAGGGGCGGGGCCAGAGGGCGACAGGGACGGCAGGGACGACAGGGGCAGCCGAGATAAACAATGCTTAATTTTACTTTTACCTTTTTGGCGTAAATATTTACACAATGATTGGTTAAACAGCAACGTCTCCTCTCTACCAACTAGTCGTAGTTCAAAGTCAATATGCCGACGCTTGTTTAAACAATTTACAAGCTGTTTCCCCCTGCCCCGACCAACCTGTAGCCCCCCTTCAATACAGTCAATGTTGCTGTTGTCATCGATGTTGAGTCCGAGTTGAATTTTCGGAGTCGGAGTTGTTCATTTGCCCCGCTCATTAGCGCTATTTATAAACATTTGACGGGTTTACCCACTCGGCGCTGTCTGCTTTTTACTTCGTCTCCAAGGCATCCAGCGGTTCCCCAATATTTCCGCTCATAAATTATCGATTAGCTCCCCTTTTTGATGACATGCTAATTCAGTTTTCACTTGGACTTCTTTTTTTTTTTGTAGCTCTTCAAACTTGTCGCGTTTTCCAGGCGGTTGCCACAATTTCTTACGCCTGATTGACTTTTAAATACTTTCAATTAATTTGCATGGCCCGTTTACCCATTGAGCAGTCTGTATTGGATATAATAATTGGCAATATTGGACTGGGTTTTAATAAACTGGTTCAATAACCAGAAATTTGGCATTTAGATACCAAAGATTTCACCTGTAATGGTGAAATCTGTAATTATGTCATATAAGGATTGTCATTTAAAAGAACTTCTCATCTCTATATGATACCAAAGCTCAATAGTTCTCATTATAGCCAACAGATGGCGCCTCTGTTGCAGCTGTTAAGAAAATATCTAGAAATATAATTCCTAGCCATAAAAGTCAAGAGATTTGCAGTTCTTTTTTTAGTTAGCAAATTACGCGAATCGAAATTTATAGGAGCCTGGAAAATGCAGATAAACGCATACAATAAATAAGCTTGGGAAGCGACGGAAGCGGGGGGTGGGGCAAGGCAATGCCACAGCGGGGTGGCAGCAGCAGGCAGGCCGCTTAAATGCATGGTTAGTTGGCTTAAAGAGCTGAGTGGGGAGTTGGACATCAAAGCGCGCCAATTGAATTGAAAACTAAAATCGAATGAGTTCCACGTTGCACGTTGCACGTCCCACGTATTAAGCGATTTCCGCCACTGGAAACTGAAAATAAATCAGGCAGAGAGATCCTAGAGAGAAAACGTAGCTGGAGAGGGAGTTGGGAGCTACAAACGGAACACGAATGCCACCTGCCGATGGAACGGCTACCGCCCGGTTCGAGGCATCGATATTGATCTTAATTTGCGGCAGCAGAGAAGAAAGACACAAATGATATGGGACTGTCAGACAGACAGACAGAGAGAGAGATAGAGAGAGATGGTACTGAAAGGAAACCGGCCCCAGGTCTCAGGTCTCAGGTATTGGGATCGCTGATCAGGAATCAAGAATCAGGAATCAGGAATCGGGAATCGGGCATTGAGTATTTGGTATTGGGGATCGGACTATTGATAAATGAAGAGCAGACAATTTGCTGTTGACGTTGAGTGTAACCAGTTTTAGTCTGGCGAGTCCTTTCAAAGCAAACCAGTTTCGAGTGCCAACCTTTTGTTGGCCATTTTGGAAAATTGCATTTTGCAGTCAGCCAAGTTGACAAAGGAGGCCGAAGAGGAGCTGCTGCTGCTGTTGCTGCTGCTGTGACAATTCTGTGCTGTCAGTGCAACGACAACAACAACTGGCAACAACCAGCCACAACAACAACAATGCATGTCAATTGTTTTGTATGGCATGAGGAATGCGTATTGGGAACGGGTTGGGTCTGGGTCTGGGCTCGGGTTGGGGGTTGAGGGGTTGGGGCTTGGGCTCGGTCTTCGGGATGCTGCGTTGACTTTCTGTCCGTCAGCTTGTCTGTCTGTCTTTGACTCATTTGGGGCCCCGCATGTTGATGAAGTGCAGACAGCAAAATTCCATTTTTAGTCATGCCATTGCATTTGATTATAAGCCAAAGCAAAAAAAAAAAAAAAAAACAAGAATACTGAAAATAAAAGAAAAAGTTGTGTAAAAAGTGAAGAAACAGCAGCTGTCAGTTGTTTTGTGGTTCATTCTGCCTGTGGCCAGCAGGAGGAACAAGTTTTGTATTAAAGCATCCACTCAAAAGGTGTTAATCTGCTGGCCAAATAACGAGTAGTACTCGGTACTACTCTTGGCCAGGTGAGAAATGCTTTGTGACTGAAATTGCAGGGCGACAAAATTGAACAAAGGCAGCGCCTTCCGCAGACCTGATAATGAAAGTTGGCAGCAAATGTTGAAGCTGGCTTTGACGTTCAGCTTGAAATGAGCTGTCCGACTGTCAATCAAAAGGCAGCTTTATCTATCCACAATTTACAGGTGGCTAAACTAAAATCATTCCAGTTCATGGGACAATTTTCGAAGATTCTCTAACTAGCTCTAAGGTGAGATAAAAGAAAAAGAAGAATAGTTGGAATTTATACAGTTTTCAGCTTTAAGTAAAGCTTTCATGGTACTGTTAGAGCGAGAGCAGATTAGTATCAGTAGAGCTTTTTCTGGTGAAATAAAAAGAATAGAATAGTAGGAGTTTATACAGCTTTCAGCTTTAAGTAAAGCTTTCATGTGCTTTTAGAGCTTTTTTCCAAACTAAATTTAGTTGCAGATTGGAAATGGTTAGAAAGAGTGGCGAATAGTGTCAATTTAATCAAGTTTTCTGCGTTAAGTGGTGCTTTCATGGCACTGTTAGATCAAGAGAAGAATAGTATCAGTAAAGCTTTCTCTGGTGACATAAAAGAATAAAATAGTATGAATTTATACAGCTTTCTGCTTTAAGTAAAGCTTTCATGTGCTCTTAGAGCTTTTTTCAAAACAAATTCATTTGCAGTTTGGAAAGAGTAAGAGGTGAAGGAGAATAATGTTAATTTAATCAAGCTTTCTGCGTTAAGTTGTGCTTTCATGGTACTCTTACAGCGAGAGAAGAATAGTATCAGTAGAGCTTTCTCTGGTGAAATAAAAATAATAGAAAAGTAGGATTTTATACAGCTTTCCGCTTTAAGTAAAGCTTAAATGTGCTTTTAAAGTTTCTTCATATATGAAAAGTTAAATTTAGTTGCAGCTTGGAAATAGTTAGAGCTAGAGGAGAATAATGTAAATTTGACCAAGCTCTCTGGGTTGTGGTGCTTTCATGGCACTGTTCGAGCGAAAGAAGAATATTATCAGTAGAGCTTTCGCTGGTGAAATAAAAAGAATAGAATAGTGGGATTTTATACAGCTTTCAGCTTTAAGTAAAGCTTAAATGTGCTTTTAGAGCTTTTTCTAAATTAAATTTAGTTGCAGTTTGAAAATGGTTAGAAGGAGTAGCGAATAGTGTCAATTTAATCAAGTTTTCTGCGTTAGGTGGTGCTTTCATGGCACTGTTAGATCAAGAGAAGAATAGTATCAGTAAAGCTTTCTCTGGTGACATAAAAGAATAGAATAGTATGAATTTATACAGCTTTAAGTAAAGCTTATATGTGCTTTTAGAACTTTTTTCTTAAATGAGAAGTTAAATTAAGTGGCAGCTTGGAAAGGGTAAGAACTAGGAGAGAATAATGTCAATTTAATCAAGTTTTCTGCGTTAAGTGCTGTTTTCAAGGGACTGTTAGACCAAGAGCGGAAAAGTACCAATAAAGCTTTTAGCTTTAAGTGCCTGAAAAGATTTTCCATATTAGTGAAAGCGAAAATGGGTAAATTTAAGCATTGAAGCTTTAAGAGACATCTCGATGTGCTTTAAAAGCAATTGGTTATGTAGGAAGCCCAATTAAACTGTGGTTAAGCACAACTCTGAACTTTTCTTAACCCCAGTTCTTTATCTGGGAGCAACTTTATGACATCGCTGTCAAAATGTTTATCTAACACTCAAGTAGCGTTGCTCGAATGATAAAACGTAGAGCGGCAAATAAAGTTTATGAGTAATGATGGAATGCTCATTACGAACACAAATACACCACACGATTGTGTCGAGGGGTTAATAAACCAACGATCATAACTACTTTCAACAGTTTTTCCACTGAAAAAGTATAACTGTTAAACCGAAATGAAAGCCAAAGGGAGCAAGGGAGCTAGAGCTGAGAACAACATAAGCTGCTTGACAATTGTTTTATAATTATTCTATTATGCTGGCCGGCGGTGTGTGCGGGGAAGTAGAAAGAAAAACAGCAAGTGAAATAAAAGGAAAATTGCTTAATTTATGTGTCACTTATCTAAATGGAGCAGCGCTGCCAAGCGAGCGGAGACTGAAACTGAAACAGAGACACACACAGAGACAGAGACACAGAGACTGAGACTGAGACAGACAGAGAGACAAACCCAATGAGTGTCTCTCTATATTATTTTTATAAAGCCAAAGCGATAAGCGGGCGACGGCAGCAGCCGGGCGAAGGAAGGGTAGGGGAGTGCTGTGCTGTGCTGGGGAACCGGGTTGACTTTTGTTGTCTTGTGGTGCAGTAATTAAAATCGAGGGGAGGACGCAGGGGGCAGGGACTCACAACTGGCGACAATAATCGCAGCGACAAGTCCAAAGCGAGAGAAACAGCACGCGATTAAAATTTAAATGACAGTTGACAGTTTCATCAGGCGTGTGCAGCGCAGACTTACAACATAAACATACAAAGATATAGATACATATGTAGATATGGCTACACAGCATAGATATGGCAACAGGATATTCACCAGGTGAGCGCAGCAGGTGAAATGTCAGCATTGAGGAACGGATTTCGCAGGGGGCAAAGCGAGCAGCTGTTAAAAATTGTCAACCAGATTAAAATGAGGTTGGGGTGAACTGGCAGCATGTGGAGGGAACTTGCCACCGACCCGGGGGGAATTTCGCTAGTGCACAAAAAGGGTCCTTGAATTCCGCATCATATTGCAAATAGTAACGGACAGCTTTTTGACAACTTTCAAATTAGTTGAAAGCCATTGGACTGTTAACTAAAATGCGACATTTTTCCTCTTGACATTTTCAAATGCATTTTGTTGAAAGCGAAAAGCAAATGCATTTATTTAAGTTGCCCCATTTACAGGACTTTAGTATATGATTTGGATTAAATTACACACATTGTTAACATTTTATTCTAATTTAAGGCTACAGTTTGCATTTAATTGATACTATTGAATCAGCTTGTCCATTGTTTCAATCATTTGCAAATTCCATTTCTTTAATTGAATTTGTCAATTCGATTTGATTTTATTTTTTATTATTTGATAACTGCTCAGCTTAGCTGGTGAGTTGTTCAAAATTGTCGACATTTATCGATAGTCACATTAAGGTCCAATCAATGAAAGGCTTTTGTATTTAATCTATATGATCACTGCTTAGTTTAGTTGGTGAAGCTGTTCAAAGTTGTCAACAATCGATACTTATCGATAGGAACTTTTAAGTCTATTCACGGAAAGGTTTTTGAATTTAATCTATTTAATCAGTGCTTTGTTTACTTGGGTGAAGTTGGTGAAATTCAAAAAGAGCTATCAATAATCTATAATGAATCAATTATTTTAAAGAAATAAAAGACAAACAATAACTTTTAGTTTGCGTTGATTAATATCGATAGTACTTCGATTGCAATTTGAATCTATATATTATTATTATTATTTGAAAGAAATAAAAGGACAGCCAGTAAGTTTTAAATCGTGTTGGTAAATATAGATAGAACTTGGATAGAAATATAATTTCTACTCATTTTAATTCGAAGTGTTATTATTAATGGTTAAAAGGATAACCTGTAAGTTTTAGTTATAATAATAAATATCAATATTACTTTGATAGCAATTTGATTTCTGTTCACTTTAAATATATGTATTATTATTATAATTTTTAAGAAATAAAGGGACATCCTTTAAGTTTGATAAAGATCAATAGAACTTTGATAGAAATTTGATTTCTGTTAATTTTAAATCGATGTATTTTTATAATTATTTTAAAGAAATAAAGGGACATCCTTTAAGTTTGATAAATATTGATGGAACTTCGATAACATTTTGTATTGTATATCTGGTCATTTCAAATCGAATTAATATTATTTTAAAGAAATAAAAGGACAACCAATAACTTTTAGTTCGCATCTATAAATATCAATAGTACTTCGATATCAATTTGACTTCTGTTCCTTTTACATCGGTATATTTTTATTATTATTTGAATGAAATAGAAGCAGAACTTGTAAGTTTTAGTTCGCATTGATAAAGATCGATAGAACTTCGATTACATTTTGATATCTGTTTATTTGAAATCCATTTATTATTATTATAATTATTTTAAAAAATAAATGGACAACTAATAACATTAAGTTTCCATGGATAAATATCAATAGTACTTTGAATGCAATTTGACTTCTGTTCATTTTTGAATCGATGTATAGTTTATTATCATTTTAAAGAAATCAGAGGAGATCTCGTAAGTTTTAGTTCGCGTTGACAAATGTCGATAGAACTTCGATATCAATTTGATATCTGTTCATTTCAAATCGATGTATAATTATTATAATTTTAATGAAATAAAAGGACAAATAATAAGTTTCAGTTCGTATCTATAAATATCGATAGTACTTCGTTGGAATTCTGTTTAATTTAAATGTATGCATTTATTAAAAGGTTGTCAGGTAAACCAAATAAGTTTCCTGCTGCACATTCATTCTGTTTCTGTTTAGACACGTATAAACAAGTTCAATTTCTATATATAGAAGTACTAGAGGATCGTGCTTGTAGACCTGTATAAACACCCTCAGTTGTGTACGCCTATAATCATCTTGTACTCTAGCTTGGTCCTTTGTTTTTCCTGACACTCTTGGGGACACGTTCTTGAAACAATTCCATATGTTCGAAAGTACCACAAATGTTCCCAACCGCCACTTTATGCTCCCTAGCCACCCCCTTCCAAAGCGCCACTGTGCACCTAACACCCTGTTGACAAGGACAACCCCGCATAGTTGCATTTTGAACTTTGGCAGCCATTTCACAATTGTATGTCTGTGTGTTAGTGTGTGTGTGTGTGTGTGTGTGTGTGTGTGTGTGTGTGTGTGTGTGTTTGTGTCCTTGTTTCTACATGCAAATTGAAATTGTTTGCATTGTCTGTGCCTGCCCCCAGATCTAACCTTGCCAGCAGCTGCTGCTTCTAGTTGTTGCTGCTGTCGACACGTAATATAAATTCTCAACAAATTTTAGGCATGTCTGTGCCTCTATCAACCACTCCTCCCTAACAACCTGCCCCCTGGCCCCTGCCCCCTGCACCCCCCTATGTGCCTGCCGCTTTTCATCATTCACGATTCATGGTTCTCTGTTTAATTTTCAAATATTTGCAGCAAATAATCGCAAATGCGTTGACAACAACACTTAACTTAAATACACACAACCAACGTTAGCAGTCCCTGCCCCTGCCCCTGCGCTGCCTGCACACTCTAACTGACAAGCCCCTCTCAACGCCCGCCACGCCCTGCAACGCCCACAGTTACTAAATAAAATGTGCCACAAAATGACATTTAATTGTTTTAAAGTTTTGGTTTTATTTTGTATTTTGTGGTGTCAAGTGTGCGCCTGGGGGGGGGCCTGCAGGGGGTTCTGCGGGAAAGTCAACGCTAATGACACTTGTCGCGTGTGCAGATTTCATATTGTTGTTGTTGTTGCTGTTGTTGCTGCTGTTGCTGTTTTTGCAACATGCAACATGTCGCATTGCTGTTGCTGCCTCCATTTTCCATTTCTGCACATTTCCATATTTAATTGCGCATCTTGATAAAGCTCGCCTCACTTTGCCTTCCCCCTTGCTGTACTACCCCCCACTCCTGCTACAGTTGTTGTGTAGTTTTTCCTTTGTTATTCATTAGCTGTTGTTGTTGTTGTTGTTGTTGTTGCTGCTGCTGTTGACCTCAATTTTTATTGCCTGCCACGATTTTAATGTCGCGTGTCGCAATTTTTGTTGTTTTGTTTTCGTTATTGTTGCTGTTGTTTTGTCACTTGTGCAACAGTTTGTTGAACTCTTGATTGGCCAAGTGCCTTTTAGAACTGACAGGGCAGCAAGAAGTGGCACAGTTACCAGAGACGAGATACAAAAAGATTTCAATTTCTTGATGAACCCATTGAGATTGTGGCTGCAATCTTAATGGATGTGGGCAGAAGCAATCTCTGTAGAGATTAAGAATGCTCAAAAGATCAGAACTTATCAACGGGGAGAGCTCTTGAAGTAACGCACGTAAATAGGCGAGATGAGCTCAGAAAATTATTTTACTTTAACCAATTTAACCAGAAATGTCACTGCAATTCCTATAAAATGTTGTATTAAACAGTTTTTTAACTAATCAGAAGTTATATACATTTCAGTTATATTGGAGTTTACTTAACTCAATTCTCTTTAAGTTCATTTACTATCAGATGAGTCGAAAATTCACCAATTTAACCAAAAATCTGATTACAATCCCTACAATATATTAAACAGGGCTTTAACTAATTAGAAGCTATTTACATTTTAACAATATTCGATTATGTTTAAGTCGATTCTCTTTAAGTTCATTTACTAGCAGACAATTCGAAAATTCACCAAATTAACCAAAAATGTCATTGCAATCCCTATAAAATATAAAACAATGCTTACTATATATTAATTACCTTTTACTTATATTTGATTTTATTCAACTCAGTTCTCTTTACCTTTATTTACTATCAGATGAGTCGAAAATTCACCAATTTAACCAAAAATCTGATTACAATCTCTACAATATATTAAATAGGACTTTAACTAATCAGAAGGTATATACATTTCAGTTATATTGGAGTTTACATAACTGAATTCTCTCTTTAACTTTATTTACTATCAGATGAGTCGAAAATTCACCAATTTAATGAAAAATCTGATTACAATCCGCATAGAATATCAAATAGAGATATTAGATATTATTTAGCGTTCATTTATATTTGATTTCACCCAACTCAACTCTTTTTAAGATGATTTACTATCAGATAAGTCGAAAATTCACCACATTAACCAAAAATGTCATTGCAATCCCTAGAAAACATTAAACAATGTTAATTAGATATTATTTCCTTTCACTTGTATTTGATTTTACTCAACTCAATTCTCTTAAACTTCATTTACTATCAGACGAGTCAAAAAGTAATCATTTTCACCAAAAATATCATCACAATCCATATTAATTATTAAACAGTGCTTTAACTAATCAGATACTCTTTACATTTCACTTACATTTGATTATATTTAGCTTGATTCTCTTTAAATTCATTTACCATTTACTATCAGACGAGTCGAATGCTCACCAATTTAACCAAATATGTCAATCCCTATCCCTTAAACAGAGCTTTAATTAATCAAAAATAATTAACATTGCAGCTATATTTGATTTGATTTAACTCAATTTCCCTTTAAGTTCATTTATTATCATTTCTGTTTAGTTAGATATCAATATTTTCGTCGTTTTAACACATTTTAGTTTGTTCACCATTAACTTTGCATCTGTCCTTTCAGTCCATTCATTTAAATATCCTTTCAATTACAAACATCACAATTTCATTAATCTTTCATGGTTCAGTTAGCCAAACAAATATACAGCTTGTATATATACATATATATATGGGAAATACTATCAGGAATGGTATTCGAGCGTTATTCACTCCATTCATTCAATTGCCATTCAGTTATCCCGACTGCAGTTCTCCAGTTCATTCCCACTTCAGCAGCAGATCCAAAGCATTTTGGTTGCTGTCCATGTCATTTTAAAAGGCACACACGCACAACACACACGTACACACACGTACACACACGCACACACACGTACACACACGCACACGCACACCAACTGCATTCAGAATGGCAAAGGCTGCTTAGACATGCATAAATTACGCGCGACAGGACACGCCGCGACTTGACGCATCCACATGGGTACTGCTCACATCCTGTCCTGCCATGTCCTGGCAGCGCTTTTCACACACATGCACGCCATTTTCCTCGCAATTTTCATTTGTTTTTCCTTTTCGACAGTTGCGCGCATATTTAAATGCCGACCCCAAAGACATTTGCAACTTGCTTTTTAAATTATGTGGCACCCAACTTAAACAGCGAGCGATAGAAATAGAGAGAGAGGGCTAGTGTGTGCGGTGGTTGGGGGCTGTGGAGCTGCCCAGCTAACCGCAGGCATTCAACGTGGCGTATGCTTGACATTAAGTGTGCCGCACTCAGTGTCCGCCCCCCTCTGTGTCCCCTGTCCAACCCACTCTCATAATGTGAGGTGCCAAAGTAATTAGTGCTGCACTGAGCACTCTTACCTTCTCATATTGTACTCGTTCTCATATAATTGTTGACCCCAACCAGGTTAAACCACCCCACCCAGTCCCCCGGTTAGTTTCATGACACTTGCTAAGGGTTAAGTGTACCTTGTTATACCCGTGCTTAACTACAAAGAGAAGGTATATAAAAAGTGTAGCAGTAGGATTATAAGAGACAGATATATTTAGTATTTTCTAGCATTTCCAAGTACTCTGCTAGAAGGAATTTTCAATAAGGAAGGTAATATATACAAATTGTATATTAATAAAGGTGCGATCACACGATATGGCATTTTGCCACATATGGGTCAGTAGGCAGTTAACATAAGTACGGTATGGCAGGCTGCCACATAAATTTTGTGATTGAGTTGTCTTCTCACACGATATAGCAAATCAAAGATGTCTATGGTAGAAACGTGCCATATAAGTTTATATGTTAAAATATTCAGCATATATTCTTACTTTTGCCATATACAATTTTTTAAGGTTGATTTTGATAACGATATAAATGTGGCAGAATGCCATATCGTGTGACCGCACCTTAACGACTTATTGTAAACTAGGAATACCATTCTTATTTACTTTGTGTCTAGTGATAAATATTGTTATCGTTCATATAATATGTTAAAATATTTAGCATATATTCTTACTTTTGCCATATAAAATATTTCACGGTTGATTTCGATAACGATTTTACATATATGTGGCAAAATGACATATCGTGTGACCGCACCTTAATATTACATATTACTGGACAGGTTTTTAAAGGAATATCCTTGAGCTTCAGATTAATTTAATATTTATCTTTTATTTATAAATCAGTTTTTAGCAACGTTTGACAGATATCTTAGAATTTTTCAATATGTTGGTAAATCAGAACTAAAGCAATAGAGAATTCTCTGAAGTTTACATGAAATTATAATTTAAATATGGTTATAATAACAGTATGATCAGTTACTGGTACATATGTATATTAAGAACAATCGATATTAATTTATGCTTTACTTCTGGTAACATCTTACTGCACTCTGGGGTATCTGTAAGTCGATAAGTTCCTTATACCATGTGTGGCTGATATTTTTAAAGCATTGTCAAGCCTTTTCTCCCTGTGGCACCCTTCAGACAGGGACAAGACAACCAAGTACTCGACGGAAATGAGTTTCATGTATTTCACTTTCTATTTTCCGCGCACCTTTTGGTTGTCGCAGTGCTTTCCCCAAACCTTCCTTTCCCTTACCACCCGCTACAGTCGCTCCTTGGCAATAAAAAAGGATTAAAATTTATGAAATTGCGCAACTTGCGTTTCGGCATTTTCGTTTGAAAACGGTATATATGGAAATGGAATTCTATATCCATAGGATTCTACGTGCTTGTGGTAAGCTCTGGGTTAAGGTTAAGAATGTTTTGGCATGTGGTGGGGCTATAAATACATGAGTTTTTGGTGCCAGGCAGCACTCAAGGGAAATTGAGAGCCCCTAAAAAAAGGGGCGAACGACATAAATCATAGGGCATGTGAAATAGGATATTGAAATAAAATGGGAAAATCCCCTGTGCTCCGATTAATCTTCAAAGGGAAACAATAAAGGCTAACTCTAGGATACGAAACTTTATTTAATTTCTCCCTTTACCATTCCCATTTTAATTTGTAGCTCCAGCTTAGCAAACAATAATTAAAAATAAATCTTTTTGGTGTATTTTTACACGCGACCCTGTGGTTTCTTGTTATTGTTGTTGTTGTGTGTGTGACCTATAAAATCCCCCCTGGTCGTCTTCGTCCTTTAATGTCCCACTGGCAGGTCGCGTGCCGCGTGGGTTTAACTCAATTATCCAGCGACACGAGAACGTGAAAGTTGCAAGGTTGGGAGCTGCCTTGTAAAAGTACTGGAATGTTCATTGCAGGAAATTTAATTTAATGGAATTGTTCTGCGGGCCAACTAACTGGCCAGGTAAAACGTGCCTAGGCAAATGTTGTAAATGCTAAATGCCGAAAATGGTCATGAGGTTTTCTTAAAATGTCTTGCTTGATTATCCTTACAAGGATGGAATGTCTACGCGTCGGAGAAAGAATTGGGTAATAATAGTAAGCGCAATGAACTGACTCGGAAAAGGAGTTTGAATTGAAGTTTAACATGGGAAGTTGTCGAACTTTGCAATTGAAACTTGTCAGATGTGATTAGAAAGTTGATTATGCTGATTATAAATCTTCTGACAAAGTTTCAGACCAATGAAATGCAATCTTATGACGCCTAAGACTATGCAACTGTAACACTAAACAAACAGCCAGGGGGGGATGGGTGCAGAGATTGGGGAGAAAAATTGAAAACTCTCAGTTGCTCAGCCCCACAACAGTCAACACCAGCGGCGTTAGGGCCCAAGAGAGCACAAACTCGCCACCAACTGGGGATCTACTGGGAACTGGGAGCTGGGAACTGGGAACTGAGAAACTCTGAACTCTCGCTCAATGTCTCAGTCTGCATGTTTTGTAGAGTAAACTGGGGGGGAAAACTTTTCTTTGAGTTTGCCTGGCCAGAGTTTTGCTTACTTTTTGCCGGATTGTTGTCCCCATCGTCCTGGTTTGCTGAGTTGCTTAGAACAAAAGGCTGAAATATGTGTTGTTATTCCCTTCTTTTTTTTTGTTGTTGTCTTGGGGGGAGTTTTCTTAGAAAGCTCAAGTTGTGGGCCAAAGAAAAATACAAAGTAAGTATTATATAATATGTATTAAGACAAAATATGCGCACACATGTACGATGTATGGAAAATAAATTAGAAAAGTTGCGGTTCACTTTTTATAAGCAACAAAACTGAGGCGCAACAAATGCCTCCAAGTGCTAAAAAAGTTTCCCAGCACACCCGGAAAATCTATAGAAAATTTATGAATATTTTCGCTTTCTCTGTGATTGTATATATTCAATTAAAAGTTACTAAGCCAACATTTGCTTGGCATTTAACATCAATTTTTGTTTTGTTTTTCACTCTTAGTGTTTTGTCTTGAGTGCGGGATCGAGGGAAATCAAAGTTTATGGAGGCGTCAAGAACATAAACCCAAATAAAAAAGTAAATAAAAGCAAATATCGCACAAGTGGGCAAAAGAATTTTCCCCAATTTTCTCCCGCTGCGGCTTGCGTTTTTCACGTCCTGCATTCGTAATGAGAACTTACCCCGAAATGGTGAAAAAGGTTTAGGTTTCAATTACCAAGTGCCGCACAAATTTGTTAAGTCGGTGAGTCAAGTGCTTTTTTTCGGCTATTTGTTCGACTGATTGATAGACAAACACGCTTTGGGTTTGGGTTTGGGTTCGAACTGGACTGGGGCTTTAGTTGGAGCTTGTTTCTGGCACTTTTTTAATTGAAAGGGTCAGAACAACGAACAGTTGTGCCCGGACCTGATTTGTATGCTTGGGACTGCTCCCTAGGGCGCTCGCAGGTCTCGGTTTGATTTGGTTTGTGTATCGACTAAAGTTAATCAACCAAACCAAAGCCACAAAATAAGTAAACGCTCTAATGAAGCGTACAAAGGATTGCGGAATAACAATTTAACTCTAAATGAGATTGACTGGGGAAGCTCAAAAGGAGGAGGTCAAAATAGGTATCAGCAGTTACCCTAGGGTGCTAGGGCAATAGGTGTGAGCAAAAACAATTAAGCTATTAATTATTAATGTTTCTAAATTATATAAAAATATATATGGCATCGAAAGAAAGTCGAATGAAAACTAGTTACATACTCAGTTTTGAATGAAATTATTAATTTATATTTTTAAATGGTGTATCAATTTTTAGTTTAGTTTTTATATTTTGGAATCAATCGTTATAATTGTACCCCACAAAAATTCTAACCTCAAAAAATTCTAACCTCAAAAAATTTTATTTTTCCGAAATGCTTAAAATCATATTTTATATTGAAAGATGTATGTTTTAAATAGTTCTCTTACTGAAAACACACACTTTAAATGTCTTCCTTTAAAGTTTAAGGTATTTTTAAGTAGTTGGTATGTGTAAAATCTAAATTCTAACCTCAAATACTATGTTCAAATTTGATTGCAATCTTAAAAAATCAAGCTCTCTTTTGAAGGGTCATAAATTTTGTAGCTCTGAATCGATTTTACAGGACAAACCAATCTAAAAAGTAATTTCGTAAATTCAGCTACCGCTCGTAAAATGAAGATGATAAGCTCCCCACCTTGATCCCGCACAAATCATCGCAAATTAAAGTTGCTGCTGCTGCACTTTCAGTGTCCCCCCCTCTCCTACAGCGCCATTACAAAGTTACGTCAGTGTCTCTTGCCCCCCGCTCGCTTGCTGCGATGTTTGTGTTGAGCGAAGCGCACACAAATTATTAAGAAACATTCTAACAAACTGTAGACAAAGTTGGCAACAAAAGGCACTCGCTTAATTATACACGCCATTAATAACTAAAACCAATTTGTATGCGCAACAAGACGCAGCCGAAGCCACGGAGCCAATGGCAGAGAATTGCACTCAGTGTCTCCTCTAGGGAAGTCAACGACGACGGAGACGACGACTGCAACGTCGGAGGCGCTGAGGACAACTTCTGCTGCTGGCACGTTCCACTCCCCCCCTTTGAGCCCATACTCGCCCACACATGCAGTGCACATAAATCAACACACAAAGCAACAATAAAACGGGGCAAGCGGAAGCAGCGGCAGCGGCAACGGCAGCAGAACAAAACGCAATTTGTGCAGACAGAGGCTGCCATGCTTGAGCAGCGGTAAAGAAAGTGGGAGATTGTGTGATTGGGAGACTGGAGACTGGGAGAGCGGAAGGAAGGCAGCGGCAACAATAACTGCCGAACAACAATAACAAGCAACAAGCAGCCAGGGGAGCGCCAGAGGAGGTGAGCAGCAAAAAGCATTGTGGCAAATAAGCAATATTGATGACTTTTATGCGCGTTGGGCCGCCAGGTGGCGCCACCAAAGCAGGAGCACCAGTAGAAAATCTCCTCATAGAAAGCAAGACAATGGCAACAACAAAAACAATGCCACCAAAAAAGGGCTGGCGAAATGTGCAGCTAACGAGTGAGTGCACGCACACTCATGCAAAACAATAGCCACGATGGCTGCCGCTCTAAAGCTCTCTTGCTCTTCTGCTTACTCTCTCTCTCTCTTTCACTCACTCAATCAGTCTCCCACTCAAAGCTGCTTGTGTTCTGACATGCAGAAAGTCCAAATTTTCGCCGCTCGCCACACAAACGGCAAGCAAAAGTTAACGGGCTGCAGTTCAGGATTTGGTTTTGGTTTTTGGGTTTTTGGTTCTCTCGGTTTCATAACATTTTTTTTGCATCATTAAATGGTGTGCTCTCTCGCTCTCGCTCACTCTTCTTGTCGTTTGCTTGTTTCTAGTTATTTTGTGCATACCTCACAGGCAGTTGCAATATCGTTACGAGACTTGGATTCATGAAATGCTCCGGCGCCGCTTTTCCAGGATTTCCTTTAGCCTGTTTACACTTCTTGTTGCGTGTAATTAGCATTTGGAGTGGCCTTTGTTGCTGTGTTGCTATTGGCATTGTTATGTTGCCAGTGCAACTGGGCTCACATTCATTGTATACATTCACACGTTGCACTTACTTGCTTGTTGCCCCTCTTCCGGTTCTTTTCGCCTCGAGCAACGGAACTAGACTCTAATTACTGGCCAATTGGCTTAAAGTATTTGTTTAAACTGTTTAGTTCTCTATGTAGTAAGGATCAAGGTATCGTTGATAATTTGATATCTGTTTCTGCTCCTAAGTGTTGACCTAACCTCAAACGAACCCACAGCTTACTGCTTCTCGAACTCACACCATTCAGAGTTCACTACTGTCTTGATTTTTATTGTCTTAAACTGCTTTACAAACTATCTCAACTTGAACTCCATTCCAACATCTAACTATCCATCTATTCATTGCCTATCAAAACGCACTTAACACAATTGCAAGCCAAAAGTTCAAAGCGCAAAACTGCCATAAAAGTAACTCAGTAACTCAACTCTCTTGCTCTCTCTCATCTTCCTTTGCCCTTCTTTGTCTCCTTTTACTATTCCTCTCTCACTCCATTTGCTGAACTCGGAGGCAACAGGTGCTCCTTCCTCAATGCTGTCAATAGTTTTGTCTGACAACTTTTTGGCTCATTTGCGTAAAACTTAATAAGAAATATAGATAAAGGGAGAGAGATAGCGAGAGAGAGAGGGGGAGGTAGACAGACACACAAACTATAAACGTGCTTTTAAGCTCTTTGTGAGTTAACTTTTGTGTCACAATAAGTGAAAATTTAATTATAACACGAGCTAATGACAAGTCTGTAACAACTGGCAGGTAAAAGGCAATTAGAGCAAACACACCTGAGACACTTTATTCACTACCACTACAAGCACTCAAAATACGTCACTCTCTTCCTCTTCCTCGCCCTTCTACCACTCTTTGTACACAATCTAGCCGAGCTTATTATACAGCCTGTCTGGGCCGCATTGCAGTCAATGGGTTAAAGCTCCTTTGAATCTGTTGTCTGTCTGCCCGCATTGATGTGGGCTTCAGATACTAAATGTTGTACAGGGAAACGAGGTTGGTTTGAAAAGATCAAAAACCATACGAAATTTGACTCTACCAAATTGGACAACGATGGGAACAGTAGAAAATGTCAAATATAACATTTAAGAGTTTCTTAACTTATGAAAAGAAACTTGAAAGCTAAGCTGGAAAGCTCACTTATCCTTAATTGTCTGTTAAACATTTAACTGTACTATAGTTGTTGGAAGATAATGTAAGAAATTTCGTTTGAGAATATTACCCTTTAGGTATTGTCTACAAATTCTGACGTATCCTCAATCCACAACCGTACTATCTACCAAAAAATGGGTTTAATAAGGAAGTAAGTTGTTTGGACCTTAATTTCCTTTGATTCCATAAAAATAACACAATTTCAGCAACATTTAATCGTCCATTTTTTCAACCGTACTATAGATGGTAGAGAAAACATGGGTTTGGTAGACAAAACATGGGTTTAATAAGGAAGTAAGTTGTTTGGACCTTAATTTCTTTTGATTCCATATAAATAACACAATTTTGCCAATATTATATCATCTGTGCTTTCATTTTAAAGGCGTGTACTTTTAGAACTGCCCTCGTCAATACAAAAGTATCCATGTAGATGTCGCTTTCATAGACTCCGCTCAGCCAATCGGCAATGATTAATAATCAAAACGTCAGCGCTGTCAGCTATAAAGTCACTTGACAGTTTAATCAATTTATGTGTGTGTGTGTGTGTGTGTGTGTGTGTGTGTGTGTGTGTGTGTGTGTTGGGCCTTTCAAGTGTCAAAACTGGCTGAAATTTGCATGCGGGCCTTGATTGTGGATTGCGGGGGAGTGGAGCAGGCAAATTAACTTTAGGATTGGGCAAACAAATTAAAAAGTTAACTTTTCCCGCTCTTTTAATATCATTTTAAAAGCATAATTGCCTGCTATTGGTAGAAACACACACACAGAAACATAAAAGCTCACTCAAAATATATAAAAAAAAGAAAAGAACAACTCTGGCCAATAAAATGAGGAGGAGGGAATGTTGAATGGCGGAAGATTTTGCGACAGCTGTACGTAGTGTCCATGGAAATGAAAACAAATACTGGGAAATATCATATTGTACGAGGCATGTAGGCACTCCTCCTGCTCTATGCCGCATGCGGCAGGCCACCCTAGCAGTATTTTCTCAAGAAGCACAAAACAACAAACGCCAGGGCGCACAAAATAAACAAAAATTATGACAAGCGGCAGAAAAAATAATAAAAATGCTCAAGAAAAATAGCAGAGACCACAATTGGCATGGTTGGTGGTGGGGATTGGGGAACTCGTTGGTGGCATGTGTGGGCGGGCGCATTGGGGGCCCAACAATGGAGTGGGAAGTGGCTTTAAGCAACTACTAATAAACAGACCCCATATGTGCTCCCCCGCATGGGTAAGTACGAAGTATTGGGCATAAAAATGCCAAGGCATAAAGCCAACTAACACGTACCCCGACTCCCATCGGCCAGTTATACTCCAGACACTTTAAAGACACAAATACTAAGGCCTTATGTGCTGGGGACTATCAGCCACTGACAGGCACGTGGAGACGCTGAATAGCGGGTGAGGTTAGGATGAGATTGGCAAAATAGTTGGGTAGAGATTCAGCCACATAAAAGGCATCTGAAACTGTTGTCATAGAAAGCTAAACTTTGGTAAATTTTTACTTGCAATACTCAGTTTTATAACTTTAAGTTAAACAAGAAAATTTCATATTATAGAAAGACAAAAATCTTCCCAATTCAGTTCAGTTCTTACCAAAGTATGGTAGGTAGCTAATATAGGTTCTCATGCTATTACATAAGGTTAACTTTAAGTCACATGAAGTGTCTTCACAAATGTATCAATTGTCTATTCAGAGTTAGCCTGGACGCTCTTCGAATTAAGATCGTTGGAGATTATATCAGGTTATGTGTATAAGCAGCACAATCACTTGTTCCCTATGCTAAACTACTTACTCAAGAAATTTAATATTGTACAAGTTGTTTTAGCCAACATAATGACTGCATTGTCAAAGAACAAAATGTTGTTGCCATTATGGGCTCTTAACTTATTCCAAGTGCTGTTAGCGTCATCCACACGGTAGCCCCAACGTTCATTGACTTTCAAATGACCATCAACGTCCTTCCTTCCTTACGCCTGCCCTCGCCTCTTTGTCACATCGAACGCCCCTTGTGTTCCCTCCCTAGTCAAGCAGCCGCAAGCCCATTAACAATTTCATTATGCCCTGTTTTCTTTATAAAAGTTCTCTGGGGCGTTTCTTTGGCTACTTCAGTTAAGTGCGCCTCACTCTTGCAAAACTAATCATTTTTAATAACCAATAATTTAATTTTAATCAAACTTTAATGAAAACTTGGACGCCCAGCGCAACGCATGAAAAATTAAGCAACCAAGCAAAAAGTTGATGGCCCTCCCCGTGGGGTTGGGTTGGCAGGGGGCAGGGAGATCAAAACTTTTTTTGACAAAGATTTCAGCGGTGTTGTCATGCATAAATATTAGAGTAGCATCTGGAGGCGTGCCAGAGATTGAGCAGAGATTTATTGCAGCAAGATTGTGAAAAAGATATATATTCGAGAATGAAGTAGAGCTGGAAAAACCATTGATCTTGTCGCCACTCGCTCCTGCTAGGCTGTATATGGAATAACAAACTAAGAAGTGTTTTATAATGTAATCAATTAAGAGATACGGCGCATCGAATTGACATTACTCCTAACATACGTAAGCTAATTGGATTTTTCATGCATATTAGTTGGGCTTAGATACTGTTGGTAGTACCACCGATTAAGGTACTCTTGATGAAGGTCGCGCAGAAATCGTGCAACCCACCCGATAACACCTCACTTTGAATCACTTGTCTCAGTTACAATCTCTGTTTCAGTTTTAGCCCCTCTGCCTTAATTAATTTCTCAGTTGTAGGCCGGATTTTAAGGGCCAAGACAAAAAGGGTTACAGCTCATTATTTTTGCCGGTTTCTTCGTTTTTCTGCTGATGCCTTCGTATTGCACTTCTATGCCGACACTTGCAGCCCGGGGAGCTGCAATTGCTTTGATTGCCCACAACACGCCGCCAAGAACTGGACGGCAATGCCAGCAAAACTGTGGGCGTAGTTTTGTAGAGGGGGCCGGGTTTCTGACAGGGGCGCCATCAGCTGGCATGTTGCCAGAAAGGATAGAAGCAGGAAGGAGCCTATATATTAAACTATCAAAGGTATAGACAGAAAACGTAAGCATCACATCTGGATAGGACTAATAGGAATATATATGTTGCTAGAATTTCAATTTTTACAGAATTTAAGTAACTATAAATGTTATCAAAATCAATATTCTTGCTTTCTGAAGAGTACTTTGAACTTGGATATTCATTCTCAAGAATTTATCCATGTGCATAGCTCAAATTTTTAAGTTTTACTTAGTATTGCCCCCTTTAAGCTACGCCACTGAGGCCATCAACCACTTTTACCCATGTTTGGTCCGACTTTTTGCGCCTCTTTGCTGTCCAAGCCATTGCCCGTTTAGTTGCTTGTTCAGTCTTCAGTGTTGAGGCCCCAGTCTCTGTGTTTGAAGTCTTTTCAGCCTTTTGCTGTTCGCCTTCGCCTTGGCATCTGAAAAATGTCGCTGGTTAACTTGCTTTAAGTATAGTTTGCTTTAGCTTTGATTGTCCACTTGGACAGACGCCCACTGGGGTTATTGCAGTTGCAACAGCAGCGCCTCCTGCTGACCAGAAGATGATGATGACAATTATTGCCACTGCTTGCAACCTGCTTTTTCCTGCCTTGCCCTGCCCTGCCCTGTCCTGCCCTGCCTTGTCCTGCCTTGCCTCTTACTTGTCTGCTTCTGGTTCTTGTCTTATTGTTATCGGGCGGCTTTTACTCGCGTCTGGAGTCACTTTTCTTCTGCAGGATGTCTGTCTGAAGTTTTTATGAGTTTTCATTTGCACGAGACTGCGATGACAGGCAACCGCAGACCAACGGCCACTTATTACCACCGGCAGCAGCAGCAGCAGCAGCAGCACCACCATAAGCTGCACCACTGCAGCAACAACTACGAGTATTATTATTATTTTAAGCAACGTGCAACAATGGCGCGACAATTATTCTCTGGATTCTGAAGTGGGGGAATGACTTTGTGGTTAGTTGTCTGTTGTCTTCTGTCTTCTGTCATCTAACCCCCACACTCTTGTCTCCTGTCTCCTGTTTGCATTCCATTTCGTTTTCTCCGGCAAATGCGGCTCATCAACTGAGCGAAACGTGACAAGCAATTAATTAAAAAATTAAAACTAAAAGAGCGGAAAACGGGCTGGGGGAAATCGTTTGATTGACAGGCCAGGAAATAAAGAAAAAAAAACCCGCTAACTCGTTTAATGCTGGCCCCTAAAACAGATCCAAGCTCAATCCTAATGCCAATGTTCATGTTCATTGCGTGCTTTATGGCCAACTACTATACGACTACTGGCCACAAAATTTGTGTGGCCATAAAACTAGCGTTGCCAATGATAATAATTGGCCAATGATGCACATGGGAAAAGGCCAAGCGTTATTCGCCAGTTGGCCAGTTAGCCAGTTTGCCAGTTTGCCATTTTGACGTTTTTGTTGCTGTTGTTGCCATTAGGCGGCTATTAGGCCATAACCATATATGCGAGACGCTCATCTATCGATCATAAAAACCCAGCCAGAGTAGCAGCCAGTTAGCCCGGCTGGCAGCTGTTGCCAAATGACAGATGACATTTCAAGTGCCCAACTGATGGGCATTGTCGTAGCAGTAACTAATTTTTGTGGCTATGATAAAAACAAAGCTCAATGCACAGCGCAAAACTTTGTTGGCCCAAAAACGCACTTAACATTTTGCCCCGATTTATGTACTGTGGGGCCATGGCAACTCGCCGAACTGTAAGCGGCTCATTACCAGCGGCCAAGTGGTGTAAACATATGCAGAAAGATGAATAGACAAGCAAATTCCTAGACCAAAAACAAATTCCAATGAAATGAGTTAAGGCGAGACGACTGGAGGCGAGGCAAAAGCGCACATGTTTGGGCATATGTTCACCCAAAGGGTTAAGACTGAAGCTGGGCGGGCCACAAGGGGTCCTAGTGTCTGAAACCTGGATCTGGCTAAGTGAGCGCTGAGCCACGGCACGGGTGTAACAAACAGCCATAATGGATGCATATACATGGCAACAACTACAACAGTAACAACAACAACTACAACGACAACAACTAGAAACGTTGACAACATGGCTCAAATGTCAGGCAATGGTCAACGGCTGTTCACAGAGCTCTCACTGCTGTTGTTGTTGTTGCTCGTTCTCCTCCATCTATTGTTGGCCTGGCTATTGCTTTTTACCATATGTGTGTTTGACTCGATGTCGTCGGTGCTTGTATTTTACATGTGTGCCCTGTCTCTAGCCACGTCCTTATCCTCGTCCACGTCCTGCTCCACGTCGTAGTCACAGCTGGGATTCCGGCTTGCTTCGTTTCCGCCTGCCAAACGTTTCATTTTGGTAACATTTTGGTAGCCAACCCGTGGGAGCTGAAGTGTAGCGGGGATCTGACAGTTTTCCGACTGCAACTGCCTCTGCTGCCGCTGCTGCTGATGTGTGCAAGAAATGTGCATTTCCAGCATGCCAGGTAGGACAATAAGTTGCCATACAAGGCCATTCAGCCATGGGGTTGACGAAATTTGCATGATTGGCCAATGAGGCATGTTCAAAATGCATGTCCAGGGTCATAAGTTATTGTGTGCACTTCGATTGGAATGTAAGCTTATGATTGGATAACGTAGTTAGATCTTTCATTTCATTATAGTTCGCTCTTAGACCTGATTTCAGTTTGACAATTAATATATGTGCGTATTCGATCGATTATAACAGTTTATAACAGTTTCATCACCAGAGATAAAAGTGATTAGCTAATTATAAAATTAAATTAAATGGTGAATTTTGGTGAAATTTAAACCAAGTATGTGGAGTGAGCAAGAAATATAATTACGTTTAATAACTAACCTGTTAACCTAGCGTTCGAGAATATCTCAATATGTTATCAGAGTTGAATTTCTGATGAATTGGTAACAACACAAAGCACAAAATTATTTGACGGTGGAAAAATACATAAAGGACTGATTGCCTACAGTCAAGTAGGGCCAAAAAGGAAATGCATAAGCTGTTATACATGCTCATTTTCCCACAGCATTTTAATAAATGCATATAAGGCAGCATGAATAGAACAAAAAGACGAAATTGATCGTATAACAGTTTGTATAACAGTTTGTATAACAGTTTGTATAACAGTCTACATATCAATCTGGGTATATGTTATAGAGCGAATAACATCAAAATGTTATATAATAATAATAATAGTACTACTTTATAATGTTGTATAACAGTTAATTAGCTTTAATATATAATATATATCAATAATAAACTCCACAGATCGTCACAATTCAACCAAATATACCCAACAAAAGCACGACTTTCAATCAAAAGTCAGTCAGAGTCACTTATTCAGTATCTGTATAACAGTTACAATCATCTAGCATTCTGGAACACTTCAATCAAGTGTTAAAAGTCTGAAATGAAACCTACACCGAACTGCACTTGAAATGGCAGTGTCAAAATGTCGCTCAAAAAATTGAGACACGAGATTGCCTCAAGTTGCAACAAATTTCCGCAGCAGCAGCGAAGGAAACTAACCGGCGACTGATGGACAAGTGCAGATACTGTGGCTAGAATAGAGGCAGCCAGGCTAGCTGGTGGGTGCGAGGCGATGGGGTGGACGGGGGTGGTGGTATGTAAACCCCAAAGACAAGCCAAAGCCAAAGCCAAAAGGAAGGCTTGGCCAATTTTTCACACCAGAAAGAAAAGCGAGCTCGGCGCGATTTTGTTTTGCTTTTAACGTTTTTTACGGCTCGCTGCGTGAGTTGTACAACAATTTGTTATCTGTGCATTTGTATCTAAACGTTGCATTTAACGGTACACGGCAACAGAGCAACACAGCAACACAGACACAACAACAAACAACTGCAACATGCTGGGGCACGCACCAGAGTCTCTGTGAGTTGGAGTTGCTCACTAAAATTGTTGCAGTTGTTGTTTGTTGTTATGCAAGTGTTGCCAAAACATACTGAAGTCAACACTTTGCCAAAAACTTTTGGCGTACCATAAATTTTACAGCTCTGCATCTCTGCAATGGCAACAAAATGTATCTCAACTTGATATCAGCAACAAACGTATAGCGTCAAATGAGTTACCAAAACTTATGACAAGTTTTTAAGTAGGATGCAACTGGAATTGCTTATATGCATATTTTCCTATATGGTTGAGTCTTTATCCCATCCTGCAGCAGCTTGTACAACACGCACAGAACAAGTTTCCCCCGATGGATCTTACAAAAAAAAAGGGTTACACCTTTGCAGCTGCCCTGGCTGTAAGTACTATGGGGGCATTCATTAAAAATGATTTATGTGCGTTGTCAGTTTTAAAATTATTTATAAGTTTTTATAGTTTATTTATGCTAGTTTATTATTGTTAATTTATGTATGCCCAGCTTGCCACGATTGCCACGCTTGCCACGCATGTATCTACAAGTATGCTCGGGCATGTATGTATCTGTATCTGGCTGATATTTTCACACACAGCGCTCCAAGTTGATTTAGAGCAGCTGTAAATCCAGCTCCTACTCTATATAGACATGGCTTAATTGGCCCCGCCTCAAGTTGCCACACACATGTGCCACAGTTTCGATTTGCAGTAATATGAGACGCACTTTCAAAATGCAAAAATTATGATTTATTGGGCCCGTAATGGGCAGCATTGTGCGGGTTTTGTGGTTAAAAGCTCAAAGACTTAACTTTTCGATTGGCTTGACTTTGGTTCAAGCTAAACAAATTGTTGTTAAAGGCAAAAGTTAAAGCAAATGGCATTTTTAATAGTTTATGCGGTGCCAGGCATTATTTTCAGTGCTTTTTATGAGGCTCAAATGAGTTGTTAACTTACTTACATTATTGTGCGGCTTAAATAACTGGGCTTAATCTAAACACAATTTGGTTGCTTATAAACTGTAGACAACCCAATTTAATACATTTATGGCATGCATAACCTCAATTTTAAGCAACCTAACCTCACTTTTATGATCTGTCTGTTTTTTAAAGTTTCGACCAGTTCAATAGAAGTTATTTGTGCTTAAAGGCAAGATGGCGCCCAGATAACTAAATAAAAAAAGCATATTTCAAAGTTCTTAATGGCCAGGTGACAATCCAAATGTCTTATACAACTTAGCTCGGTACAGTTACAGCCGCAGATCCCCGGACTGAAATAATGCCATTTTGTTTATCGGTATGTAAATTTACGAGCCGTCTGGCACTCAAAGTCGAGTCGAATAGTTGACTAGCAATAATTATGACTTTTTTTTTGGTGTGGCATACGAGTATTTCTTTCAACTTTTCATAATACATATTTGAGTCTTTTTCCTCCTTTTTTTTGTTTGTGGTATATTTTTTGCACTAGTCATTGCGGTGTGTATTGACGCGCCATAGCCCAAACACTTGACAGGCAGCCTCAAGTGGCATTTGGAGAAACCAGTCTCAAGTGCCACAGAATAGACTGAAGTGGGAAGCTGCGACTAGAGAGCTTCAAATATGTGCGTAGACCATCCGTACCGATGCCATTTGAAGCGCCGTGCTTCAAATGTTAACAGAGGAGAACTGAACGGAGACCAGACGAGCTGGGACGGAGGAGATAGGGAGAGACACTCCATTCGATTCTCAACTGGACTCACAAAATGTGTGGCAAAAGAAAATATTTACAGTGCTCTGATTTTTGGTTTTTGTGAAAGAACTTTTAACCGGTTTCATAAACAATGTCTCGTTAGGCACCCCAGCAAAGGGCCAGCCCGGATGGAGTTCTCTTAAATAACCATAATTAAATATATTTATATTGTGTTAGGGTACGATAAACAAGACAGCAACTATTCCTTCAAGTTGCCGAAAGCTCTATACTCTTTCAGACATTGACAAAACTGATGATATGACAGCTGTATAATAAGTTCAAAAATATACAGTAAGCCAATTAGTTGTAATAATTTGATAAACAAATAGGTTACATATATGTTTATAGCAGCTGAATTGTAGTTTCCTATATATAAACAGTAGCTTTACTTAGACTGATAGTTTTTATAACAGCTAAAGTTAATCATTTTACAGCAGGTTTTATTATTTTTCATATAGAGGACAGTTCCAGTATTCACTTTCGGTAAGATATTCTGAAAGAGAATTTCCTTTAAATACTATATTGCCATTTTTGATTGTAACAAGATTTTGGGGAGTAAGAAATATTTCCCTTAGGTACACACCTTTTAATTGTAACAAGATTTTCGGGATTTAGTTCTCAATTTAACGATAGAATTAAGATTTAACTGCCGTTGAAATGGGATTCCATTAGTTAGCTCAACGATAATAATGAAATGATAAATGAAATGAACGTTTATTGAAATTGCATATCAGATCTTATCAATAAATAAATATTTAAAATAATTTATTAAATATTAGAAATCAAGTCTGAAAGTGATCTAAGACAGATTATAAATAAGAACATTTAATTAATTATTTCAGCTCTGATCAATCAATATTTAAAATAATATATTAAATATTAGAAATCAAGTCTGGTCAAGTATGGTCAAGTAAAAGTGATCTAAGACAGATTTTAAATAAGAACATTTACTTAATTATTTCAGCTCTGATCAATCAATAAATATTTAAAATAATATATTAAATATTAGAGATCAAGTCTGGTCAAGTCTGGTCAAGTAAAAGTGATCTAAGACAGACTTTAAATATGAACATTTACTTTATTATTTCAGAAAAACCTTCTTCAATCCGTTACACATTTGGTCAGCAAATGATAATGCCCTCGTCCAGGGTACCATAAACTATATATGTACTTATGTGTAGTATATGACAGGCAGCCGACCATTATCCCGGCGGGCAAACAATAAAATAAAATAAATTCGCTTTATGGCATAATTGTGGGGCTGGGGCTGGGGCTGGGGCTACCAACTAAGTGCCAAGCAACTGCCATGAGTGCAATTGTTAACGTTTGTAAAGCATTTACCAT
This sequence comes from Hirtodrosophila histrioides, assembly GCA_037075165.1. Taxonomy (NCBI): domain Eukaryota; kingdom Metazoa; phylum Arthropoda; class Insecta; order Diptera; family Drosophilidae; genus Hirtodrosophila; species Hirtodrosophila histrioides. The sequence continues at coordinate 1,655,710 of JBAMCL010000491.1, forward strand.
TTTCTGCATAAGCGATTTAAAACAAAATTCCATAAGCCAGCTGAGTTGTGGGGTTAATCAGGAGCAGCAGGAGGAGCAGGAGCAGTATCAGCATCAGCCATAGAATTAATTGGCTCTATTTGCAATCATTTCAAGAGTGTGTGCGGTGTGTGTGTGTGTGTGTGTGTGTGTGTGTGTGTGTGTGTTGTTGCTTTAAGTGGCTCAGAGTGCATATTGATGTTAAATTGATGGCCGATGAACTGGCAATTGCAGGCGGATATACTCGTTGCCATATATACATATAAAGCGATAAACCTGCTTAATTGTTGCAAATTGCCTGATGAGGTCAATAAAATACAGTTATACAACTATATGACGGAAAGTGGATTGTTGAACTTACTTGGATGTAGTTAGACTACTTAACCATACACCATACATACGTATTCATTATAAAACGATTTGTTAACATACCTGTAATGATAAATAATTAGAATAATAGGTTATTATAGCTCATATCAAATTATTAACAATTATTAGCAAAAGTTATATAAAAATGCAAATTTCTAAAATGATTTTTTTTAAATTTGATAAACATTATTTTTCTCAAATTCGTAGTAACTACTATTATTGCTTAAGTTATCAACGGCCAAATACATAGATCTCTATAGCAACAAAGAGCATACCAAATTTCAGCATGATTCAGCCATTCTTCACATCGATATATTATATGGTATGTTTTCCACATCCCATATGTCGTATTATAACTAAGCCAATATTGCTCAATTTAGTTTCTTTGCTTATACTTTTAGTTCGCTCTACTTTTAATTAGGAACTTCTACGGGGCTGCCAACTCTTGTGCTGTTCATATTCCCAACTACTTTATAATCTAAACTTAACCCTGTGACCTGCTAACAACCACACAAGTGCACCCCTCTTCACCTGTCCCGAGTATCTCATATTACTCAACTGATTTTAGTTGCTCGCACAAAAGAAGCCCCACATTTGATTTTCCAGAGTGTCTTCTTGGATATTTCCACCGCATCTTTGCGGAACCGGCCAGACTTAAGGCTAAGTAACTCATAGAACAGAGCACTTTGGGTGTTCGTTTGCATGTTTTTGTTTTTCTACTCTGCATTCTAAGTGCCCCACTCTGCGCAGTTCCCTTCTCCAGCACAACCCATGAAAAGTGTGAAAAACATAAAAAGGCCGCTTCAGAAATAAAAAGAAACTTTTCTTTTTTTTTGATACAAAAACTTAAAAAACAAAACCAAAAAAGAAAAACTCTTTTACATGACACGACACAATTTGCAAGCTTAGTTGTTGTTGTTGTTGTGGTATGTTGTTGTTGTCGCTTCGACATGTTTGTCTGTGGCCTGGCTGAGTTCCCGACTTTGTCTGCGTCTCCAGCTCCGACTATGTTGTACCTGATCCCGACCTGGGCCCAGGTAGACACGCTAGACAAAGTCTCTTCGGCGAGGGCCACTTTGTTTACGCGTGTGAAAAATGTTTGCGCCTTTAGTTGCCGAAACTTTTCATCACATAAAATGGCTAAATTTTATGTGTTTCTTGGCTCGATATAAGAGCAAGACCTACAGAGAAGTTGTACTTAAATTGTTGCCAATTTAAACAGTTGTTGACGGCCTCAGAAGCCTAACAAAGTTGTTGAAAATTGGTGAAATTTAATTAAGATTTCAAATTCAGCAGAGTACTTAACTCGAATATCTATTTTAGCTGAAATCAGTGTTGAAAATTCAGTATTCTCTACTATTATTAACACAATTGAAGCATAAGGTCGCACAGTAACAAATAGCGTTTTTACTGACTGAACAAATTAAACTCAATTGACACTTTTAACTCTCACATTGAATATGCATATTTGTTTAATAAAAGTCAATGTTGTCTTTATTAAAAGCCAAATGTAAACAAGCAAAGTAAATTAACAAATATTTTGCATATTATTTGCAACAAATAACGCGCAAAAATTACATTCGATATTCAAAATGAAATCAATTAAATAAAAATTGAATTGCATTGGGGCTCAAGAGCGGTTTCAGTTGATAGTTTGATTGAAACTTTGAGGAGCCGCTAGATAAATGCGTATAATTGCCAGTTGATTATTAACATATCGGCAAAGTTCAATTAATTGGCAATCAATCATTTTTAATGAAACAAGCGACGATGCCAGAGCCCCGAGAACTACGAGGAACTGCGAAACTCTGCCAAGAACTGGCTAAGAACTGGCGACATTATCGACAGCCTTCGATCTAGACAACAGCACGGAATAAGCGCTGGAAAATGGCAAAGGCAAAGTAAAACAAGTAGGTGGATTGCTCCCGACAGCGCAATACTCTCTTGGTATGGTAAGAAAGCAACATAGGATTAATATGCGGGTGGAAAAAGATGAACGGACTGCGTTGGCGATGATAATTAGCAGTTCTTCAGCGGAGGATATATAATAATGATCCTTATTTGCGAAGAAGTTTGTGGTCGTGGCAAGAAAATCTTAATACTGGAACTACCTATGATATATTCACACATGCATACCAAATTTAGTAGAGCTAACTTTGATAGTTTCGAAATTATAAAATAAATAAATAAATATATAAAATTGGCCGAAATACGGACAGATATTTCACAGACCCATCTTCCCAATTGGAGATAAAGTAAAACAGAAAGTAAAAAAGGACAGCCTTTACACAAACCCAGCATACTCTTTTCCCCTTTTCGAACAGAGTATAAAAGAAAAAATAACAGGTAAGTAAAATAAAGAAATATCGCTGATTGTGTATAAGCAGAGGAAAAACGTGCCACGACGGCGTTGGCCAAGCGATTGACAAGCGGTTTTTGCCTTTACCCCGTGTACACAAACTGAGATTGGGATTGGGATGTGTGCAGGGGCCCTGACTCTGGCCACAACGTTGTCTCTGACTCCCGTGAGTGGCAGCATTGCCTGGAGCTGACTTTGCTTATACCAATGCTGCCAGACAGTTGGACAAGTCGTTGCCATCGGCCTGACCCAACAGTTGTGGGTGCAACTCTGCAGTTGGCATCTTTCTTTGCTGTTTCAGGGTTGGGCGTTACGGCGATTATCGCTGAAGTCATTTAAATACCTGACTATTTCAATCAATAGACGTGGAAAGTACAGGTGTCAATTGAAGCTTGTCAATTACCAAATGATGTTTAATGCAAAGAAATTAGAAATTCTTTTCTACAATCAAATAAAAGTGTGATCTAGCAATTGTGAAACATGAATTACTGAAACTATGATTGTATTATCTTGTTACAAGATAAAAAGAATATCTGTGTTGAAAGCAAACCTTTTAAGTGCTAAGAAATGTATAAGACAGTGTTGGTTAACGAACGCCTTTCTATTTCTCTTCGTTCATTGGGATTTTAACTGGACATTGAGAAAACGCAATTTATTAACAGTCAATTATAGGTCTGGTATATCGATGCTGAAATATTTAACCGGCACTTTAATCCTTAAATAATATGTCAGCTGAGATGTAAACTGCTACTAAGCTACTCATTTAAAGCGGCAACAACAACGGAGAGTCCACTTCTGAACATCTTTCAAACAAATTTATTTACGCCAGATATTTACGAGCTTTCATTTAACTACGGCAACAACTTTAAGAATACACCTCTAACGGGGCGCATAATTAAAATGTTAGAGCAAATGAGGAAGTTGCTGTTGTTGTTGTTGCTGCTGCTGCTGCTGTGGAGTGTAGAAGAACATGGAACACGAGCAACTTGCAACACGGCAAGAGGCCCCCATTCAAGTTGCAGGCACAAGATTCAAGATTCAAGATTCAACTTTCAAGTCAAGTCGCGCATGCGCCTGACGCAAATTAATTTTCAACTTTTTCCTATTTTTCTTGCTTTTATTTTGTTGGCTTGTAGCAAAAATTATGGTAATACCGGGAGGCAGGCACGAGGGTAGCTAAGCAATTCAACTTAATTTGCTTAAGTTGACTACAATTTTTGACTCGTGATGCTTTTTACTACTTACGAGTAGTTAGTTAGTAACTCATGGCTACATGGACATTTCAAGGCTCTCACTGAATATAATTTGTTCGCTGAAACTGCTACCAACAAAGTTGAAAATGTATCTTTTTTCATATGTTCACCTCCCCCCCCACGCCACTATGGGGAATTTGCCCATTTTTTTGGAATTAATTAATAACTCGAGAACGAAGCAAGATTTTTTGGTCTAGTTTTTTGCATTAGGCTTGTAATATCAATAGGAAGTAGGGCCGAGAAAGTTGGGCGTGGCAACGCCTTTCTCCTTAATACCGCCATATGCTAATTTTTTTTTCCAAGCTATCCGGACCAAACTGGCAGGCTTGGCGTATTATTATGCTTTTAACATTACTCCAAAAAATTATCCAATTCGGACTACTATATCATATAGATCCCATAGGAACTTTCGGTCAAAAAGAGACATTCGTATGAAAAAATAGTTTATTTAAAAAATTATTTATTGTTCCAAATTAAAATATATTCCTTTATAAAAAAACATAAATTATTATAAAAATGAATTGAAATAAGTCAAACCGCCATTTTCTCCATTCTCTTGCCGTTTTTGTTAGCGTCAGACTTGAAAAAGCCGTTCATTGCTCAAAATGTTACCGGCTAAGAATTCAATTTTTGGGAAAAGTGCACAAAAGTGCATGTTAGGCTTAATAGCCCGGATTCAGAATTGATTACTCTAAAAAATGTATATAGTCACACTGCTAAAAAATGTTAAAAACATTAGTTATTTCCTTTCAAAGTTAAGTTTTTTTTTCGAAAAATTTACGTTTGAGGCAAGTTTTTAAAATACGGAAAACAACACACAAAACATATAATATCATCAAAACATATAAATAAATACAAAGTAGAAGCCACACTAAATATTATCCACCACAAATCAATATCTATGGTCTTTCCGATTCTTGTTGTGAGGCCCTTGAACTTAACCTAAAAAAAACTGTACAGCATTAGCCCGTTTGCTTTGTTTCAAACAGCCCTGTTTAAGAGCTGTTAACTTAACAGTGCGCGGCAATGTTAACATTCTGAGTATGTAACATTAATGTTTCATGTATTTCTAATGTATTGTCATCAATATTGCTTTAATTTTAATAACTTTAAAAAACGACTTTATTCCAAAAAAATGGGCAAATTCCCCATAGTGCACGCGTCGCTGCTTGTTGCGCTGTAGACAACTTTTCCATGTGCTGCCAGTGGCAGTTGCTCATGTGTGAAATGAAATGCACAGCGATGAGGACAACACTTGAAACTGGGGATAGTGCAAAAGGTCTGCAAAACACATTTTGGGCCGAGCACGCACATTTTTCCAGAGACCCCAAGGCAGGCCCGGAGCTAAGGCCAGAACCAGAGCTAGAGCTGGAACCCGAGCTGGAACTCGAGCCCCGGCCAGAGCCGGATCTAAGTGCGTCTTTTTCTTTGTGTGTGTGTGGGAAATTTGTTGATTAAAGTTGTGCAGAACTTTTTAATTGCCTGGATATACATATATATACCTGCACACAAATATTCGTAGCTGAGGATTGTTGACTTGAAGATGCTGCTTAAGATTATGAATAAAAGCGCATGCTTCACGCATGATAACTTTGCATTTCCTTGATGAATATGAGTACAAATGTAAGCTCCTCAGATTTTTCGTCTTAGCGATTGCGAAAACTAAACAATTTACTAAGAAATATTTTGAATAAATCCACATTCAAAGTGAATCCGCTCGATAGCAATTTGCACTTATAATTCTCGACTGGTTTAAGCGCGAGCTTGGTGTAATTTAATTGCTTGCATAGCAGATTATAGAGGATTTGTTCCTCTATACTGAGCACGTTAACTCTTTGTATGTTGCCACACTCAGAAAAATAATTGCGATAGAATGCAGAAAAACGCTCTATATTACAGTTCATCCTAAAAGTCAGATATTATTTCTATTTAGTAAAAATTAATTCTAATAATTAAAAATTATATCTACATTATAGAATTATATTTTTTAAAATCAGAAAAAAATAGGTAAGAAAATAACTAGATAAAATTAAAGGAAACCATTTGAAGTATAATAAACTCTCACTTAAATTGGATGTAATATTTGTTTTAATAAAAACTTTTTCATGCAAAAACTCGCTTTTCATCCGATCGTTTCTATGGCAGCTATATGATAAAGTGGTCCGATTTTGACCGGATTTGCTTAGAGTGCATAAACTGTCTAGAGACTTAGTTTGGGTGAGTTTTTTGAGGATATCTTTATAAACAACAAAGTTTTTCATACAAAAACATAGTCTTCGACCGATCATTCCTATGGCAGCTATATGATATAGTGATCCGATTTGACCGAATTTGCTTAGATTAGATAAGCTGTTCAGAGACCAATTTTGGGTGAGTTTAATGAGGATATCTTCATAAACAACAAAGTTTTTCATACAAAAACATAGTCTTCCACCCTTCATTCCTATGGCAGCTATATTTTATAGTGGTCTGATCCGGTCAGTTCCGACATATGTACTGCCTGCAGCAAAAAGAAGGATCTGTGCCAAGTTCATTACGATTGCTTTAAAACTGAAAGACTTGTTTTCATAGAACCAGACGAGCAGAAGGACATCGCTATATCGACTTGGCTATTCATGCTGATTCAGATGATATATAGTTTGTTGGGTCGAAAACTCTCCTTCAGTGCGTTACACATTTCGAGACCATATTATAATACCCTCTGTTAGGGTATAATAAGACTAACTGCCTTTGGCTACAATAGTGTGTCGACTTTCTGCATTTTAGGGCATTTATTTTTCCGAGTGCGCGCTTCGTATTCAGTTTATTTTTGCTCAAAGTTTTCATTTCCTTTAAGAGTCTGCCATTCAGTTCTATACCATATTTCCTTGGTCATTTCGCATAATATTTCTTTTTATCTGTATTTATGTTTCCAATTTGTATCGCCATTCACATCATTAAAACATTTCGAATTGCTACCTTTTTTTCTCACTTGTTCTTCCCCCCCGAAAATAAAGTTTAATTTTTAATAATACGATTCAGTGCGCTACGAGCTGCCTATACACACTAAGGAGCTGGAGTGGACCCTTGCCCCCTCCACGAACATGCGATTTAGTCCTCGCTGTGTGATGATCTATGGCGCCTGTAGTCAAGATTTATGCTTTCAACCGCTCAGATTGGAATAATATGCAAGGCGTGTGAGCGGGTAGGGGTGGGGGGCTCGGATAAGCCATAAAAGCTGGCGAAAACTTTATGCACAACTCTCGAGCCTTGTGTAAAGAATAGTACAATAAAATAAATAAGAAATTGTATAAATTTATGGGGGAGGGCAGTTGGTAGCCGGGTTAGTCGGTCTTGCCTGGTAGTCAACAGTTTCCAGTTTCCAGTTGCCAGTTTCCTGCACTTTGGCAGTCGCTTTCTTCTTCCTTTTTATTATTTTTGTGATTTTTGTGTTCTTTTTAGAATTTAATTGGACATTATATAGCATATATTCGCATATTGCGAGGTTGCAAGCTTCTGCTGGGCAGGCGAAATCAATGCCTGGCCATATATCAAATTGTGTTAAAGCCAAAGGCAAGCAAAGCGTCTAAGGATGTTGGGACAACAAACGGTAATGGCCATGCTCCATTGTCTGGCCCCAGCTGCTTGCCGAGTGGGGCATTATTTATGGTTGGCCATTGCCTCCCTCTTGTTCCTGGCCAATGTCCCCTGGCCCCTGCCCTGCCAGCATTCACATTCGCACTAATGCACACTTGGCATGTCGCAATCGCATTGGGTTGGGGGTTGGGGCTTTGCGCCTCCCTCCTTACCACACTTGTGGCGGCTAATGTGTGAAAAGTGTCTGGGAACAGTGGCAGCTGCAACATCATCGACGACTGTGCCACTTAGTCGCTGCTTGACAAACTGCTATGCAATGATTTGCCAAATTGCTGAGTTACAGAATGCTGGGCATCTCTCCCATATGATTCAAGTCTATATAGCCCTACACAAGTATCTGTATCTGTGTGTGCCTATCTTCCAATCAAATTTGCTTATTTCGCTCATCAAAATCGCGACAGATTTGAGCTCCGGCGCTGCTGCTGCCAGCCAAGTCAAAATCACTCAATTGTAAGTAAGCGGATAACTTGGGCCAACTTTTGACAAGGAGCCAGCCAACTGTCCAGCTTGATAGCTGTCGTTCCATCTGGCAGCCCATTGTTATGCAGTCTTACAGTCTGACACTCTACCAGTTTTGGGAAACTGGCAGTCTGGCAACCCACGCTTCCCCTGGCGTGCCCCACTGGCGTGCCCCACTGGCGCCAGTATTTAAATCGGCTTAAATTATAAGCAGAATACGCCATTTTTTCATTATTATTAAGATGTTTACATTTGAGCCTAGGCCTAGAAATGTAGCAGACTGGCGAACTATGAGTAATGCCAGAACGAATGACATAATTTGCATAAGACTTGACAAGTTCCTACTTAAATTGAGGGAATGCCATCAAATTTCATTTTGTTTTGTCAACAAAATTGGCTATAACAACATTTCCAATATTGGTAATTGTGTGTGACAAACAAAAATGTTTGCAAAAGTACTAAAAAGTGGCAACAACTAAATAACAAACAGAAAATCAAATAATAATGTGTCTGATTGGAATAATACTTGCCTAAATGTTTGAATAACAGCAAAGTTTGCTCAAAGTAAAAAGTAATAAATATATATTGGTATAATGATATAGAAAAGAGAACCAATTGAATGCTGGTAAAATGTGCACATAAAAACTTGATTACTTTTGTATAAAGTAGGGTCTATTCATTCAAGATCTAGATCTGCATATCAATTCTTAGAATTGGCATTAAGTAGGTTGATTTATCCATTAATTTTGACAGTGAAAAACCGAACTACAAACCATTCAAGAAATGCCAAACAAATCATTCAAAACTTAAGCATGTGCTTTCATAAAAACCAGTTTCATTTTATTGTTATTTAATTAATTATTTAATTAGTTAGTTGTTTAACCTACTTATTTTTTAGTTCTTTAACCCACTTATTATTTGAAGTTCCAGTTATTAAACAGTTCTTTGAGTTAGTAGGTAAAATAACTTCTAGCGGAGCTTATCCGGAAGGTTTCCTATTAGACACATCCTTTATGATATCATCATTGACCCTGAAACCCGTTCCTTACACAACCCTACTAAGGTTCTTTATCCCACTTATCTGCTGCTCATGTTTAGTGGAATTTCACTCCCACTAACTCAACAATTTCCAGGTCCAACCTAACCAAGTCCGACAATCTTTTTAATTCACTTGGTCCTGCCATAAGCTGGCTGGCTCTATTCATAAGCTCGTATATGATAACCGTCCCTTCCTAATGATGACATTTTAATTGTGAGCGTGCTTAACATTTCAAAAAATAAAAAAAATAAAATAAAATATAATAAAAATGTCAAGCTGCCCAAGGGTCCATTTGCAGTGCCGGAATGTCCCATATGTTAATGCTGTCCATTTTTGTTTTTTTTTGGGAGGGGGCAGGATTCAAAACATAGGCTGACAGTGTGCTACGAATTAGATGTGAATTATGCCGGACCCTAATTAATGTTGACATGGGATATTCTTTATTCCCCTGCACTTAACTGAGCTCTGTCTGTGCCTCAGCTGAAATAATGCAAACGGGAAAAGAATCTCCTAGATTAGTGCGTTAACAAGGGGTCATCTTTGGGGCATTGGGACGACAAGTGGATTAAGTGCCAACGAGGAGCCCAGTCGAGAGAGAGTCCTGAGAAATGTCTACCCTTGTCGCTGGCAGGAGATTAGACTGGCCTTTTATGTGGATATTGCTAAAATATTTAAAGCATATTACTTAAGTTGGGCACATTTTTGTCAGCATTTCTTAACTCAAACTTAAAGTTGCAGAAGGAAATTAAAAAAAAAAAACTTTGGCGTCGTAATTAATTTTTGCTGTCAAATTATGAACGTATTTTGTGCTTCATGACAAGTGCAACTTTAGCACATAATTGAATAATTTTTAAAAGTGACTTTCGCTGACTCTCCTGCAGACACCTTGTAAGAGCTGACAAAAAGTAGCGAAAGGGGAAGTCAAGGATACTCCAGCTGCACCTGCACATAATAGTATGTAGTATACTCCGCTCCTGTCCTCATAAATTAAGATAAATCACAGAAATTGCGAAAAATGTGAAAATGCGTGGAGTAATTAAATTGGCTAGGAGGAAGACAATGGCCGCAAAAGAAAGGGAAAAATTGAAAAGCCATGAGAGTGCTTAATGAAAGGGAAAAACAGCAGAGACATGGACATGACTATGCTTATAAGTAGTACTTAATGCATTCTTATACACACACACAGACACACACACACACACATGTAAGCATGAGTATTCTCAGCCCCTTAATGACGCTGCATTGTGTCCTTTAATGTGTTTTTTGTATTTCGCAAGAATTAATTGAAATATTGCCAGCAGGTAAAGAATATTGAAAGCGAAAATGTTGCGGTCGAGTGCATTGTAATTCTGAAATACTCTCAAACAAAGGGCACATAAATCTTTTGAGGTCCAAGCTCCCCATACAAACTCTGTGACTCCATACTGAACTCCTTGCCGTCGTTGCCCCTCTCACTGCCGCGATCTTCTCGTGCTCGAGTTGGCATTTAAATTGCCGCTGACTTGCGACGACCTCTGAGAACACAATGCAAATACGAGACTTGCTAAACTATGCCGCCTGCTTGTTTCGCTTGTTAACCAACCAAAAACCAAGAAACACACAACAAAAATCAAGCGAAACCCGCAAGTATCGTCAGCATTTTGCATACGAGTTCAACTCGAGTGGGGTTGACGTTTAAATACCTGTAACTAAAAGCTATCGAAGGGTATATGAGTTAGACAGTGCTCTGATTGATGAACTCAATCAGCCAGAAAAAGTATCAATAAAGATTAATATTTTAGATCAATACCATCTCTATATCTCTCTACAATATATATTTGAGTTTATATTACAAAGGGGATTTTTTAAAAACTATGATATTATTTCATTGCATTTCTTAACTTTTTCTTAGCTGAAGTTAATAAATTTGAGCACTGATCTGATCATATATGTAATATTTAGTAAGCTACTCTAACTGCTGAGATTTTCAGCCCATGTTTTATATTTCAAGCACTTTCAAAAGTGGAGTGCATCCATCAAAATCTTAAGGATATATTCCTTCTCTCCTCTAACTGTAATCTATGAGAAGCGTTGTGATTTTTAGCAAAGGCTGTAGGGACAATGGATAAATTTCTTCTCTTCGCTAACTGACATCAATGAGAAAGGTTTTTGTTACTTGCAAAGGCTGCAGGAACAATTGCGCGCCAGATTAGTTGGTGTTTACACGGCAACATGCAAGAATTGCCTCGATTTTCGCAAAATAAATAATAAATTAAATAAGTTAGCTACAAGAACATAGCTTTGTCAATTCATAGGGCACATTATAGTCAATCATTCTTATGCATCAAATGCTTTAAAATACTATCAAACTCTCTCGTAAGTATACTGCCAAATACTGGCATAGTTTATAAAAAAAATCTCACAAATTGTGCTACAATTATTGTTTACCTTATAGGGTATCTTGCTGTTCATCATTTGCTGATTTAGCTCAGTTGGTTCTTGCTGCTGTTTCAGCTGCACACTCCACTTAAAAAATCGTTAAGCATAAAAAACAATAAAAATAAATACCTATAAACACTTGAAATGGCACAAGTGCCCCCCCTCACATCTTTTCCCCAGTCACGGTCCCCTCCAGTTGGCTAACTTAGTAACTACCAACGTCCTGCATCCCCCTCGTTGCATACCGTCTCCACATGCACATCACATCAGAGAGTTGGCTCACAGTGCTCGTAAATGCAACACAGGCCAGTTGCAAGTTGGCAGTAACTAGTTGGCCAGTTTGGCCATTGTAAATGTCAAGCAAATTTGGTTGGTTGCATTTTTCGATGCTGCTGCCCCGACCCGTACCCGCCTGTTCCCGTGGCACCTCTACGGGTTCTGGCCATGAGCTCATGTGCAAGTTATGGCCATGTAGATGTCGCCAGTGTGTTGCAGAAGGTAAACAAGGAGCTGGCTGCCTGGCATTGTTGGCAGCTTGGCATTTAAATGGGTTCATATCGGGCGATAAGTTTGCCGACTAACAGTAGATGCATCGCTCAATGTCGATGCTTAACGGAGGCCTTAAATTCGCCTTGATTAGGCAGCTGTTCTCAAAGGAAATTGGGTTTACTTCTATGGAGTAGTCTTTTGCTATTCTCCTCCTTGTTTCGCAATAAATCAGTTGCTTTCTTTCCTCATAGGAAGTTATTGATAATAAATGCAGTGCAAGGCTCGGGCCCATTGTTCAATGTTTTCATACGTCCAATAATAATTAATGCCCTCACACTTTTCTCCTGGCAGGCAACAATTTTTTGCGCATATTTCTCAAGGGGCAGGCAGCTCTTGAACTGAACCAAACCGAACCGAACCGCCGAACAATAATGTGAACCGTAAGAAAATGAAAGCAATTTTTCGCTAATGAATTTTCACGTATTTCTTTTCGAGTGGCTCTTTGGAACGTGCCACGTGAAATGCGCATTTAAATGTGTATGAAAATTAGTTAATAAATCACACGTGGAAAATTGATGAGCTGCCGTCTGCGTGGGCTTTAGCGGTGAGTTGAGGAAAATGCCATGAAAATTAGGTTTTTCCTTTTGTACATTTATTGTTTACTTGGCTTTTGTTATGCATTACACGTAAATTATAAAAATGATGTATGGCAGTCATCAGGAAGGGGAAAAGACTCTGGTAAATTGCCGCAGCTCCCCGTGGGATCTACAATGGATACCTTAATTAGGTATGCGGCTGTGCGGGGTATGGGGAGAGGGGGGCAGTTTCAACTGAAGTGCACTGAATGCCAAATTAATGCCAGACCTCTGAGAGACCTTTGCCAAAGATATTCACATCATTTATTTATATTTCGTGTGGTTGTTTGCTCGTTTGCTGTTAACCAGGTAGTAGCTAAGAGCTCTGTAATCAGGTAAAATTCAATTCGAAAGTCGCTCAACAATTGAAGAATTAGCGGGTTGTCAAGCCGGAAGCATAGGATTTCGTGTAGGCTCTGTTTTCTTCTCTCCATCGAAACCACAAAACCTTCCATATGAACTCATTGCACAACTCTCCCAGCAAACTCGGGGAACTCGAATCAGAAATTTGAAGGCGAACCAAAAAAACCGATGAACTCATTGCCATTGTGCAAGCAAAGACCCCAATATCTCCTCTTTGTCATGTAACTCAAATCGGGCTAACAACAACAACAACAGCAACAACAACTACATGAAAGTACAACAAAAACAACACTTTGCATGTGTAGCTGAAGCTCAACAAACAAAGAACAAGGCACACACACAAATAGCAACAACAAGAACAACACAAATAGCTGGCAGTACAAAAGAACCAAACAAGTAGAACTTGTCTAGGCCTAAAGAACAGAGGCGTCAGCGCGAAAGGGATCTTAAGTCGGATGGGAAAATAAGCTGGCAGAAAGCATTGAAATTCACAATAGTAAATTATAGGATGGTTACAAATAATTTGGAGTGGGGAGAAATCAATTTCTGATATAGTAAATTATAGGAAAGTTAAAAATAATTAGGATTAGGAAGATTTCTATTTTTGGAAGCTATTTTTTGTTTGTTATGAAAACCCTTTAACTTATAAATTAGTTCTGGTTTGAAATGTTATTTCTGATAAAATCTTTGTTTTATTTAAGAAAATATCTAAGTTAACATATTTCTCATCTTCCCGATGGTTTTTAAATTTATTTTCTGAAACATATATATCCTATTTTCTGTTTACTTTTAAATATAATTTCCGATATACCCTTTTCTTTTCCAATCATTTATCTCGTTCTATTTTTTGTTTGTAATAAAAAACTATTACTTGATTTAAGTTTGCACAAACGCTGTGTTGAAATGTAATTTCTAAAAAAAATCTTTGTTTTATTTAAGAAAATATCTAAGTTAACATATTTCTCATCTTCCTGATGGTTTTTAAATATGTTTTCTGAAACATATATACCCTATATTCTGTTTACTTTTAAATACAATTTCTGGAATATCTTTATCTAATTTAATCATTTATCTCGTTCTATTTTTTGTTTGTAATGAAAAACTATTACTTGATTTAAGTTTGCATAAGCGCTGGTTTGAAATGTTATTTCTGGAAAAAATCCTTGTTTTATTTAAGAAATTATCTAAGTTTCTCATGTTCCAGATTTTTGTTAAATATTTTTTGTAAAACGTATATATTCTATTTTCAGCAAATATATACTAATACTTATTTCTTCTGTTTCTGGTTCGTTTTAAATAGAATTTCTGCAAGATCATTATCAAATTCAATTATTTATCTAGTTCTTCTAATTGCCTTTATAGCTTACTCTTTCTTTTCTCACCTTAACATATTTACATGTTGCTTGCCCCTTGTTCCCTTTTGATTAGCTGCCGCCTCTGTCTTTTCACTGCGTCACCCGTTCAAACAAATGTTTCCCTTTAAAATCCCACTCTTAAAGCCGGCTATTTAAATGAGTTTTCTCTCGGTTTATAGCCGTTTCGGTTTCGCAGAGTTTAGTTTATTTTGTTTTTGCTTTTTTTTTCTATTTCGGTGTCTAAAGTCAAGATCACAAACGTGATTTGTTGTTGTTGGTTGTTGTTTAGTTTGTTGTTTGTTGCTCATTTTGGCAAACGCTTCATGGCTGCGAAAGATCGTGATCTTTAAACTAAGCAAACTTTGTTGCTGTTGTTGTTGTTGTTGTTTATTTGTGGGCATTGCAATTGGCTTTTTGTTGGCCATGCTGATTCGATCAGTCGTCACTTTATAGCCAGAGCTCTGCGGCTCGGAGCCAACTTTAGCTAGGAGTACGAGTATATTTACCTCCAGCCAATGCTCGATTTATGTTGGCTTATTTATTTTGACAAGCGCAGTGCCTAAAACTACATCGAGTTGAACTCAAAAGTGTGTGGGTGCTATAGTCTCGATGGCTGTATCTTTTATATGCAGGCATATCTATCTCATAGTCTGTGCAACTTCAAACGTTTGCTGATCACCGCTGAAGTTTATTGTGTTTATTTTGTGCGCCATTGAAGGCCCCAGCCAATGTATGTATGTGCCGCCGTCCCTCTCTCACCCAGCCTCCAGCTTGCTGATTGATGTGGCGTACATTAATCAAGCCATTCAGCGGCCATTTGTTTGATGTTGATCAAGCGATCTTGTACGCTCATACTCATATCTCTCTCTGCAGCTCTCCGCCGCTCTGCGCCGCTCTCTGCGCTCCATTTAGCAATCGGTTCGGTTCGTCTCGGTTTGCTTTCAATTCAATCAATCGATCGATCGATCTGATCGTCAGCCGAGACTTCGTTAAGATTGGTTGGGGTTCGTTCCATTGATCGTTTCATCGATCGCTCCTCGAGCTGCTGTTTACGCCTTCCGCTCCGCTCTGTTGTTGACTTTGTTTTTGTTTTTGTTTTCGGTATGGTGTTGATGATCACTCGTGTAAATCTCAGACAATCGTTTATACGTTTTTGGCTAGTTAATGGGCAATTTGCTTTCAATTAATTGGCTTGTTGTGTGTTAATGTTTTCTGATTACGTATGTAGCCAAAAGGCATCCGTTCTACGAGTATTTCAATCTATGTGTTTGTATGTTTAATGCCTTAAATCACTTGCACTTTTTAGTGCTCATAAATTTCACTCAACAACTCGGTTGCTTCCTATCAAAAAACATCAAAGAAAACGCCACGGAGCAGCACCAGACGATCTACCCACAACAGTCTGTCTGTCAGTCAATGAAAGAATGACGCATTGATAGAGTGTAGCATAGTAGAAGAGACTACAGTTTGTTTATGTATTGAAAGATTTTTAGAAATTCTAATTAGAAAGTATATAAATAGTTTGGTAAATAAATAAAACGGAATCGGTCCTGATTCTTATACCAATCCAAACTATTTTGAAGGTTCTGAATTCTGCTCGAATTTTTAAGAGCAAACAGCATTAATTTACTTTAATTTTATATTTTCATCTTTTATATAAATAGTTTGGTATAGAAAATTCGATCCTGATTGCTTTCCCAAACCCAAAAGGGTATTTTTAAACTATTCTAAGGACCCCGAAACCCGCCCAGATTCTTTATAACAAGAACCATTTATTTACTTTTATTTTTCATCTTTCTCATCTATGCAATTCATCAGAGTATTAACTAAACCGAAGGTCTCTTATACCGCTCGAATTCTTTAAAAGAAGACCCATTTATCTACTTTAATTTTATAGTTTTTCATATTTTTCATCCTGGCAGTTCATCAGAGTATTAACTAAACCGAATGTCCCTAATACCGCTCGAATTCTTTATAAGAAGAACCATTTATATACTTTTATTTCTCATCTTTTTCATCTTTCTCATATTTGCAGTTCATCAGAGTATTAACTAAACCGACTCTTCCAAATACCGCTCAAATTCTTTATAGGAAGAACCATTTATCTACTTTAATTTTATAATTTTTCATCATTTTCATCTCTGCAGTTCATCAGAGTTTCCACTGTAGCTCAAGCTATGACACAATGCTCGTCATGTGTGTTAGAAAGAAATTGAAAAGACTACCGTCTGGTTTCTGGTCACCCGGGCTATGCAAAATAGTTTCATGCCATTTTTAAATGAGAGCAAAAATTGTTTGTTTTTTGTGTTTTATGGACCGCCGGAGACTGGCCCTTTTGATATGCCGACGAGATGAATTTTCTTAGAATTTGTTTGATGCCCCCACCACTTGGGGCAATGAGGAAGCGCACCGAAACTGAAAGAGCTCAAAAACTAAGGGGCATGCCCCATGGAAATAGACACATTTGAAATGATCGCCGCTACACACAAATGAAGATGAATGGCAGATGTATCTATGAAGTTGTTCGAGCTTTGAAGTTGTTCTCCGTGCAACTTTTGTTCATTAGCTCATTTCCACTAATTCAGTTGTGGGCCATGGCTCCGCGAAGTCTTAATTATGCATGCACAGGCATGTTGTGGCATGCAGGGGGAGTCAACTTTGGGCGGGAAGTTTGCCAAAATTCCTTTGAAGTTGCGTGTGTGTGAAGTTATTTGGCAAAGTTATGGAGCAAATTTAATGGCAGTGCTATAATAAGTATCTTTATCTTCCAGCTAAATACAAATATAGTTAAAACAAGTACGAATATCTTCTAATTAAACAGACTTAAGAGCATTAAGTTACAGGTAATAAGGTTTGCAAGACAATCTAAAATAAAATCTGATATTCGAGTCGAAGGGCTAGTTCTTAGTACTCGCTGTGGATTTATGAAGTTTAGTATTGTATATTAAATAGAATTTTGTAAATAAAATAAATAAATAATAATTCTGATAAATTTAACAGCAGTGATTACTAGGAAAACAAATCCTTTTATTACAACCTATGTACGAACAAGTGAGAATACTCTAGTCGAGTATACCTGACTACGAAACTCCCTGTACCCAGGTCTAAGACTTCCTATCACATCTTCGTCCACTTACACATACACAAAGCCGCACACACACACAAAGCCGCAAGCGAGGCATTTTAAGTGGTGGCTGTGCATCTTCCCCCTTCCTACAGCACTGAATCTTCTTTCGTCAATAACTTCCGTGTTTATTATCCGATCGACTTGAAATTTCGACAGTAGATTAAGTGTGACTAAAGTATCAAACATGCCAAATCCCAAAACTTTATCTTTTATATTGTTGGTATAAAATGTTTTTATCGAATTGCGGGGGAACTGAAATTGGAAACAAACTTGATCTGCGTATGGTATACAGGAACCTACATTTTAAATTTGATATCTCTAGCTCTTATGGTTGCTGAGATCGACGCGATCATCAGGACAGACGGACAAGGCCAAATCGAAATCTCTTTTGATACTGATCAAGAATATATATACTTTATAGGGTCGGAGATGTCTCCTTCTGCCTGTTACATACATTTGCACAGATTTTCTACCCCTTTTTACCTTTTTTATGGGAACAGGCAGTAAAAATATTGAGCAAAATTACTCATAAATTCGAATATTTCCAGGAAACTCAAAATCAAAGCTAAATAATACTGAAACTCTTTACTTTCATCAGTTTTTTTTGACAATTTTTTCCATAACTTTAAAAACTGTTCGTCGAAGTATTTACACTTTAAGTGTGACGCCCCCGATGTACTCGCAAGTGCCACAATTTAAATTTATATTAAACCTAATGTCGCCCTCCACTTAAAAACTGCACAAATTTTGGTCGGGACCTTCAGACGTTCGTCTCCTGCTCCCTCCCAGATTCGGTTCCAGTTGCCTCGACCGTCTGCTGTATGGCTAATTTCATTTTTATGACTTTTATGCGCCGCATTTGCGTTTATTTTTTTTTATGCTTTTACTTTTGTCTTTTGGCCAGATTCAGAGTCAGAGTCGAAACGGAGTTGGAGTCGGAGTCAACTCCACTTGGTTGATTTATGGGCGCCTGAATTTTTCCTTGAATTTTTCTCATATTCCTTTTCGGTTTTCATTTTTTTTGTTTTGTTTTTGGCGCTGGTTTTGGCGTTAAAAATATTGCCAAGCTGCCATAAATTTTGTCGTATTTTGACAAGTAATAAAAATGCAGGCCACAGCTAAAATGCAAAAGCTGCAAATGCATTCCATTTGCATAGGGCTAAAAGAGAGAGAGAGAGAAGGAAAGAAGAAAGGCAGTTCGTTATTTCGATTTGTTGCTAATTTGCATATCAAATCCGAGTCTTGTCTTTTATGGCGGTCGAGTCAGAAATGGTTTGACAAGTGTCTCCACATTTGGTTGATCCATCGACCGATATCGACTGGACGAGTGCATGATTTATGGCAGCTCTTTTGTATTCCTACGGGCCCAGCTGCCATCATTTGTGGAGAACTAATAGATTTCGGCGTGTTGCATTGTCAAATACTAATTACCATCATAAACATCGGGTTCATTGTTCCCAACGTGTCCGGCTACCAAAACAAGTTCGGGCCATCCATCGATTTGTTGCTCATTGTTATTGGCCATTTGCCTAACCATATATTACCATATGAAGTTATCACTTAATCATTTTTATTATTGCACACTCTTTTGGTACTGTCTCCGGAGATACATATCGAAAACATACTGTTTAGTATTTTATATTTTATCTACTTGATAGTGGAGCATAAAAGTTAGTTTACGAGCTTGGATCTGGCGTAGGCTGTTGTAAACTTCTAATGAATATGAAGTGACTTGGTTTATGGTTCTCTCTGGATCCAAAATACTCTGCTCGTATAAGTTTCTATGCTATAAAATTTCAAAATGGGTAAAACATCGCGTAGGTCTGCGGAATGTGCTCAGGGCACATTTGTTTATGGCCAGGTGGAAGAGCTTAGTTTTAGGGCTTTTCTTGGCTTGGGTTCTTCCATTTTTATAGTTTATATCACATATATTCCGACTGGGCTTATGTTTATAGTCAAAAAACAGCAATAAGCTCAGCTTGATGTTTTCTTTTCTATAAGAACACTTAACAAATACATTTTTGAACATTTCTAACCATTTTCCGTTCCGTTTCGCTTCTATTATTGTTTTTTCTGTAGTCTTCAAAACAATATTTATCCTTTATTTGCAAACTTCATGTGTTTTTCCGTTACGATAGTTAAGTATGCCATTCATTGGCAATTTTTGTTGATTATTAATGGGCACTTGTTGCGCCGCTGCCCCCTCTCATTTCAATTAGACTCATAAAACCATTAGCTGGTTTTATATAAACTGGCAATGCCGACAAGCCGCCCAGTAACGATATACCACCATAAGCTCTTACATAATCGACCATCTATTTTCCACACACACAGACACACACAGGCACACACACACGTATCAAAGTTTTTCAATTTTCCAAAGCTTATTCTGCCTCACACATATTGCAATGCATATAAATAAAGCGGCTCCGAGGCTGCGTGTAATTATCATAAAGCGGAATCTTGTAGCGCCAATATGAAGCTCATAACTTGTGCGGAAACTGGAACCCACCAGGGTGAGCTGGAGTCTGAAGTCTGCAACTGGTCCCCCTCCTGCCCTGGTCCTGCCCTGTCCTGGTCTGGCCTGCTGCCGATTTTGGTCATCCGCGTCACCAGCCCAAACGATGTAACTTTCAATTTGCGTAATTTTCAAGTGAGTACAGCGGTAGAAGCTCGACCAACTGATCCCTCACCTAAGCCTAATGACTGTTGCCATCTGATGCTATGAAAAATCTTTGGTCAACTGGCGCTGATAGCAAGCGGTGGCGGGGAGGGAACTGGTGGATGGCGGGTTGTATGTATTTGCAGATTTCGAGGCGTGGCTAACTGCTGCGTTAAGGTGCACGCTTGTCATAAAATGCCGCTTATTATGCTGGCTATTAATTTTTACTGCTTAGAAGCAACTGGCCGTACCTGGGACCTGGCCGGCAACCTGGCCCCGGTCAGCTGGGTCCAAAGGAGCATCATAGTTCCAAAACTTGTATCCATTGCGCTTCCCTGGCAATTTATGACATACTACATGCGGAATGGCCATGGCTATCGCAATGCCTGGGCACATTTGGAGGCATATCGCGCCGCTTCTATCGCAGCCGAACAAATTTATTTTGCGTTTCAATGCACTACACTTGATTGGGCCTAATCAGTTTTGTAATGCAGCTTGACTCTACAAAGGAAGATTATGCTTTTTCAGAGTACTTTTCATTCCGACACGTTTGAGATTGCGTTTTCGGATGAAAAGGCAGTTGATTTTTGCCTTTTAAAGTTGCGTTTCAATAGTTCATATTTCACTGATTCACTTTTCACAGTAAAATAATTATGTGTATCCTAATGTTAATTATAAGAAGGAGTTCAGACTTAATAACATTTTCTGCTTAACTATATATAGAAATTATAGCTATTAAACATTTAAAATGGTGTGAAAAGGTGAAAAAGGAAGGAATGTTTAGAGTTACTTTTGAAACCGAATATTGTATCGTTTTTCGGATTTGAGAACCGCTACAAATTTGTATTCCGCATGATATGGGATTAGTTAAGCTGTACAAAGCATTTTATAGTCTTGAGCGCTTTGAAGTAACTAAATATTTAGGTTTTTATGCGTTTGCAGAGGTAACTGGAACTGGAAAACTATCGTGAGTGCCGTATATCGATAGATTTGCTTGTTATAGGGTTAATTTCCATGTGAAGTGTACTGATAGTGTAGACAAGTTCATATGCCAAGCACAATTGCCATTTAGGCAACTCAAATACTTGCAAAGCAATTAATGCAATTAAAACAAATAATACTAACGATAGGGAATACATAAAAACTATCGATACTATCGATAGAGTCATCGATTGCTTCTCGGCGCATTTTTGACCTCATAAAAGAGTATATCATTCTATTCACTATAATATGACAACGAACTGAGTTTGTACAGTCAAGACTAACGTTATTGTCGAACAGATTTTGGTTAGGAGCAGAATGCTACATCGTAAGCTCTCAATAAATTCAGATCTATCTGAGTAACGTATTTGTACTCTACTTGTTGCAGTTTCTGTCGCTCCTGTAGAGGATATATTAAAGTCAAGAGTATCTAGGAATCGTTGATGCAAGCATGTTCGCGAGTGTTTCCTTTATTTGTTTCAGCATCTGCTGCCACATTGGGGCAAGAAGCGAGGAGTCGGAAAGTTACCCATCATTAGTACTAACAAGCGACATTACGCGGCTGCGGCTGCTGCTTCGGGGTCTCTGGGCTGGGATCTCTGGTCTCAGCTCTTGGCTGATTACATTGCCCAGATAGTTGCGAGCACGCGTAGTTGATATGGCTTTGTCTAAGTCACAGTCTACGCGTCCGTCTGCCGTCTGCCGTCCGTCGCCTCGTCTGCCGTCTCGCGTCTACCAACTAAGTCTCTGGTTCACTCGTCTCGTATGTTTATTTAAGGAATTTTTATTACCACATGTGTGTGTTGTGTGTGGATTTGGGTTTGGTCTTGGGTCGAAGTTGGACCTCAAGCTGGAGCTGGAGCTGAAGGTCTGTGCTCAGAGCGTACTTATCGCATTTTTGATTTTTCATGGGTTTATTAAATTGTTTTATGTAATCGCAGATGGTCAAATGTCATAATGGTGAATGTGAGTTGAATTCTTGAAATTGCTCTTGAGTTTGATTATTTTTGTGGCGGTATTATTAACCTAATGATGGCATAACCCACACTCAAAGTCATGTACATATGAGCATTAGATATAAGATTAAGATACTGTTATTAGCTTGGGATTTTGTTGTGCAGAAATTGTATATTGTAAGTGTACTTAATCCATGTGGCAATTATTTATAGATCTGCTGAATGCCAAGCTATTATTAAAACATCAATGTTGTCTTTAAATGTGGGAAATTTGTTTTTAGATTTTCGGTTATTTCGATATAACATACCTAAAAAGAGAAAAAGTTTTTGTTTTCATTAGTCAAGCAATTATACAGAATTTTATATATTATTGAATGCATATAGAAATAAGAGAGTTTCAGCTTGTTTTTATTAGAATCCTGTCAAATAAGAGAGTTTCAGCTTGTTTTTATTAGAATCCTGCCAAATAAGAGAGTTTCAGCTTGTTTTTATTAGAATCCTGCCAAATAAGAGAGTTTCAGCTTGTTTTTATTAGAATCCTGCCAAATAAGAGAGTTTCAGCTTGTTTTTATTAGAATCCTGCCAAATAAGAGAGTTTCAGCTTGTTTTTATTAGAATCCTGCCAACCTTTTTAACTAGAAAATCAATAAAATTAAATTGGAATGGTCTTCAGCTAGATATACTTTATAGTTTTCTGTACTTAAACATTGTAGGCACGTTTTTAATAGGAAATACTTACTGTCTATAGAAATTCGAATGTGACTCAAAAAGAAGTTCAGAAAAGATAAAAGAAAACGAGTTGTAATAATAATCTTTTGGGAAATTGAATTCTGTTTTTAGCTGGGCAAGTAATAAACCAATTCAAAGATACTTTACTGTGAAATCAACTGAAGAGTTTCTTTGAAAAGTAGTATTTACTAAATAGGAAAATATAGATATAAAAGAAGGACACATTTGCCATACGATGCACAGTTTATCACATTTGTAAAAAGAGTAAAAATAATCTACCTTTACTTTTCTACTGACAATTTACATTGGCTGAACTGAAATTGAAATATTTTTATGAACAAATAAAAGCATGTTATTTAAAAACTGACCACTGTTGTTGTTTATGTTGTATGTTGATGAACTGTGTAATTAAATACAAATAACAATTAAAATAGGCGAAGAGCTCGTTTACTTTTGCGGACATGTGAAATAATTTAAGTTTTTAATTAAAAGCAACACTAAAAATATGACGACAATTATGAATTGAGACGTTAATTGTTGGCGAGTCTAGCCTGAGTCTTATGCCACTTTCGTGGCTGTCAGTTTGAGGCCTGTCGCATAAAATTGTCAAAAAGTACACTGATAGTTGGCTAGTGGGTTGGCCAAAATAATTTTCGTACTTAATTGACAGTTGGACAGGTTGAGAAATGCTACCGATTCCATTAGTGCGACTTGTCGTCAAGAGTTTCGATTAAAGCATGGGTATACTATATTGATTGGTATTATTTGCTTTAATTTATTTTTATTTTGGCTGCCAAGTTTGTAATATTGTACGCCTGCTGCTGCTGCCTTTGGGGCGTTAGTTTGGACGTATGTCGGTTTATTTAATGGCAACGTGTTTTACAACATTATTAGACAGTGTCGAGAGCCAAACCACGAACCGAACCGGCCCAGCCGTAGCTGGGCAACAACATGGCAAAATATAATTACCAATATTTTCCAGGTGTCGATTCAACGTCCCACGCCACTGGCAACATTTTGCAATTTATGACAGTGCCCCGCCACAAAAAAAAAACCAAGTTAATTACACATTTGTAGCTGCAGCTAATTAGCGTTTTGTGACAAACAGTTCTAATGGCTTGTAATTGGCCAATATTTGTGTGGCCCATTGATATTTAATTTCATTTATATTTATGCGGCACACCTAATTGAAATGGCCATGTGGCCAATTCGCAGTGTGGTCGAAATAATCTGCTTATGGCCTTTTGTTCTGCAGATTATTTATTTATATGCTTATATAATGTATGGGCCTCTGCACTAAGCTCATTTCTTAGCAGATTAGCTAATTGCGCAACGGATGTCTTAATTGTTACTCCCTGTACTTATAAATTGGGTAAAAAGGGGGTACTAAATCTGTGCAAATGTATGTAACAGGCAGAAGGAGACATCTCCGTTTAGTTCTTGATCAAGAGATCAAGTTTGTTTCCAATTTTCGATATCTCTCCCCCCGTTCTCCCGCAATTTGATAAAAACGTGTTACAGCCACGCTTTCAAAGATATAGCTTTGGGATTTGGCAAGTACACTACTTTAGACACTCCTAATCTACTGTCCAAATTTCATGTCGATCGAATAATAAACACGAAAGTTATTCACAAAAGAATATGCAGTTCTGCTGAGAGGGGGAAGAATAAGCACAGTCACCGCTTATAAAGCCTTGCTTGCGCTGTTGCTTGTGCGTCTTTGTGTATGTGTAAGTGTAAGAATATGCGATCTGAATTATTCGACCTGGGTACAGGGAGTCTTGTAGTCGGGTATACTTGACTATAGCACTCTTACTTGTTTTTATTTATTTCTGTTTTTCTCTGGCCAAATGATAAGATTTTCTCGTATCATGTCAAATGCGTCATTTGCTTGTATTTACTCGCTTTTCGCAATTTCACAATTTCTGATAAGTAGGAGTCATATTTCTGTTTCAGTTTATCAACTATTTCTTTGTAGTATTTGAATTTCATTTGTATTATTTTTAAACAAACTAATTTTATTGTTTTTGTTTGTAATTTATAGATATTTTTACCGCGGTTTCAGTTGCAGTTTATTCATAGCTTTCAACTCAAATATTTTTAGGTCATATTTAATACACAACTCTAAAAATTCCCCACATTTTTATATACATTTAATAAGACTTTTTGTGTGCATTTTTTTAATTGAATTTTAATTTTATTTTTTTTGTTATATTTTGTAGTTTAGTGTAAAATAAATAAAATTCGTGACTCATTGTGTAAATATAATAAATTCACTTCACAGTTAACGCGCAAAGTTCATCATTTCTCCTGCTCCACATCATTTCACCAGATATCCGACACTTAGCGGGGCTGAATGTGACCATGGTGGTGATGGTCATAGTGGTTATGGTAGTGATCATGATGACCATGGTGGTGATCATAGTGTCCATGATGGTGATCATAGTGTCCATGGTGTGGCGGCTCGTGGTAGTGCACCGGAGGACCATGGTGATGGTGGTGGTGATGATGATGATCGTGGTACGGCGGCGGTGGAGGTCCGTGGTGATGATGATGGTGGTGCGGAGGCCCGTGGCTGTGGTGTCCGTGGTGGTGATTATGGTGGCCCAGGTGCAATCCCAGGTGGATGCCAAAGAGACGGTCTTCTGGTGGCGGCATTTTAAAACTTTGAATGTATTTTCTAATCCTTTGCTGCTAGAGGTCTTAATTCCTCAACTGGAACAATTGAACTGTGGCAAAGTTGACACAAATTGTCAATATATAGTTGTCTAGGAGTTGTTGGCTATTTCCTACAGCTGATAACAATATCTGGTAATGTACCCGGCCTGTTATCTTATCGTTATCATGTAGTTCGCGAATTGCGAATCATTGTGAGTCACTTTCCATGTTGAATCGTAAAGATTACAGTATTTTCAATAACTTTGTTAAGGGTGGGTCTAATCTTTGTATCGGGTGAGTAACACGTTTCAGCTGTGGGTGCTTCCCGCTCTAATATAACTATTCACAAAGAAGCGTAGCCAACTAATCGTGGTAAATAAATAAATAAATCTGTTTACACTTTTCCGCTAGGCAGACAGACGTAAAACGTATAAAGGTCCAGACAAAACTTATGGAAAATGCAAGCCGGAGGAAAAAAAAAATGAAAAAACATGCCACAAAGTGTAGCAACTTTTTGTACGGCGGCGTCGAAAAGTTTTTGCATCACAAAAGAGCAGAAAAAAACCTAACCTAAAAACTAAATGCAAGATGCCGACAATAATTTCCGCCTGCATGCCAGGGTCTGAACAGGGGGTGGAAGAGGGGGCAGACGGAACCAGACAAGCTCCCAGATATCTTCACTTGAAACACTGAAAGACATAAAGTGCGAAAAAAGGCAAAACACGCGATAGACACGAGACAGAAGAGAGTCGGAAAAAGTGAGTACTTTGGTATGGAGATTTTCGTTTCGCCAGTGTTGGTAAGCTGGCTGGGTTTCGGGGCGGAATGGGACAGTGGGGTGGTTCGGGAGGGGGTGTCATATCAAGTGGTTAGTGCGTGCAAGCGACGTTTTCGTAGACTTAACAATAACTTTTGCTGCTGAGCGGCTCAAATGATGGGTAAAGACGGGGGGCCCGGGAGGCAGCCGTGATAAACTGCGTTAGAAGTTATAAAGCGATTAGAATGTGTGTGGCGGGTTGGCAGCTCTGCACTGCTCTGCTCCGGGGGCAGGGTTGCAACGTGCGCAGATGGGAAATGTATACATAAAAAAAGTAAACTTTTTCCCTTGGTGTATCAATTTAATGCCTATTTAAAGTATGAGCTCCCCGTGGCCTGAAGGCGATAAAGCGAGCCATGGGAGGGGGTCGCGGAATGCAGGTAATGCATAAATTTGATTTTATGGAACTCCGCTAACTCACTTGATAAAGTTTTGTAGCAATGCTTAAGTTGTTTATTAGCCAAAATGTGGAAGAAATCGAGTTTAAATGGAGTTTCCTTAGGCAATGAGGGGAACTTTTGCTAAAGATTGGAAAATAGATGGCAGGGAAGTAAAAGACAGTCATCAAAGCGATTAAATTTAAATAAAAATAAAAAGTACAAGAATCAAGTACTGAATTTAACTTCAATGAACAAAAATAAAAAGTACAAGAATCAAGTAATGAATTGAACATCAAAAGAGTTCTATTATAAGTAAAAAAAGGTTTATTTTATGTTTTATTAGCAAAAAAGAAGCTTTTTTTTTAAATTCAATGCATTGTTATTAAACTGAATTAAATAAGTTCTATTATAAGTTAAAAGCTTTAAATATATTTATTTTATGTTTTTAAAAGTAAAAACGAAGCATTTTTAAAGTTCCATGCTTTGTTATTAAATTTATTAGATATAAATAAAACTCTCGAACTTTAAGAAGATTCTAACAAATTATAAAAATGAATGGGAGAAGTATTTGAGGAATGAAATGTATTTTCAATATTTATAATAATCATAACAGTTAGAAATAAATTGAAATAACACTAAAGCTAATGGCTTATGGGAATTGAAATGAATTTTTAATATATTTATAATAATTATAACAAATAACAAGTAAGAACAGAATACTATGTTCCCAGTCCTATATAATATGGTTATTTGTGAGTTCGGAAAGAAACGCGATTTTGCTCCATTGGGGGCGTGGGGGTGGGGGGGTGTCCAAAAATTGTTGATGCAGTTTTATTCAGGGGGTCAACATTAGTCTCTATGCCAAATTTGGTGACTCTAGCTCTACTGGTGAGGGAGATATAGGTTTTGCTCCATTTTTGGTCCAAAAATTTTTGATGCAGTTTTATCCAGCAGTTTGATCTTGACACTTTATAAATTGACGATATACACCAACATGTGTACCAAATTTGGTTGCTCTAGCTCAAAGATAAAGGCAAAAAAATTGCGTTCATACGGACAGACGGACAGACGGACATTTCGCAAACCCAATATACTATTTTTCCCTTCGGGAACATAGTATAAAAATGGCTTATGGGGATTGAAACGTATTTTAAATAATTTAATTTAATTATAACCAATAAAAATCAATTTAATTAATGCCTAGCACTTAAGCTAATGGTCAAGGAATCCGCAGCCAATCATATTATAATCAAGAAAAGCCCTAAGCCCAATAAATTGCAATCCAAGGAACCCTCTTCCTGTCCAGCTTCAGCCAAGCTGAGCAGATCAACAAAATGAAATCCAACTCATACCAACCTCAGCCCCTGAAACCAGCTCACCCCTAACATAAATATGGCTAATTAATAATATCATCGACAACTGTTGAAAGTGTCCTTGCTGTTGTTGTTGTTTTGACATTAGCAGCACAGGGATTCTACTCCTAGGGCCCCCAGATTCAAATTAATTGAAAATGTCACAAGTCGGCGCAATTATCGTAAATTATAAACACGCGTCAGGGGTTGTCGGGTTGTCGGGTTGTCGGGCTGTCGGGGTTGCCGATTGGGTTGGCAAAATCACATCAAAATATTGTTATTATTATTATTTTTATTACGTGAGCTGGCAAAATACGAAATATTGCAACCCCCAATTGCGGCTACTCATCGACAGGGTGAGTAATTTTCAACGCATAATGAAATGTCAACAGAAAAATGCAAAGGCAAACAATAGCTAAATGTGTCTGCCTAAACATAATGTAGTACTTGTATCTGGGGCTCTGAGATTTGGGTCCCATGTGCCCCAAAATAGAATGCTTAATTAAAAAGCCACACATTGGTGCTGTCTTAAAGTGCTTTTCTTAAAGTACTCGCATTTCTTGTATGACTCATGGCCAAAATGGGAAATCACAGCAACAATTTTCGGTGTATTCTGGACGTATGAAAATCGCAGACACACTCAACTCTGCCACTGGGATGCTGCAACAGACCATACAAATTTAAAAGCTGTCTGCTCTTTTATCCCATCCTGACTATGCAAAAATGCAGCCAAAAAGCATATAAAATTATTATGCGGGCCGGGCGGGACGCGACGGGACGAGAGGAGCTAGAAAAGTCCCGAAAACCCGCTTATGACAATGCTCAAAGGCATTTTTGGCCGGCATCAGCTAAAAAGCAGACAAGTATGGCGACGGCGACGGCGACAACCCTGGCATGTGCATATAAAGTCCAAATAAACTCAAGTTGTTGACAAAAGGGTTAAAGGCCATAATTGTGGCGAGAGTTCCGGCCATTTCTGTTGCAGGGTAGGGGTAGTACCTAACCCCCAACACCCCACCCCTCGTGTACGTCTGGCACATTAAACTAAAGTAGATTTTTATTGAAAGTGTAAACATGATGACCGACCAGAGTCATCAAAATTATAAAGCCAAAATAGTCGTGGGGCAACTCCAGGGGGAGCAACGTTTTGAGAGGTTATTAAAAGCATTTTTGGGGGGCTTTGCGTAGAAATTTTTATGTGCATATTTGTGCTGCACTTGAGCTTAATACAAAGTGTAAATGGACAAAGCAAGTGGAATACAAATTTAGAAAGCATGTGCTATAAGTTACCCTAAAAACACTAAATATACAAAATGGGAAAGGAAAACCCCCTTGAAGTAAATAATACCCCTCTATTTATACATACATCAATGTTTATAAACTATCAGATATATGCTTAAAACATCTATCAAATCTTGAGTGCACTTTGATCTTAGTTAACTTAAAGGCACACCATTATAAATAAAATCTGTATTGATTGTATAAAACTAAAGTCCATTTGTCAAGGATGACTTTGTATAACTCAATTATCTGTTATGGCTTGTCCAGCAGAGCTATTTCTATTAGTTTTGATAACAATAACTCAATCAGGTCGCACAAAGCAAATATCATTAAGCAACTATGGATGACTCAACCGAAAACAAGCCACAGAGCCCTTTCAAAAGCATCAGAAATCATTGTGTCCTAAGTAGATTGCCAGTCAAAAGCGTCTCAAAACATACCCCCAAGTCAAGCGGGAATCCCCCCGTTCCAAAATTCATCCCAGCAATATTTATTTTATAAAGCTTACAAATTTGCGCAAAATTTTTGCACACACAAAGAGAGACGAGAGCAAATACGAATAGAGGCCCATATGAATGTGATCAAAGGGGGGAAACATAAAACCCGAGGACAAAAGGCCGCGTTGACTGGGAAGCTAACAAGCGGGTTCCCCGCATTCAGTTCTTTTAAGTGATTTCAACCCGGAAATGCCCATAAATCGATTTGGGGGTGGTACCCAAAGCCGCTCTACCCTACACGTTCGAGACTCCGCCGTACCGCAACTAAGTCGAGGACCTCGTCTTTGAATGTCGTTCGTTGTCGACACATGCGGCGGTTGCTTTATGGGATAAATGAATGAATTGAAATGGGCGGCAAGTGTATCGACTTATGGTTGTGGCACACTTGTCTGCAGTTGCACCCTCCTTCGGTGGCGGGGAGTCGCCCTGACCCGCACACCCTTTGCACAATGCAAATAAAAGTTCATTACAAGCCCGGCCAAGGCGCTTAAAAGTTCCCCGAATGTGTCGAGGCTTTGTTATGGCCGTATCTGCCCCATTTCCAAGTGTATACAGTTAGTGTGTTTCTTCCTCTTGCTGCCTTTTATGGTCATTGCCCCCACGCTTCGGGTTGCGGGTGCTGCCGGCCCCTGGGTCGTGTGTGCGGCACATGGCACCGGAAATGCCACATCCGTAGAGTCCGCATACAGTCCGCACAGTCCGCACAGTCCGCTCAGTGCTCAGAGCGTAAAGCAAGTCAATAAAAAATTCTAAAGCCAGAAAGGAAATAAATTAACAATAAGCAATGATTTTTCTTCACTTTCAGTCAAGTTTTCGCTATGTATGATATGGTGGTATCGGTTAAAGGCTATCGCTTATCCACAATTGTCGGATGTTGTACATAATTTGACGCCGGTCATTTGCTGGCTAAGTGGAAATCGACAAAAGGTGCAATTTTGATATATCGCTAATTGAGGTCAACAAACCAAAGAAGTAGGGTATTCTTAAAGTATATGACCTTTAACCTAACCTTTAAAAAACTTAATCTCTATTGAATCTCCACCTCCTGACCTCCATTAACTTCAACAATGTTTCAAAGTAGCTACATATGCCATTTAACATGATTTTAACTTCACTTTCATTAGCCAACAAACTAGCAGCTTCACCTTAACCTCATTTAAACTTTAACTTAACCTCACTTTCTTACATAAACTTCAAATCATGGCCATGCCTTAGCTAGGGCTCTTCGTTGTTTGTTGGCTTGCAATTTTTAATCAATTTAGTAGCATTTTTATGAAATTTCATGCCACTTAATTAACCCACAGTGCAGGCAGAGAAGCTCAGCCAGCAAAAAGCTTAATTAACCCATTACCTTTTGTGATGCACATGAAAACAAAAAGGAAATGAGTGGAAGCAACGACAAAAACAACAACTATTCTGAACGTCATGCAAAAATGTGAGGCAAAAACTTTTAACGCTTTTTCATGCCAAAAACACGTGAAAGGTGTTGGCCTGGCAGAAACTTTGCTCGTTTTTGAAGTTGTGCCAATAAATTTGGACGCAGTTGGGTTAAACAAAAGAACTAGCCAAGTCCTGAGTCCTGGATTCCACACCAAAACTAATAATGAAACCCCACGCACAACGAGTGCACTCAACAACATTGAATGTCAGCGGAGAAAAAATTATGGTCGACGTAATTAACAAAAGTTCCTTTACTCTGGCATGTGATTCGCACAATTGAAATCGAGTGGCATTTTCTTTTGTTTTGGGGGCAAACGAAATCTTGGCCCGGCAGCGTTTTAAGTACTTTACAGAATAGACATGGCACGCCCCCATCTATCCTCCCATCCAAAAGGAAAAGGCAATTTACACGCCCAAAACCAAAGCAATGCATGAAAAAATGGCAAGGATTCGTTTTCGTTTTCCATTCGCCTTCTGCTGCTCTTATCAAATTAGACAAAGGGGAGAAATTTTTTGGGCGAAAGCTTTTCCAATGTCTGGCAAGTGGGGTTGCTTTGCTTTGCTTTGCTGACAGGGGTTAAAGGTGTTTGCCAGCGCCGCAGGAAGCGCTGAAATTGCCCTTGACAGGGCCATATCGAAGGATAGGCCTCGATACGCGTATAAACCTGCCAGCAAAGTTGCCAAAAAGAGATTTTAATGACAGCAGCAACCGCTGCGCTTTATGGGGGCTTTATGTGAGATGCTCAGAAAGCCATTGAATGTGGGCGTGTTTATTGTCGCCATCGGCGGCAGGATATTAGAAATAAACAAAACAGCAGGAGGGCCAAGTCGATAAGCGTCAGCAATGGGAGACAATTCCAAAATACATGCTTATGGCCATTATTTGCAAAAGAAAATGTTACCATCTTACGATTATTTGAGTTTAATGTTCGATTCTATTGATTGAAAAACCACTTCAGCACAGCTCAATCTAACCTCAATCAAAACTTCAACATTTATTTGTAGGAATTCTTGCAATATTTCAGCACCTTCAATCTGGCTGGAATATAAATTATTTGGGTCCGTTCGCCCTTAAATTCGTATCTCCTATCTGACACTTACAACTTGTTCCAAAGAACTTCCCAGACCTGAGCCACATTCATTAGTCTCTGTCCCGGGCCTTGAATCTCGCATCATTAACATCGCTTTTCACACTTTTGGGCCATTGTTTCCATCTGGTCATTGGCCCGGCCCGGTCCGTCCCGGCTCGGCCCGGGTCGAAGTTTACAGTAGAGTTTTTGCCTTTGGGCGCGTAAGAAGCGTAACACGAAAATCTTTTTGTCTTTTTGCTTAAATTTTTATGTTTTTCAAATCATATTAATTTGAATTAATGAATTTAATTGCTACTAATTAGTAGCCCGCCAGTGCCGACAACTTGAGCCCCTAATGATCTAAACCGCTATTTGAGATTGCCAAGTTCTATATAATTATGGTTAGCGCTTAAGTTTACATTGATCAATCAGGGGTTAAGCTGCTACGCCACCAAGCTAGCTTTTTTGGCTGACTTCAAAGCTCCACATTTTTGCACACCACAATTATTTATTAGGAAAAGCAACAAAAACTTAATTAAACAATGAGCCATGACAATTTAATTCCAGCTACGAGCTATATACAAGCTAACAAATTGGAATTCTTATGTCCTAGAGAGACTTGCAGATACCCTATAGCCCAGAAAAGTTAAATCTTTATACATATTTGAGCTTAGAGCGAGTTGGGGAAGCTAAGAGGTTATATATAACCAAAGAATATAAAGTCATACAGAAGGCGCATCACAAGCAAAGTATGGGTACTTTGAAATGGGTACCCTCATAGAACATTTTTCGTTGTATGAGATGCGCCTTCTGTATGACTTTATATTCTTTGATATAACATTTTAACATATTTAGCGTAATTTTAAAAATAAATAAAATATAATAAACCAACTTAATCAAGAGAACAAAGCATGATCAAATAAGGCAAATCAAGATTTAGTTAAGGCCTTCTGGAATGGAATGTGATACTTTTTTTAAGCCCGAATGGGGCACGTAGCATTCCAAGATGACAGATTCAGGCCTTCTGTTTAAACAAACATATGAAAATGTAATCAAACAAATAACCTGCCTTAAAAAGCAGGGGAAAAAGGCAGAAACAGAAGCCACATACTCGTAAACATGCAAATAAAAAAAGCTATAAAAAAAAGTGGAAGCTTTGTTTCTCAATGAGAGTTAGCGAATTTTATATACACTAACTTTATAAAGAATTTTAATATGATTAAAATTAGGTAAGTTCTTTAATTTTTAATTTTTAAATGCAATTGAATAATTTTCTATTATATTTGACAAGGATATCTTAAGTCAGCAGTCTTTGATTAATATATAAACAGTACGACATTTATTATTAATCGATAATTGCAAGAACAATCGATTATGTTATCGATAGTTTAGCAATGTCTGCCCTAATGTCTCTAATGTCTTGACCAAGTCATAATACCCACGGCTAATCTCAGTGAGTGCTAAGCAAGAAGCAGAGGCGGTACAAGCGCCAAATTGTAAACGTAATCAAAGATGCGACAACAATGAGGAGGAGGAGGAGGAGGGACGCGGGGACTTGCCACAGCAACAAGCTGCAGCAGCAAAATAAGCTGAGGCTGAAACTGAAACAGAAGCTGCGACAATCGCAACATGTTGCCGTTTGTAGCGTATGTTGTCGAGTGTAGCTACAACATAGCGCGGTATCTCGGACTGTGTATCTGCTGTCGCTGCTGCTGCTGCTGCCGCTGCTGACGTCGCTGCTTGGGGACTCACGCACGTTTCACGCTTGTTATTGTTGTTGTTGTTGTTGGCAGCCATTTTTGCTACCGGTTTTACGCGTCAAAGTGCGCGTAACTTTTGCCGCATGCCATTCACGACGCACATTGTTGCAGCCATTGTTGTAGTTGTAGTTGCAGTTGTTGTTGTTGTTGTTGCAGTTGTTGTCCTGCAAGTTGGTCAACATTTGCTGGCTCTTAACTTGGCTAGTTTGGACTCTTGTTTAAGTTTCAATTTTATTTTTGCTCCAGAGAATACACACTGTTAGCTTGAATCTTAATTGAATTATGGTCAGTATAGTCAGTATGTGCAGCAGATCAGACGAGTACGAGTATATCCTATAAGGTCACTCTAAAAATGGCTAGGAAAGCCAAAGCCAACAATATGATCACAAAGCCTTAGTTGAGTACAAGTTCCAGCAAACTATATAAAGTTTAACAACTTTGGGAAGCCAGAAAAGCAAACAAGAGAACAATAAAATAAAGCCAGCTTTATAATAAACCTACAAAATGTGTGTAACCAAATTAAAGACTCAGCTTGAATTACTTTTATCAAACTCAAGAATTTACCTAAGAAATTTGTTATTTTTGGAGCTTTGCTTGAATGACAAATTGTGTTGTAAATTTAACAAGCGAGTCTCGTTTTTCAAGCAAGCGCATCAACTAATTCGCCTACTTCTCATCCTTTCATGTTTTTTTGTATCTCCGCTTATGAATTCCTGCCAACTGTAGGATGTCCTTTATGCACTGTGCCACATGCTCGTGCCATGAAATTTGTTTGGCATTTCATTTCATTTGCTTTCCCTTTACAACATTCAACTGTCTTTTTTCTTTGTTCTACATTATTATTTGGGATGTCGTATAAGGTATTGCCAGGACAACGCTTATGAAATTTGGTCTTTTATTTGATTATATTTGTATGAGTACAGCTAGAGGGTATCCTTTAGGGTAGCCTTGGCCACTTTCAAGTCGCTTACCGTGTACAAAGTGCTGCCTAAGAGCTTCTGACGACTGCCTCTAAGTGCATTAATGCAGCTGGGTTCTGTGCAGCTCTCAAGTCCACTCAACATATCATAAATCATTCATACGCAATTCTTTTTATGCCACTCGATAAGTTCCCTGAGCTGCTCAGCTGCTTGGCTATTTGTGCTTCGTGCTCGATTCCAACTGCCAACTAATGCAATTCCAGCTACCAAGTCCCACAAGCCCCACAAGTCTTGCAACTGACCAAGCCTTGGATAAATTATGTTAATTTCATAGCCAGTAGTCGGTTTTATTTTCTCTCTTTCATAATAGCTTGACAAATGAAAGAAAACTTGCAAGTAAAGTGGCTCTGATGCTAAGATACCCTGTGCAGACAACACATTATGGAACTTAGATATCCTTGAATTTGTAGTTGAGTTTCTAGCTCGTATGGAATTAAATTCCTTCGTGGCATCACAAGCATATTTATATATTGTCTAAAACTGCTCGAAAGTTTTATCAGTTGAATTTCTTAAATATTCATTAGACTTTTAGGCGTTTTTAGAGGCTTTAAATATATTTTGTAATAATTTTTTACAAACTAAAAAAATAATAATTAATTTTTAAGTGAAATTAATATTAGTATATTCCTAAAAGTTTAAAAAACAGTGACGAAACTTGTTTTTGAAGGCTCAAAAAACGCCTAAAAATCTAAGGAAAATTTAGGAACTTATATTCTGAAGCTCTATTGAAAACCAATGATAGCTTGCTTCTTAGCGTTATAAAAACTTGATCGATCGCTTATTAACTGAAATATATCAAGTTAATTTTAGAAATTCAACAATCGATAGTATTGACTATCGAAATAATCGATTTTTAGTTGCTTATAACCCCCCACACTTCACTAACAGGGTATCAAAAACTTTGCTAAAGAGACAACTCAAACTGGAACTCGAGTTCGTCTCGGGACTTACAAGTTGCGCTATATAATTTGCAAAAGCGCAACAAATTGTTAATTTTCTTTTCTTTTAACTTCTACTCCCCTCCATCCTCCTCTGTACACGTTCACTAAGTCATTCGTCTTTGCATCTGTTTGTTAATTTGCATATTTTTGTGCCAGTTCCTTATATATTTTTTTAACGCTGACTTGCAATATAAATTTCAAATAATTGTTAAGCGCACAAAAGAAAATGTTGTATAAGAAGGAAATGGTAATAAATTCTAGGCTAATAAAGCAAATTCTTGGCCAGACTTGTGCCAATTTTTCCATTTCAATATTGGTTTTTGGCTTCAGCATTTTTAAACGTATCATGGAAGTAATAAATTAAGCCATCTAATTGAAAAATACTTTGATAAATGTTTAAAAAACAAGTTTGATGTTTGACAGAATCTATTTTGTTTGCTGTCCTAGCAGAGGGTACTATAATGTTGACACGAATTGTGCAATGCACTGAAGCAGACATTTCCGAACCAACAAGGTATACATATTCTGAATCAGCATGAATTGCCGAGTCGATATAGCGATGTCCGCCTGTCCGTCTGTTTCTATGCAAACTAGTCTTTCAGTTTTAAAGCTATCGTAATGAAACTTTGCACAGAACTGTCATTTTGCTGCAGACAGTACATGTTTCGGAACTGGCCGGATCGGACCACTATAACATATAGCTGCCATAGAAACGATCGGATGAAAAATGAGTTTTTGTATGAAAAACTTTTTTGCTTACGAAGATATCCTTACAAAACTTACCCAAACTAAGTCTCTGGAGAGTTTATACAATCTGTCCAAATAAAGTCAAAGTAGGACGACTATATCATATAGCTGTCATAGCAACGATCGGATGAAAAATGAGTTTTTGTATGAAAAACTTTTTTGCTTACGAAGATATCCTTACAAAACTTACCCAAACTAAGTCTCTGGAGAGTTTATACAATCTGTCCAAATAAAGTCAAAGTAGGACGACTATATCATATAGCTGTCATAGCAACGATCGGATGAAAAATGAGTTTTTGTATGAAAAACTTTTTTGCTTACGAAGATATCCTTACAAAACTTACCCAAACTAAGTCTCTGGAGAGTTTATACAATCTGTCCAAATAAAGTCAAAGTAGGACGACTATATCATATAGCTGTCATAGCAACGATCGGATGAAAAATGAGTTTTTGTATGAAAAACTTTTTTGCTTACGAAGATATCCTTACAAAACTTACCCAAACTAAGTCTCTGGAGAGTTTATACAATCTGTCCAAATAAAGTCAAAGTAAGACGACTATATCATATAGCTGCCATAGAAACGATCGGATGAAAAATGAGTTTTTGTATGAAAAACTTATTGCTCATACAAATTTTATATCAAAACTCAACAATTGAAAGTTTTTCTTATACTTCAAATGAAACATTCAGTAAAAAATTGAGTTTTCTATAAAAAAACCTTTCTGCTAGGGTATATACTAGCTTCGGCACGACGTTCTTTCTTGTTATTTGTATTCTAATATATAAATAAAGCAAAAAGCATGACCATATTGATGGTGTGATAATTTCGAATTTACCAAAAATTTCCATGGGATTTGTTTTGTCGCGCCAATTGACGCTTTATATGCCACACACACAGACACACACAGGCACACAAGCATACACACACGCACACCCAATCGGATTGTTGGCCAGGTATTTAGCATAAATTAAATATTTACCTTTTGCCTTGAAATCCCTGTCTAAAGAGACAGAGCACATTTGTGCAGGTGATTCATAGGCCTCTTCGGGGCCAAAAAGGGAAATCCATCAAATGAGCTGCCAACGCGTCGCGCAGTCAATACAAATTGATGCACAACCCCCCGACGCGTCGCACTACCCCCGGGGCCCCATATACATACCTAGCTTGGTATGTCGCTTGCGTTTATTTACTTAGCAAGAAGTGCCTGGAGAAGTTGGAGCTGCGAGGGGGTGGCCACAGGGACCTGATCGGGCGGGGGGAGTGGGTTAGACTGTAGACGTATCTGTGAGCATTATTCAATGTTTGCTGCGAACGTGCACAAATTACAAATTCAATGCACGTAGCCAACGGCGGCGGCGGGGCTTTAGACGGGTATTGGAAGTTGGGAGTTGGTAGCTGAAAAGATGTTGGCTGCTTCTGCTTGTATCTGGCTATGTTTACCGAGCGTCGCCACCATCATCGTCGCCTCAAAGCCCCCAAAAACAACAACGGCAGCAGCAACAGCAACAGCTTTCAACCAGCTGACGACACATTAAAATAATGTATTTTTAAATTTAACATTAATTGTCGTTGAATGGTTTCTGAATGGGCTCTCTCTCTCTCTCTCTGTCTCTTTCTCTTAGCCGTTTACCGTTGGGTGTCTTCGGGTCTTTTAGCCATCATCTGTTGTCTCTGAAGGAGTGCCGAACACACTCTACTCTCCCCCTCAACCGCACAGTGCATTAAGTCATCATTTTACTTGGATTTTCATTTTTTATTACATTTTTTGTTTTTTTTGGTATTTTTTGGGGGCAAAGGCAAAGATTTTCATAAATCGTTTGGCTCGTTGTTAATGTTTTCCATCTTTTATTATGACCACGCGATGGGGGAAATATGTTTTTTATGGCTTTGCCATTTTGCATGCATTAGCGAATGTCTTTCAGCGGGAGACAGGGGGGTGAGGGGAGAAAGCAAGGCAGCGGTTACTCCTCTAAAAGCCTGTTTAAGTGGAAATATTTGATTATGTTTGCGCAGCACTTGCAAAATTGCAATCAGCTTGCTTCAATATATCTTTAGAGTGCGTGTGAGCTCACGACGCAGAGATACATATGTATTTGTATGTTCATCAGGTGCTACCTATGTGCAATATAGTAATATGGGAAAAATATCTTAATGTTCATCGTATTCGATAATCAATAATTATTCAAAAGGCCGCAACCTAACTCAACCTTAAATATCCCAATTATTAGAAACTCGCAAAATGGAGGTAATCTAATGAATTTTTAATTATATAACTAAATATATATACATATATACTAGTTATAATGAAATTGATCAAAAAATAATGAAACGAATTAAATATTTTTTTTTTGTTTTTTATATATAAACATATTTATTTATTTTTATGCTACGTGTTAATTAAAGCACTTTCATAAATATCTCGGGCAAGGAACAGATAAATGCAGGAGTCTAAGAGTTTATTAAATCATTCGGCAGAATTTTAGGCATTAATTATTTAAATATTTAAAAAAAGGGATTTTATTTTATTTTTTTAAATAAAAATAATTTTTTTTATATTTCTTATTTTTCAAGAAGGCAATACAGTGCTGGCTCGAATCTAATAACATAATTGAATACATAGATTAATGGAGAACATTTAGAAGCCTACACAAAATTACAATTGAATCTAATAACGACACCAACACGTTGTGAGAATTTTATGTTGCGGCTTGTCTAGCTTATTTCAAGCTTTTTTCTGTTTTTTGACCACTGCATCTTTCTATATTTATTCACTCTTCTATATCATAGATTTTACTATCCAAAAATTGTGGGATTCCCATTTAGTTCCATAGACATAGAATATTTGTCTGTTATCTATACACCAAGAAAATTAAATGCCATTGAATTCAGAACATCGCCATATAATAAAATTCTCCCTAAAAACCAGAATAAAACTGTTTAATAGAAATAATTTCTAAATTTGAGAAATTTATTTCTTAAATTCAGAAAAATATAAGGTTAACTGCCTTTGACGACAAAAGTATGGCGATTTTGTACATTTAAGGGCATTTATTTGTCTGAGTGTAGTTTAAGCGATAATAGTTTAATGATATTTGCAAGAAAAATTGCAATATAGTTGAGTGTGGAATACAATTCTTATATTAATATTTAATATAAAAAAATCAAGTATTATTTAAAGACTAAGAAGGTTCCTGTGAACCAGAGATATATTACTTTTAAAAGTATTTGTAGTCTAATATTTAGCAGCAAGCAAAATATTTTTTATGATTTTATGATTATATTTATATTTATTTTTCTTATGATTCTATTTATCTATAATTTTGTCATATCTTTCTAATATAAATTGATGCAGGAGACATTTAGTTTCTAATATTTCTAACTAATTCAAGTAGTTATTGTTGCTTTTAATCCCTGAAATCGCTTTCTAAACGAATGCCGCTTTCCGCATTGTATCTACTTACATTCAATATCCTTAATCATATTTAGTTACCTAAATTTCAAAGCCATAAACAATGATTAATTGTCAGCTGTATAGCCGCAGGAGATATTTGGGGATTTGTCTTTGGCGAAAGCCACTTCAAATCTGCTTTACAAGTGGCTGAATCAATAGCTAATCCCAGCAACAAGAAGCTCCTTTATCCGGTGCTAAGCCCCCGCCAAGCCCCTCCACACCACTTGGCGAGCATGCTCGACATTCACAACGGGCAGTTAATGTTCGATATAGTCGTAAGTGGCCATCCAGAAGCCGGGCTAGAGAGAGTTCTCCACTTTCATTGGATTTGCCAAACAAGCTATAATCATGTGGTGCTGTATTTAATTACTGCCAGCCCCGTATTCCAATTGGAAATTGCTGCGGGTTGCGGGTTGTGGGCCACGGGCTGCTGGGGCGTGTGTGGATGGGTAGCATCCGCAACTCCTCAGCCAGCGAAATTCTAATGCGCCATAATGCCAGACACAATTGAGTCATTAAGCCGCAATCTAATTA
This sequence comes from Hirtodrosophila histrioides, assembly GCA_037075165.1. Lineage (NCBI taxonomy): Eukaryota > Metazoa > Arthropoda > Insecta > Diptera > Drosophilidae > Hirtodrosophila > Hirtodrosophila histrioides. The sequence continues at coordinate 1,696,468 of JBAMCL010000491.1, forward strand.
AGCCCAAAAATGTGAACGGCAATCCAGGAAGAAAAAAATGAAATATAAAAAAAGAAGAAAAAGCTGAACTGCAGAGCAAGAGCTGCTAGAGATTTGCTCTTGTGGCTTGTTCTTTGACCCACAGTGGAGTTGGGAAAAACAAGAAATATAGAGAGATGAAATATCCAGAAGGTCTAACGTCTACGTTCTTTTACGGCACTTTAACGTGACCATTTTAGCAGCCATTTTGTTTTACATTTCGTGGCTAAGATTTATTTCTAGTCTGTCTGCGACCACGTAGGTCATTAAATGGCTTAGAAATCGCGGACATCAACTTTCCGGGCCAGCTCCGCACGTCACGTCACGGCCCGTCCCGGCCCGTCCCGGCTCAGCCCGGCTTGTTTTTAAATGAACCACAAAATGACTGTGAAACGGGCGGCACGCACCATCTGTTGGCGTGGTACAATGGGCAAAAGTAAAACAAAAGTGGTCAAAAATAATAAGCGGTTAGCTAAGGGGCTTAGGGGTCATCCACATATTACGTAATCACATTTTTGCCCCTTTTTGATACCCTCCCTCCACATGTAATCAAGCATAATCATTTATCTGACATCCTCCCCTCCCCATCCTATGATTACGTAATCCTTCAAAATGAATTTGATCCGAAATTTAAAAAACAAAATTAGTGTAAAAGAGTAATCTTTTCTTAATATAAAAAATGGAGTTTCTTAAATTCCGAATTTTCTTATTTATTTTATAAGCTATCATTTATTTTTATTGGTCAGCAGGATAGGCAAGCCTTTACCAGATTCTACAGAGGTTACCTAAGTCCAATAGCCTTCCTGCGGGCTTCCTTCGGGCTTCCTGCTATAAATAAAATTATGCGAAGGATTCAGAAAAATGCAGACTTACTGTCCATGGCTACAAAAGTAAGGCGATTTTCTGCATTTTACAACATATTTAGTTTTCTGAGTGTATTCTTCCCAAATAATAGTGACAAACATTTTTATGTGAAATAGATTCGTTAGTGGAATTCAGAACAGGTCCAAATATTAAGTTGAACCTACTTTATTGGACTGTTTACTAAATATAGTAGTTTTTAGTCTTATCACTAATCTTTATCTTTCGTTTGTTTGGTAACTTCAGGTTCGTTTTCTGTTTATAAAGCATTTTTCTAAAATATCTTTCCTGTTTTCCTAAATTCTGTAACCCTATTCAACTTATTAAATGTTTACAGGTACATTTTATTAATATATTTATTCAAAATTTTACCATTTAAGCCCATTATTGCGCTGCTGTCTTGGCTCATAGAGTTTGTTTGGGCTACGGAGCATCGAAATAGATACAGTTAATACCACAAAATTATGTCTAATGACGGTTTCGTCTTACATGACGAAAACTGACGGTTGTTGTGGCTGAGTTTGAGTTTGCGACTGAAACTGACGTCTTTTGGGTTTTGGTTAGTTGTGTATCTATTAAGTGCTGGTAATTTATAATGGCTCCCAAGTGGGGCCGCAAGTTAAAGGTCAATGTTTCTCTCTCTCTTTCTCTTTATCTGTGCGTGCTGATACTCTCTTATTATTATTAATAAGCCAATGGATTGGGCACTTACCTTCAACTTTAGCCAGGGCCAAAACGGATATCGTTTGGAGTGCCGGCACAGCCCAGGCAACCAAATGAAATAAATGCGATTTATTTTCAATTGCCTCGTGGCCCCATTTAAGCCCCGCGGCCAGGAACCAGGCAAAAGCCAAACAGGACCACCACGCAAAGGCGGCCATGCAACAGAAATACAAAGCCATGAATAATACGGTGCAGGCGGTGGTCTGCCGATGACCCTGTGAGAGGATGCGAGTCCAAAAAAGACGCACACACAAATACAAAAAAAAAAAACGAGAAAGAGAAAAGAAATGAAGGAAGTTGGTAAATAAAAAATGAAATTCGTTTCACCTGTCCAAGTGCTCGGACTTGCCGGCAACTTACCTGCGTTATGGTGGACATCATCTGCAGCCTGCCGAGCTTCACTGGCGGCGGAAATGGCTCCCGGCACGACACCGAATCGCCCGCACCCAGTCCGGCCACATAGGCACAGCCGACGACCAGATAGCAAACGGCCAGGAAGACAATCGCACGCTCCGGATAGCGAAAGCGGGACGAGTCTATCAGAAAGGTGAGCACCTGCCGGAGAGTAGGGGAAAGAAGAAGATGGAGAGTCGTATTAAAGGAGGCCACATATTAAATATGAATTTACATTTAATTAACTCTATAATTATAATAAAGACGCCGCCACGCAGATTGCCCAGTGCATAGTGGCTTAAAAATGCATTAGGAGGGGGGTCATGCAGTGGCAGGGGCAACTTCTTGGGGCATGATCATTAGGCACTACACATTAGCCGATTGTTGTGCAATTTATTTGATCTGAGCTCATTTGTAGCATGTTTTCTGGCCAAGCGAGCTGGCCTTAATGAGAATTCTTGCCAATGGCATTAAGCAGCTGGCAAAGCGATGGGTTGACTTTGGCTAAGATTCGCATTATACATTTAATAATGTATTTAGGCTCAATTTCCCATTAAGCTGCACACAAACGGCTTGACAATTCTTTAGGCTTTAAAGACAATTTCAATTAAATGGCGCCCAGCCCCACAGTCAACCAACCGCATTGATGAGCCGCAAGAGCCAGAAAACACCCACACAGCCAGACAGACAGACAGACAAACCAATTCGACATATAAGCCCAAAAACAGAGACTGCAATTTCCCAAAACCAGAACCAGAACCAGAAACAGAACCCAAACTCCCAATCCAACTGTCTCTGCTGATTACGCACCATTTAAATGAATTCATTACCATTTGGACTAAGCCCCAGCTGAGCCTTGAGCCTTTTGTCTTTTGTCTCTTGTCTCTTATATAACCAATTCAGCCCACTAAGTAAAGCCATTTAATTTGATCATTACAAAACTATCAGAGAAACATTGGGGGCGCAGTGTGGAGCCAGTTGTTTTCATTGCATAATGTGCTGCCATTATTATTATTACGACCAAGAAACATTTGAATTATTCATAGATGTAACGCATGACAATGCGCAAGTATTCTCATTTGTAAAGATATTCTGCACAGGGTATGTGTTTATAGTTAAAGTTTTAGGGCTAATGTGTATATATTAAATATGATATTTAGTGAACGCATTAATGATAGCAAGTCAACTGAAACCACACATGTCTTCATATAACTGAATAATTTAGACAGTCCAATTTTCAACAGATTTTAGCTGCTGTTTCTACGAGATACATACTCCAACACTTCTGAAATTTAGGACACAGTTTAACAACACTATCGCACAGATTGTGGCTGCTTTTTCTACCAGATACACACTCCGACACTTCTGAAATTTAGGACACAGTCTAGTCAAACTATCGCACAGATTGAAGCTGCTTTTTCTACGAGATACATACTCCAACACTTCTGAAATTAAGGATCCAATCTAGCAACACTATCGCACAGATTGTGGCCTCTTTTTCTACCAGATACACACTCCGACACTTCTGAAATTTAGGACACAGTCTAGTCAAACTATCGCACAGATTGAAGCTGCTTTTTCTACCAGATACATACTCCAACACTTCTGAAATTAAGGATACAATCTAGCAACACTATCGCACAGATTGAAACTTCGCTTAATCCCAGATACACACTCCGACACTTCTGAAATTTAGGACACAGTCTAGTCAAACTATCGCACAGATTGTGGCTGCTTTTTCTACGAGATACATACTCCAACGTTTCTGAAATTTAGGACACAGTCTAGTCAAACTATCGCAGAGATTGAAGCTGCTTTTTCTACGAGATACATACTCGAACACTTCTGAAATTAAGGATACAATCTAGCAACACTATCGCACAGATTGAAACTTCGTTTAATCCCTGATACACACTTCGACACCTTTGAAATTTAGGACACTCATGCAAGTGTTTGTTAGCCACCTATACTGTCTTTCTGACAATTATTCTAGAACAAATCAAGAAATGGTTGAAGTAAATGGAAAATGTTTCTTATGACATTAGTTTCAGAATTCATTTTCCAGCTACAGGGTATCTGCTAGGCTTGCATTACTGTGCATTTGCTGACGCTTTGAGCTCTTAAATTATACTACGCCTATGCCTACATCTAATTCCCGCCCACGCTTTATCGTCTTGCTCATTTGCATGCGAAATTTATGCCTGTGATTTTGGGTGTGTGTGGTTGAGTTTTTGTAACGCATTTGTTGACATTCAGAGACAAACACAAGAAATAAAACAAAACAAAAAAAAATGAATTGAATTGAATTGTTTATTTATGCCAAACAACTCGTGAAAGGATTGCAGACAGGTCTCAACAAAAGGCCAAGGGTTACCAGAGCGCGTATTCTCATGGAGTTGTGTTGTCTATTTTAGATGATTTCCCCGCCATTTAATGCTTTGCTCAGTTCACAAAATTGCTACACAGTACGCACACACACACCCCCCACTCCATAGAATCCCCACACTCCCCATACTCCCACACTTTGCTAGCAATTTGTTATGCCACGCATGCTGCTCATTTCATTTGTAGTCGGGGGCGTTGGGCGTGGCCGCTTGTAGGTGTGACTGCAGAAATTGTAGCTACAAATGAACCGAAATAAGCAAAGCAGCCAACAGTCGGAAACAGTCAACACAGCGATGACTCCCAGCTCCAGCTCCAACTCCGTCTACTGGGCCAAAAATTATGCGTTCCATGAGCTTCAGCTTGGCTTTTGTTGTCATCTCATCGTCGTCGTGATGGGCGTGGGCAGCTCTTTGATAAACATGGGGCGTAGTTAGTCAGTTTCCGGCTGACATTTAACTAGGGCTAGAACCTACACATGATATGGGCACCCCCAGAGAGGGTGGCTGAAAGCAAAAGCTGACAAACTAAGATATGGGGAGTTCAAGTGAATGCAATATAAAATGTAGGAATTCTAGATTGAGTTTTTAAAGTGAGGAAAAAATTGCTTTGTTTTTCTACCATCCCATCTTTGGGAAGCTTTGTATTGGTTTCTGCCTTTATAATTTAACTTTATGCAAGATCTTTATTGTTTTTCAAAATACTACACAATAACTTGAGTATTTTTTGATCTGTTTATAAATTAGATATATTTAGATTAGACTCAAAATGGGCTCATTCAGCAGAACTTATCGCTGACTGATTACCGCTGCTCTCGAACTGAGGAACTTCAATGAGAATTTAGTTTATAAAAGCGATAAAAATGAGCTTGCTTAATCCTTCACAAAAATCAAATCAGTCAGCAGTCAGCAAAGCAGCGTAAATCAGTCAGCGCTTAGTTCTGCTGAATGTGCCCATTCTGCTTATGATTACTTGACAAAATACAATATACGTACTTCAATATACCACTTAGGCTAATTTTCTGAGATATTATCAACTTTGTTTGATCTAAATACCAGCTCTCCTTCAGCTTCCCTCTGTTTATTTGTATAGCTCACTTTTAATTTGTCCAAAATTGACCAACTCCGCTCCATGAATTATTCAATTCCCTTGAAGCTTGTATGAGTCTGCATTATCTTAAAGACCACTCAAAGTGACCTTTTAACTCGACTGTTTTGCATCCCATCTCCATCTGCAGGCAACTCCCAACTGACCAACCCAACATTTACCCACACAAATTTTAGCCACACCTCTAATGGTCAAGTTTAATGTTTAATTTCAATTTCAACGCCGCTGCGGCTCATAAATTTCTAAAACTAGTCATTAAAATCAGCCAAAACGAAAGCGTCCTCACTCCCCACCCAGCCCGCCCCTCTTTGTTTTAGCCACGTTGGTTTGTCCAGCGGTTGCCAGTTGTGAATTTTGCATAGATTATATTAAACTTTTCAATGCTTGTATATTTTACTTTTTTTCTGTGGTTTTCATTTCAAATTCAAACTAAATGACGGCCCCATTTGCATATAGCCAAAGAGACAACAACAATTTTAAAGGGGGGCCGGGAGGAGACCCACTTTTTTGTTAGGGGGTGTAACGTCGTCGTTTATTTTAGCGCCTATGATTAGCATAAAGCTTTACACCGGTTTTTCTGAATTTGTTGAAAGAAATAATTGTGGCATAAATTGTGATAAATGTTTATGGAGTCGATTCGTTTTGACAATTATGCATTTTTTTTTGTAGATACCCTGTATAAATTGGTTCAAAATTGTGTGTAACATATTGGCCATGTTCACCAGCATGCCTTGATCCCTGATAATTTATCTGATTACTATGAACTTTCTGGGGAACGCGACTGATACGGTATATCGATACTAAATTTTTCGTATCATGGTCTATGATCTATATTGTATCATAGAAAAAGTTCGATCCATTTGAATGATCAGCTGTTCTTATCGAAATGCTGCTTTAACTATTGATTATGGATCATTTATGTTAGTGAAAATGGCCATTGATAAAGTCATCGCCGACTGCATACAGTATATAAATATATTCCTGATCACTTGCATCACAGCAATCAATACAATTTTCTCCCTTTTCTTATCTTACTGCTTTTTATCCGCGTTTTTAAAGAACAACTTCTGAAATTTGGTACACATAACTCACTGTTTCTCAACTATATATTCTGAAATTTTCAGATCAATTGTTCAGTAAATATAGAAGTTATTAACAACTAACGAAAGCAGCTTGGAGTGTATATTTGTACGAGAGTACTTCAGTCCTGTTTAGAGGGTATTTGCTTGTCCAGCATATCACCACCTTTCTACAAGATCATTTCTGAATTTTTTGAATATTTTTTGACATTTTATGGTTTTTGCTTGTCGAGTTGTCGCTTAAATGATTACAAATATGTTTATGCTATCATTTAAATGTGCATATTTAACATAAATTTAATTGTCGTTCATATTTATGGAAATGATAAACCAAAATCAAACAAAATGTCAAACTGTTCAACCGAAAGTCTTTTTAGAACTGCAGGAACTTTTATTTTTGTGAACTTTGTCAACTAGTATTGCTCAGGTCGGCATTGCAGTTACTTTTGTCACCATGACACGGCATATTTGCTCACATCCTGATGACTGTCTGCCTGTCTGTCTGCCTGTCTGTCTGTCTGTCTGTCTGTCAACATGCGCCTCACTGAGCTTCTGTTTCAGGTTTTGTAATTAAGAAAAGTCATCAAAGTCAACAACGTGCTGACTGACTGACTGACTGACTGCCTTCCCCGCCCGCTCGTTTATTTGTTGTCAACATTATCAGGCTCTACCCTAACCCTACCCCCCCGAGAACACGCCTTCCCCTGTTTGTTACGAGTATGTCACACTATTCCACTAGGCTGCTTCCCAGTGACATCCATTGCCAACCCATTGAAAGCCCATTACAGCCCCAGTCATTTCCTTTTCGCTTTCATTGAAAAACAAATGTCATGTCTCTCATCTCATCTCATCTTGTCTCATTTTCATTTTCATTCTCATCTCATTCACATTCCCATTCTCATCTAATGCGTTTAATGAAAAAGGTGTTGATTGTTGACTGTTGTCTCTCATAGCCGCTGTCTCAGTCGCAGTCTCCAGGCTATAAGTTGAGCTCAGATTCCACGACATTTTACTTGTCAGATGGCAAAAGTCAACGGTGAAGTTTACACAGAGAGAAACTTGCGAAAAATATATTTGTTTGGTTTTAGTTTGACTTGCGTTCACGAAATTGAAATAAATGTGCTTGTTTATATTTTAGTTGATACTTTTAACTAGATACCATAGAACTAAGCCCTAAGGACCTGTCACCTGTGTCTTTGTCATTACAGTCCATTGGAAAAGTAGAGTAAAATGAAAGAAGTCATAGTAATGTCTTTCATTCTATACAAACACCCCCAAGCAACTTACCTACTCTGAAGTCATCGAAAACTCAATCAACCTTCAACTTTAAACTCAATGGAGCTTCATTTGGCCCCACACACACAATAAATGGTAAATTGGGTCAATGCTGCTCCACATTGTGAAATATTTCATTATTCTGAAGCACAAAGATAAATAATATTTCAGTTTTATTTTTCCATGTCAGTCAATATTGACATTAAAGCTTTCAATGCAATTTTCTAATGCACTCGACTCTTATATTTTTTTTGTTGGAAATAATTTCCCAATGTCATTTTGTGTACTTCTTTGGCACTGCAGTGTTGTTGCCTGTGTTTATTATCACAAATATTCAGCGAGCTTATTAAAAATAGCAAACAGAATTCACATGTCATAAAAACTAGAAATAAAAGCATACAAAAACAACTAAGAACGACTATATTCGGAGTGCCGAAGCTATATACCCTGCTGCAATGTTTTTTTTATACAAAACTCAATTTTCGTCTAATTGTTCCTATGTTAGATAAATGGACCGATTTTGATGAAATTATAGGAAACTATATGATGTATAATAAAACTCTCACTTGGTTTGAAGGTAATATTTGTATAAGCTACAAGTTTTTCATACTAAAATAAATTTTTCACCCGATTGTTCCTATAGTAGCTATATGATAAAGCGGTCGGATTTTGACCAAATTTGCTTGGATTATATTAACTGTTTAGAGACTCGGTTTGGGTAAGTTTTGGGAGGATATATTCACAAACAAAAAAGTTTTTCATACAAAAACTCATTTTTCATCCGATCGTTCCTATGGCAGCTATATGATATAGTCGTCCTACTTCGACCATATTCGGGCAGATTATATAAACTCTCTAGAGACTCGACCTTGGTGAATTTTGTGAGGATATCTTCGTAAACAAAAAAGGTTTTCATACAAAAGCTCATTTTTGATCCGATCTTTTCTATGGCAGCTATGTATATGATATAGTCGTCCTACTTTGACCACGTTTAGGCAGATGGTATAAACTTTTTAGAGATTCGCTTTGGGTAAGTTGTGGGAGAATATATTCACAAACAAAAAAGTTTTTCATATAAAAACCTAGTTTTCGACCGACCATTCCTATGGCAGCTATATGTTATAGTTAACCGAACCGGCCGGTTCCGACATATGTACTGCCTTCTTTAAAAATAATGATCGGTGCCAAGTTTTATTACGATAGCTTTAAAGCTGAGAGACTAGTTCGCATAGGACATCGCTGTATCGACTTGACTATTCATGCTGATTCAGAATATATATAATTTGTTGGCTTGAAAATGTCTCCCTCAGTCCATCACACATTTCTTGACAGAGTTATAATACCCTCTGCAAGGGTATTAAAATATATATATGTTTTACTATGAGCATAAAAGCTTTACAAACAAATTGAAATGTGAAAATTGCTGGGTAGTGAAAAGGATATTGGAGATATGACATCAAATTTACGAGTCCTTGAATTTGATAAGTTGTGCTCTGTTGCCAAAATGAAAAAAAGTGTATTGGGCTAGTGCAAAAGTATTGTCTATATGTTCATTTGGGCTTCCTTTCGATTTCAATTGTGGGTTGCCACAAAACAGCAATTTGAGCTATCTGGCAACTCGATATAGTTCACTATTTGTGCGTTAAGTTGGCTGCGTCAGAATATTCCTTGAATTGAGGACTATTTCAATGTGAAGCATATAACTGTAATTGAAAGCCAGTTATGCCAAATTGGGACTGCGTTTGTAAGGATTGTTAGATGTTTAGAGTACATTTGTGGCTTTTGTTAGCTGGTATTAACTCTGGTTTGTTACACAACAAAGCCATTCCACTGACATGCGGGTATCATCTAAATTTCATGAATTACCATTTGTGCAAAAGTTGCATGCAGCACAGCACAACACAACAATGGAACACAACAACAAAATAAACAAACATAACACAAAACATTTCCATCATCATCAATGCTGAGAGTGGAAATGAAAATGTCAGAGGCGGGGCGGGGCGGGGCGGGGAGGTGTGGCAGGCGGGTGACCGTCTCGCTGGAAAAGCTTATGGGGGAGAAAGTGAAACCCGCAGCAGCCTGATAAATGCTCGCAAAATGCAAAATGAACACTCAGGAACATAATCATAATCATAAAAAAATAAGTAGAGTATGCCCGGCTGTATGGAGTGGGGATCTAAATGTGAATAAACAGCATGCCGAACAAAATAATAATTTGCGCACAGTTTTTGCACTGATATGCGTTGCCACGCCCCCCTCACAGACACACACACACTGCCGCCTGCCGTCTGCCACTGCCACTGACAATGGCCGACAAATTACATACAACGCAAAATTTATCACAGAAGAATGCGAAAATAAAAAAAAAACAGAATAGAAATTGTATGTATAGGGTGCCGTAGACTTGATACTCTACCAGGGATGCTAAACAACAAAGTTCTCCTATGAAAAGTGCAAGGAACAGCAAGGATACTTATACAAGAACTCAATTTTTAAACGATCATTCCTATGGCAGCTATATGATGTACGGAGAGGAAGCACAATCCTTATAGATATTATATGGTCTTACAATAAGTCAATCCTGGTTTAAGTGAGCAGCAGGAAAAGTTTTAATTTTCCTGTCCCAGCCACCATAACCTAACCTAACTTATGTGATGAACTAATTCAATTTTGATCACACTTGGTGAACTTGTAAGTAGCATAAAAACTTAGAATTGAGTTAATTGAGTTAACTTGAAAAACATAAAGGTATTTTAAACAAAAACTCAATTTCTAATCGATTATTTAGCTAAATGATGTAGTCATCACTATAACCAAATCTAACCTAACTTATATGATGATGTATTTCAATTTTGACCACATTTGGTGAGCTTGTAAATAGCATAATCATTGAGTTAACTTGAAAAACATAAAGGTATTTTCTTCAAAAACTCAATTTCTAATCGATTATTCACCTAAATGATGTAGTCACCTGATCACATTTGGTGAACTTGTAAAAAGAATAATCACGAAAAATTGGGAGTTTCGTTGAGATATCTTGAAAAACAAATAAGTATATCAAGCAAAACCCTAATTCTCAGTCGAAGGTAGCTATATAATAAAGAAACCTGCTTTTTAACCGAACTTGGTGAACTTGAGGATATAAACTAAAAATTTGTGAGTTTGGTTAAAATATATTGGACAACAACAAAGTTTTGCATGTCATAATTGAATTACCGCTTGAACGCTGCAATGGCAGCTATTAGATCTAGTAATCCAATCGGAAGAGGAATTTTTCGGGGAGAAATTTAATAGAATAAAATAGATGAACTTGACTAGATCAACTGATACTAATCAATAATAGCAACATTTTATGGCGTCTGTAAATTCTCCCTAAAAGCGTTGCACATTTGGAGACAAAGTTATAATACTTATAGAAGGGTATAAAAAGAAACTCAAAAAAGCCCAACAGCACGGGCAGAACTATGCAAAACATGTCGCACTGAAAGTGACAATGTTCCCTCCGTTTGACGTTGCCCCTCAGCCCGCATGTGTGTGTGTGTGTGTGTGTGATGAATGTAGCTCAACTTTATGACGTGTAGCATGCCCCAACACTATGAACTGTTACTTGGCTCACCTCCCCTACACCCACGAAGAGATCAGCAGCAGGCAATTTGTTCTGTTGGCCGAAAATTTTGATAGATGTGTTGGTTGGGCCGCCCCGATGATTGCTCAAGTGCTCTGAGAATTACGATAAAAGACAGCCTAGGCTGCCAATTTTTTGTTCTTGATTACCCTGGCCAGGTTATGGCCTTTTCCCAGCCAAATTGATTTTTTATTCAAATTTATTTCGTCATTGGATTCAGTTTTTTTTATATGTTGCACAAGCTGCATGATGGATATGTGAAAGGTATATATGTCATGGAAGGATAAGCTGGAAACAAAAGGTGGCAAATTTCTGAGCTTTGACTGAGTTGAGGTTTCAATAAAGAGGAAAAAACGTTAAAATAAGGCGATGATTTGCATATGTGAAAGTTGAATCGGGCCATTTGGAATGAGTTAAATGGATAAAAATGAGTAATTGAATATGTAAATATGTTATGTTGATTCGACAGGTGGCTGAGCATAATGATTTATGCCCCAGAATTAAACAAATAAATTTGTTGCCATTTTAAAAATTCAATTTCAATGCATATTATACGAAAAATAATATAACTTATGCCTTGAAAACACATAAACTTGTTGATATGAAAAGAAGGATTTTGACGCCTCTTAGAAACATAATGAAGATGTAATTTATATTTATTAAAAAGACTTTCTATTCCTGCTATTTTTCAGGTAGTTCAAGGATTTAATATACAAGGATGACAATTCCACAGCTATTTAATATTACTACAAGCTCTTTATCCCAAGGCATTGTTGAATGTATCTGTAAAATATCCTAGAGCCTTCTAAGCCGTAATATTTAAAGTTGGTTGCTTTGTTCGCTGCGTGCCTTCAATACCAGCAGCTCGGAATCAGCTTTTACATATGCAACCGACAGGCAAATACGCCAAAAGGCAAACTACACGCCCACCTGGCTGGGCAGCTGGCAAGGACACCAGAGCTGACACCTGCCCCAAACAAACAACGCCGCAGGGATACAAAGTGGCGGAGATGATGAGTAGGGAGTAGAGAGAGAGAAGATGCGAAACAGAAGTTATTCAGCTGTATTCAAGAGGGAGGAGGGGTACCGCATATGTTTTGCCAAGTTTATTGAAAAATATGCGCTGACAGGTAATATGTCAATGCGTGGGATTTGCCAAAGTGCCAACGTTGCCTCCACAGCATCCTAATAGACTCGCTGCAGGAGACGCAGGATCTCTTGCTTGGCTAAGGATATGCAAACGCTGCCATAAAGTTGTTTGCTGTTCGCCTGCGAACCTGCGCCGCCGTCGCCCCCCTGAAGCTATGTTTTTAAGCTAAAGAAAATATGGCAGCACTCAGGCGAAAGGAGGCAGCATCCTTGGCTGTGGATGAGGTTAGGGATTGGGCTAAGGATGATTGACAAGACTGCAGTCTGCAGTTCTGTCTCTCATGATTTATCGCCCTCAAATTGAAAATTGAGTGCCTGACATTCTGCCACAGACGAGCGCGCATTAATATTGCAAAAATCATTTTCTACTTACCGTGAAAAGACAACTGGCCACACAGACAGCCGCCCAGGAACCAACCCAATAGCGTAGTACCGTCCTTTCTCGCTCCGGAAAGAACATCGCATGACACGGTGCGCCACAATCGTGCAGATCCTGTAAGGAAAACCCAATTGAATGGAAATCAAAATGAAAATGTAGATGAGTAAGTGAAACAGCATTGCGGAAATTAATTTGCTTTGGTGCGTAATTAATTAGGCTTACACATTGAAGGATTCAAGGTATATCTAGATTAATAATGATTGGGTGGCAATAGGCGGAAACAGAGTGTAGCGGCAGCTGTCTGTTTAAAATCCAGCATTACAATTCTTTATCATTAAACATTAATTTTAAGCCGCTTTGCAATTGTCATAAAAATCGAATAAAATTTGTATACAATATTATTGAGTTTTCTTGTTTTTTATACTAATTAAATATATTATTAAATATGTGCAGATATTAAAAAACTAAGTAGAAATTTATAAACAAAATAATAATGCAGAGAATTGCAGCATTTTATGTATAAATAGAATTAAATAATAATAAAAAACATTACAAAATAGTTAATTTTTATGATCGCATATTTACGGCTTAAATATTTTTATGTTTAAGCTGTTTGTGTTTTTTTTTTTTGTTATAAACAGCTTCAGTCGAGTTTGAATTTCATTCAGGTCAGACCTATTTTTTCTCCAAAAATTTTTCTCAATTTTTTGTTCGGAAAAATAAAAAGTGGAAATTAAGCTTTTATTGTCGTGTGTTCGGAAAAGCAAATTCTGTTTTTTCTCTAGTTGTCATCAATCTTTCTTTTCTTGAATTCGAATCTCTATTTCAGAGTCTTGTTCTATTGTCCAAATTTTTACCTTCGCAGCCTACTTGCAGAGGTTATCGCCCGGCCGTTCACTCCTTGGTTGCCCCGCTTGGGGGGTATCCTAATTAATGCCTACCAAGAAAAATCTTAAGGAGTTCCGTAAGCCCAAGTCTGCAGAAGTAGTGGTAACGGAGGCTCGCATTGAAGGTAATCGGACTTCTCTCAGCTGTTTGTAACAAAAAAAATGTGTGCACTCTTAACAATAAATATGAATTATTGTTAGAATATTGAACATTTGCAATTGATTAAGTTTAGCACTTTAAGCTTTTCAAAATTTCCGGTAAAAGTTCTCCGCATCCTTCGAAATAATTCACATCCTTATGGTTGTGCACTAAAAATCTGTTTCCGAGTCAAATCTGTGTTTTATACTTATGTCGTACTTCATTAAAATTCAAATTTGCATTTTGCCTTGGCATATAATATATTTTTTTTTTCATTTTCTGGGCCACAAACTGCTGGCAATTTAAAGGCGCTCTCGATATTATTTTGCCTGCTGCAAAGTTTTCTTCATTTTTTTTTCTCTTGTTGTTGGTTAATGTTATTGCATGTGCCACAAATATGCGTAAATATAGCCAAGTCTCCCTCTTTCAGTGACTGACTGACTGGCTGCCTGCTTATCATTAACATCATTATATGAAATTTGTTGCCGTTGCTGTTGTTTTCTCTTATTTGGGCCTCAACTCGCGCCAGATAAAACGCGTTTAAGGCGAGGATGTCGACAGGCTCCTCCCCGTTACCAACAACATGAAAAAAGAACGCAATTTGCGCCGCTAACCTAACGATGATTGCCCCAAGTGAAGAGGGCAGCCAGGGACAGTGCCAGGCAGCAGCAGGACTAACACCCAGGATCAGAGGGAACTGCGGGAAGCGCATTGTAAATTTTTAATGGGAATTCCAAATAATGCGCAGACCGAGCCCGTAAAATTTTGGGGTTGCTCTTTGACAGAGCGGCCCCTTTAGCCCCACAGAAAAAAAACTGCTTAGTTTTTTATACTCTATTCCTAAAGGAACGGAAGAGTTTATGGGGCTTAGCTCAGTTTTATAAATACACTAGCTATTATTAAAAGGTTGGCATATACTTATGTAGAATCTAATTAATTATAATTACCAAAATTTATCCGACCTTTTCTGGTTTCCCACTTATACATTTAAGATTTTAAAAGGATTTTCCCTTAATTTTTCTGATTTTGATTATGGGCAATCTTAATGGCAAGTGTATTCAATCCCAGATCAAAGATCAATGGAAGGGGAAATACTTAAAAGTATGTAGTTTAATTCCCAAATTGTCTCCACAAGTGAGGAAGAGGCCATTTTCTTCCATATTTCTACTACCTTGTGAAGAAAATCTTATCATAATGGCAAGTGATTTTTTTCCTAGATCAAAGATCAATGAAAATGGAAATCCTCAAATTGTCTCCGTAAGTGAGGAAAAGACCATATATATATCTTCCACATTTCAACCACCTAGGAAATAAAGTCTTATCACAATGCCTAGTGAATTCAATTCTAGATCAGAGATCAATACAAATGGTAATCCTTGAAGGAAATTTACCTCCCAAATTGTCTCCGTATTAGAGGAAGAAGATATAATCTTCTGCATTTCAACTACTGATGATCCTTTTTAAACTTCTTTGCCACTTCTCACCAGTGATTACAGGGGAAACAGAGTGTACATCAGTCGGTAGCTTCGGCTTCAACCTTCTTGTTTTTTGGCATTGGCTTTAGACCGTCAACAGACAGTCAGACAGCGGCAGCAGCCAGTCCATTGGCTATACCCCCCCGGCATCCCCTTATCCGCACGCCCCTTGGGCTGCATACGAAATGAGTTCAAAGTCAGTTGGAGGCAAGTTAAGTCTGTTGCCGAGATGCGGAGATGCGTGAGGCACAAACATTTGCAGATGTGTCGGGCGATCTGCATCTGATGCAGATACATTTCGTATTCGCAGTTGTCAGTCAGAATTTTTGTGCTGTTTGTTTGCCTTTCTCTCGTTGGCGAGTGGCGAGTGGCGAGTGTCTGTGTGCGTATGTGGTTCTATCTAAAATTCAAATCTCATGTGGTTTACAATGCCTCTGCAGGCGCTGTTGCCGCATTTCACAATGCAATTTGCGGGGTTGTTTTACAGGGTTTCAGGGTTTCCCGCGGAGTTCAAGGTTGTAGCCGCGGGGTTGCCATACACAATAATGTGTCTCGTAATATCATTAAATTGCATTCATTGCCAGAGCTTGTCAGGTTGATGAATTGTGCACGCAGGGTAAGTACTAATTTGGGTTTGCGTCAGCTGTACAAACAGCTGCATACCCTACATTTTTGTTGAAGACATTCAATTTGGTTGAGTTTGCGGAAACTTTAATGAACTCCAAAAAGACAAACAGACGCCTCTGCTATGGCCAATTACAGCACTAGAGCCTGGCGCGGCAAACAGTTAGAACAAAAGCGCCAAAAGACAACGTGGCCCAAAGGAGTTACAACGACACCAACACTGACCACAACAAAAGCCCTGGGACTTGCACATTGCATTGTTAGGCCTCCGTCTGGGTTTGTTTCGGACTCTGGGCTCTATACCCTCCAAACTGTCCCCCTTCTACTCACACCTCACACCTCTCCCTGTCCCCTGGCCACAGGTCCGGCTGAGGCCCATTGTTTTCGATTTTTATGAGGCATGTATAAATAATTGCGCCCAAAGGCCGCCGACATAAGTTTTCATGCCGGCCGCGTGGACGAACAACAACAACAGCAACAACAACGACAACTAAAACGCCAAGCGGCTAAACTGGGACCCGCTTCCCGTTGCCACGCCCACTCCCTTGCGCCCCGACGTCGCCCTGGCGTCGCCAGCCGCTGCAACAAAACATTTTTCCTTTTCTTCTCTTTTTTTTTGTATTTTTTTTGGCTGCCGGCTACAAATAAAATATAAAATGGCAGCGAGCTGCAAGCATTTAAGGAGTTTTTAATTTATTATAAATAAATTTTATGCCCGGCAAGTTATGGGCCTAGTGTGTAGAGCGGTAGAGGGGTAGAGCGGTAGAGGGGCGCAGGTAAGGGCTGACTTCTAGTTGGAATATTGAGGGGCGTGTTGATGATGGGCAGCCTGCAAATTATTATGAGTAAAGTCGAAAGTCAACGCTGAGGATAAAACAAGGCGCAAAGGAACGCACAGTGCAACCAGATGTCTAAGATTTTCGATAAAAAACATAATAAGCTGAGTATGGGAAATATTATGAAAGAATATGTGGTTAAGGGAGAAACTATAACTATTATAAACAGCAATTTAAGCAATTATATTTAACAATGTACTATAAATAGGAATACGAAATCAGAAATACATGATAAAGGTACAGATAGTATACTATCGAAGCAGATTTATGGTTTCAGAGCCATAAAAATAAACTTAAAATCAACTATACTCTTCTTTCTAGTAAAAGTCCAGTGTTTGGCCCAATTTGTTGATTTTATATGAAAAGGGTATTTTTAGACTGAAGTTCGAACATTTGAAGTTAACCTGACACCAAACTAAAAGAATTTCTGGCACATATCATTTAAATTTCAATAAATTATAAAATTTCTCATATATTACTAGCTGTACCCTGCCATGCTTCGGGTGGAAGTAGATTTTTCAAGTTTCATACAACAGTTTTCCGCCAGAAACTAAAGGGACATATTCTTAAATTAAGATGAATTTCTTAACTCATCCACAAATCACAAATATGTAATACTCTTTATTCACATAACGCTTTAAATTTTTACAGATCTGTGTAATATTCTTGAATTCAAGACGTATTACGTTAAACTCTTAGTTTGAGTACTTTTATGATAACTTAATTTACTTAACAGTACTAGTTCATTTCTTCCAAAGAATATAAAAATGTTGGAGGTTAATGAAAAAAACGTGCGACATTCTGTCAAAAGTGTTAATGGGGACAATCGTTGGCAGTTTTAGTAGACACACAAACGTTTTTCGAAGCAATTAAGATACAATATCTACATTTGAGACAACGTGGTCATAAAATTTCATTCTACGAAACCACTCAAGCCGAAACGAAGAAAACCTACAACAAGTTTCTACGAAACTTTTAAGCCCAGTGTAAGCCAAAAAACTTCTTCCGCAGTAAGTTCAGCTTCTGGCTTCAACTACAGATTCATCATCCACCCGAGTCAAAGCCATAGACAACCCTCGACAGTGTTAATGATAACTTTGTCTGTGTGTTCTGTGTGTGTGTGTGTGTGTGTGTGTGTGTGTGTGTGTGGGTGTGGGTGTGGGTGTGGGTGTGTGCCGTGTTTTGGGGGTGTTGCTGACGTTGTTAAAGTCAAAGTAGACATGCGGACACACAGACAGGGACGGCAAGGGGCCAGCAGCATCTAAAGCATTGGAAGGACGAGCCCAATGTGCAATTCGATTGCCCTAAGGGTTGATTTGGGCGCAGGATGTGTGCAGGAGAGACGATGGGCCTGTCGTCTCGTCTCATCCCGTCCCGTACCGAACCGTTTGTTGTCGTTGTCGTTGTCGTTGCTGGCATTGTCTGATGTCTGGCATGTCCTTGGGGGCGCCGCGGCGTCGCACTTGAAACAAATGGCAAGGACAACAGGAAGCCGGTCGTGCTGACAACAAAACATGCACTCGAGCATTGAATAAATTTCAAAAAGTTGAAATTCAATAACAAAACCGGAACGAATACGAAAACGAATACGAATACAAATACGAAGACGTCAAGACAACCGGGTACAACAAGTCTTAACAGGCAATTTCATGCCGGAAGTGGCAACAGCAGGATATGCAGGACTTGCGAAACAGCCTGTGCCAAGTTCAAGAGTTCAAATGGCGGCCACAAAGTGCTTAACTTGGTTGACCAAAACATCAGCAGAACAATAACAAAAAACCAAATCAAAAACGTTGCAAAAATGCTCATAATTTATTAATATTATCGGATAGGTCGCGAACCCAAAGACCAAACCTTAAACCCCAAACCCCAAAGCCCAAAGACAAACTCTGGGGCAGCGCAAATTACACATGTCGACACTTTATTAAGGATACACTCTCAACAATGCCTGGACATGGGCTCCACGTTCGATGGCATATCAAAAAACATTTGCTTTTTGCGGTCCCTCAACGAGCTGATCCCGAACCCGGCACCGCTGGCTATAAAATGTCGACCCGTCCATATGTTTTCGGCATAAAAATGAAGTAGGAGTTGCTTCGGATGGCCAAAACAACACCAAAAAAAATACAAAAAGGCAACTCTTTGGCCCGCGACTTTTGCGATTTTCGTGCTTGTTTTTGTTCTGCAGTCTCTGTCAAAAGTTGGCAGACCATCCGATTTATATATATGTATATATATCAGCGAATATATGTGTTGCCGCTGTTGTTGTTTAACCCTTTCATGGCCAAATTGTCGACGCTACATACAAATTATGCCCACAGCTATGAGGAGCGAACAAAAAATGTAAGTGGAATGCGAACAGAGTGAGAGATATAACAGAGGTTGGGTATCCAAAGTATCTGAGGCACGGTTGGGTCATGTAAATGTAACTGCTTGGGGTTATAAGGGAAGCACCGCCACGGAATGTATCGGAAAGCGGAAAGTGCAGCTGGCGGGGGCATGGGGCATGGAGGGGCACACATCGTGTAATTTTAATGGAAATTTATAATGAGCGTCGGTTTAAAATTGATGTTGCCAAAGGTGACACAGCACGCAAATTAAGGTTGATGGGTAGATTTGAGGGCTGGGTAGGATTCCAGTTCGAGACCCAGGCTCCAGACCCCGAGGCTGTGTGAATGTTGTCGGTTCGTTGTCGTTGTCGGCAAATAAACCCAAGGTGTTGTAAATGGGCATATGGAATTTATTCATATTTCAGCACAAGCTGCCTTCTTTTATCATGGTTTCCTACTCGCATGTTGATTGGATGACCACGTAATTAGCTATTGAAATTAAGAGAAAGGTGCTTTTGAATGTGAATTAGCCGCATTATAAATTACGAGACCCTTTTTGAAGGAAGTGACAGCAAAATGTAAATACATGCGTGTATAAAAGGATTAAAACGGTATTTAATTATTCATTTCGCTGAAAGCTTCCTATATTCAGGTGTTATTTTTCATTTCTGCATATAAAAAGCAATTTATTTTATTCATTTGAGGATCAAAGCCAATGGAATTGCTTTTTCAACACGCTTTACATTTGTAGACCCATTCTTTGTATGTTATAAAGCATAACTTTAACTTGAAGTTAAACTGGATTGTATTTTTTAATCTTCATGTTAGCGGAATCAAAAAAGTTAGAGTTATTTTCGAGGATCAGACCCTTTTTAAAATCCATTTTCCCATGCTTCGCTTTAACTTGTAGTTAAACTGCATTGTATTTTTTAATCTTCATGTTAGCGGAATCAAAAAGTTAAAGTTATATTTCTTTTATTATTTTTTGAGGATCAAACATTTTCAGGTTAATTTTCTCATGTTAATATGCTTCACTTTAACTTGTAGTTAAACTGGATTTTACTTGTTAATCTTCATGTTAACGGATTCATTTTATTTTATTATTTTTTAAGGATCAAACATTTTCAGTTCCATTTTCTCAAGCTTCACTTTAACTTGTAGTTAAACTGGATTTTAATTATTAATCTTCATGTTAGCGGAATCAAACAAGTTAAGGTTATATTTGTTGTATTATTTTTTGCGGATCAAACATTTTCAGGTCCATTTTCTCATGTTAATATGCTTCACTTGAAGTTAAACTGCATTGTATTTTTTAATCTTCATGTTAGCGGAATCAAACAACTTACAGTCTTATTTATTTTCTTCATTTCAGGATAAAACGTAAGAGAAATTGCTTTTAATAGCATTTATTTTAAACACGTTTTAAATTTTTAGGTCTAATTTCTCATGTTCTTATAACTTGAGGTTAAAATGGATTGTATTTTTTAATCTTAATGTTAGCGGAATCAAACAAGCACATTTTACAAGTGACTTCTCCATCTACATTACAAATCCCTAATTCAATTTATCAGAATTGAAGACAATTTTAAACTTTAGTTGCCTTGAAGATAAACTGTAGACAATTGCCATGACATTTGTAAGAAACATATGATAATCTGGTTTGGCTGTTCCTTACCTCTTCCCAGCCAGCTCCTTAGTTTCTTATGCAAACTTGAACTTCTGGACAAGTTGAAAGCGCCTAGACTTACATAATATGTTCTTCAATGAGTGACATCGCTTAGAGCGCAAATCTCCGCTAATGCCAACTAAATGCCAACAACTTAAAACCAACTTAGAAGCAACTTAAAGAGCTATACTTATATACCATATTCCTTATACCGTATACCGTATACCATATTCCATGAACCATGCTCGCCCTAAAAACTACAGCAAATATTTATCGGATCGTTCAACATGCGACGCACGTACGCAACGCGGCGAGGGGGAAGCGCTGCACGACGCATACAGAGAGAGAGGGGGCAACGTGACGTTGACACTCATGTTATGGCCAGTTTCCACTTTCCAGTTGCCAGTTGCCAGTTGCCAGTTGGCAGTTGGGCAGTGGTCATAGTCACGCAGCTGACGCACAGGAACAACAGCAACAACAGCAACAAGAGCAACATGATAACCCACATAAAACAGCCCAAAGCAATCATCCAGAAACAGGCTTCAAGTTGAACATTAACCCAAAACAAATTAAACAATTTGTTGTTTAACAAAAATACAGAGCCTGGCAGTAACTGTAAACGGCTGGCAACATGCCGCAACATGTATCTGACGAAATGTTGCTAAAGTTGTTGCCAGACTTTGTTGGCCGCTTGTTGGCCGGCAATTGATTTCTGCTCAATGTTTAAAGTTCTGGCAGCTTCCAAGTGCCTAGCATGCAGGTGCAGAGGCTTCAACTAACTTCTCAAACTCAAACTCATACTCAAACCTGTACCTGAGCTCCTGGCACGTTTCCATGTCTGCGGCGCTGACATTGACGCTGGCAGAAGCGGCTAAAGACAGACGCAGAGAGACGCAGACAAAGGCATAGACAGAGGCAGCAGGCAGGAGGCAGCAGGCAGGGGCATCCACCAGGAGGCAGCAACAGCGCAGCAATTTTCGATTTGACATTTTGGCAGCTCTCTCTGTCTTCTTTTCTAATTGCGCCGCGAGGGGGAGGCAAATGGGGTCGTGTCTTGGGGCATTTTGTTTGGTTCTGGCCACGCTTCGCTTAGCTGCGACGAGTGCATAATTTGACATATTAATTTTTAGTTGGCTGTCATGTGGCATTGCCTCAGAATGACAGCTTCTAATGAGCCACTAACTAAGGCTGCAATATCATCGATAGTGCTGGCACTCAATGGTTGCGATAGTGCTCATTAAAGCTATCGATAATATCGATATTACTACAAACAAAAAGGATGCTAGCAAGAAGTTTAATATTGTTTTTTTCTTATTAAATGTTAGCAGATATATCTAGATTTTATATATTTAAGTTTAATCTAGAGGAGAAATATAACATTACATCGTTTGTAGAAAAACCTCGATAGAAATGTCGATACTAGTCATAGTGCCTAGGATTCTGTTCCCGTTTTGCCACTAACCGCAAAGGAAACTCATACCCTACTCCCATCTGCCAGTTTCCAAACAGGCGATTCCAGAACTGTATCTTTTACCACATGTAGCGCTGCTCGTCAACGCATATTTCATGTTGCAAGTTGCAACCACTCGCAGTTGGTGGCACTTTCTTTCAATTTCTGTTTCTGGATTCTATTTTAATGCGCTGTACTCTGCCCGAGACACTTAAGTCAACTTTTCACCCATTTTCATTCGCTTTTGTCTACGCTTTTGCCTTCATGTATCCGCCTGATTCTTGTTGCGGCTCAGAGACGCATAATTTAATAAATTTATGAAATTTAATAGACAGGAACGTGTTCGGTGGCCACAAATTTGTGGCGGGTCTTGAAATTTATATGCCAGCTGGAGAGCTAAAGATGGAGATGGAGCTGGAGCTAAAGTCGGGGCGTCTAAGTGGGCGTGTCCCTGTGCTGCAGTTGTGTTTGCCGGAGCATGAAAAGTATTATACTCAAGCCGAGGATAGACCTGTACTCTAAGATAAATGCTGGAAAATAAAGTTGTAGCCTTTTAAAAGATTCTTACGCAGTTTAATCTGAGTATATAGAATTAAATGCGAGGCAAGTTTTGTAATCGTTTCAAAAATGTATAAAACTGATTATTAAAACCAATTTATAGTTACAACAGAACGAAAGCATTTTTTAACTGTTAACAATCTTATTAATAAATACAGGTACTATAGTTTTGGCCTTGTCAAGGATTCTTTCTAAATTTGGTTTCAAAAGCCAAATTCTCTACAAACTTAGTAACGGAATAAAATCTTTTAAGCCAATTGGTGAATAATTTATAAAGGATCCCGTGTGAATTTTAACCGATTGAGAGACATTAACAACTTATATAAGTATTAAATTTTAGATATGTAGCAATTGATTTATAATCGATTTCATAGCTAATGCAAAATAGATTAAAAATGAAATATATATTAACTTATTCAATTATTATACCCTAGCAGAGGGTATTATAATATTGTCTCGAAGTGTGTAATGGACAGAAGGAGACGTTTCCGACCCATCAAAGTATATATATTCTGAATCAGCTTGAATAGCCGAGTCGATATAGCGAAGACCGTCTGTCCGTCTGTTTTTATGCGAACTCAGTTTTAAAGCTATCATAATGAAACTTGGCACAGACTCTTCTTTTTGCTGCAAGAGGTACATATGTCAGAGCTGGCCGGATCGGACCACTATAACATATAGCTGTAATAAAAATGATCGGTCGACAACTATGTTTTTGCATGAAAAACTTTTTTCTTTATAAAGGTATCCTTACCAAACTTTATCAAACAGAGTCTCTAGAGAGTTTATACAATCTGACCAAATATAGTCAAAATCGGACCACTATATCACATAGCTGCCATAGGAACAATCGGGTGAAAAATGTGTTTTTGCATGAAAAACTTATTGTTTATACAAATATTGCATCCAAACTAAGTCCAGTCATTTAATCAAAGTCGGACCACATTAAGTTTTGTATAAAATTTAATTCCTGCTAGGGTATATAGCTTCGGTAGCCTTCCTTTCTTGTTTCTATTTATTTAATTAATAAGAGAATCAACAATATTCTTATAAATATAAAGAAAATCAGGTTTTTAATGATTTTAACTGAATAAGTCTGTAAGTTTAAAGCATCCTTTCTTTGCAGTCCTGTCCGTAATCCTAAGTATATCAACTACAGTTTTCCGAAAATCTCAAGAACAGCTAGAGAACGAAATAATTTCCGTCATTAGGCATACATCATGCGCCACTCATTAGACTTTGTCAAAGAGCTGTATGGCTGAAACGGTAATCCCGTTTGAGGCTAAGAGTGTCGCCATATCGCCTAACAAGCAAACGGTCCACTTTAAGTGTCCCCTCCATGTCGCCCCCTACCTCGATAGAAGAACAACAACTACATCGAAAATGAAAAGGCAACAGAAAATATTACAACAATTTGCATAGAACTGAAGCCTGTTACTGTTACGATTCCGTGGCGGTAGGAGATAGAAGATACAAAGATGCAGATACGCCACGAGAGCTGAGGACTAACGGCACAAGCTGCATCGATGATGCTGCGCCCGGGATGCGATTGGATGCCACCGATGCCGGCCGATGTTGGCCAAGGCGTACAGTTAGGCTCCAGGCAGGCAACACAGTCAGGGAGGCAGGCAGACAACACAGGCAAGCGTTGGGCTGCTCTGAGCCGGTTCTGAGTGGAGGCTGCCAACAATAATTGCCAGAACAACAAGTTATGGCAGCTGGCAGGTGGCAGAGATGAAGTTGTGGAAGGAGGCAGACTGCGGCCCTGCCAAGGAAAAGTGAACAAAGAGGCGCATTGCTTGCCTTTTCTATTGTGAGTGGTCGGTCACTCCGCGCTGTGATATAATGCACAAAATTATATATCATTTGAATAATAACGCATCAAATTACGTAAAAATGCCACATAATCGATATGCCAGTTGAACAAACTGTTAAGAAAACTGAGCAAAGGAAGTGAAAGATGATTGTCAGCTCAGTTTTGGATGGTTGAACGTTGTGGATGATTGCTTGCACGCGGGAGTATTCAACAAGGAAGTACATTGACATTGTCAGGGAAATATAGCAAAAACTTCAGCTTCCTCGGTTACTTTCCTCTTTATTATATGTTCATCATGGATTAGGATTGCAGTTCTTAGTGGTTTTGATTGATAGATATTACTATCCTTGGAAATATTTATAGAGATTAGTAACTGATCGAGTTTGGGAAGGGTTCTGGATGAAATAATGATACTCCGGGGAGGTTATTTGAACGACTGCGCTTTAATCTCTTGCACAATAGAACATATAGTAGATAAAACAAGAAATAGCTTAATAAATTCAAGCTTAGTCTGCTTATGTTCTTAGTAAGATTTACTATCAATATTTGATGCGGATGAATTTCATTAAATTTCCGCATTTTCGCAGATTAAAAGACTACGGCGAGGTCCTTTCCCGGTGATCTACCCAGCTGAATATTTCCAATAATGTAAATATCATTTTACTATTCTTATTCTTCTAGTTACTACTTTTTTTTAAACTAGATTGAGATTTTTCTTGTATTTTTAACCAACTCAATCAAGCTGTCCTAATATCCATAGATCATACAGAAAACAGCGTAATAGATGTAAGCTTAGTCTGCTTGTTGTTCTTTGTAAGTTTAATTATCAATATTTGGTGCGGATGAATTTCATTTAATTTCCCCATTTTCGCAGATTAAATGTCGACGGAGAGGCCCAATCAGGTCCCTTCCCGGCGATCTACCCAGCTAAATATTTTTTTAAATAATGTACATATCATTTCACTATTCATATTCTTCTAGTATATAAAATAGGTTTCTTTTTCTTCTTTTTTTCAGACTAGATTGAGATTTTTATCCAATTTAATCAAGCTGTCCCAATATCAAGAGCCAGAAGCAAATTTAAACACAAATAGATCATTTTTTTTATATATGAGAAAGAAAACAGAATATTAGATTGTTCGAAAAGTAACGAAACTGATTGTAGTGCTGTAAATTGAAATCATCTGTCCCTTTCCAAACAGAAGATTAGTAAAATGATTCATCTTTGAAAACTAAAAAACTTTTTTATATTGAAATTAACATGCTCTTCCAATAATTTTGATAAATTAAATCAAATAATGCACGAATTACCAACATTTCTACTTGAATCTCAATAAGTTTCAAATGTAAAGTAAAGGATTTTCTTTGGAAAGTTTGATAGTTAAACTAATAAAAATTTAAATCTACATGCTTTGCCAATAATTTTGATATTTTAAAACGAAAAATACAGGAATTACTAATTTTCCGTTTCAATAAATTTCAGAAATAAAGTAAAGGATTTTCGATTGCAGTCCTTAGTAAGCCAGTCACGTAAATACTGTAAATTGTATTTGTGCCTCAAGGCCTGGCTCTTTCTCATTTAGTCTGGGAAACAGCACTTGAATTTGCAGCTTCATTTCGCATGCAACTGCCACATGTGAAACTCGCGCCACTTCATTGCCTGACATCGAATCCATTGAATCACTTGAAGAGCGCACTCAGAGCACGATATGAATGCCAGGGTGAGGAAATCCTTGGGGCAGAGCCCCGCGCCGCCGATTGATGGCAGAATGTGTTCTGGGCTGAGCTGAGAGCCCATTAACTAAAAGCCTCCACTCTGGATATCGGACTGTGGCAGAAAAAACAGAAACAACATTTACTGAAAACTATTTGCAACAATTTTTCACAGTCGGCTGCCATAATTTTTCACACAGAGAGCAACAGATGCAAGTCCAGATCTGTAGCTAAATTTGTTTTTATTTTTTAGCAAAAAAATACTCTTGCGTTGCTTTTATTTTAACACTTTGAACGCTGACGTTTAGAGAGGAGGTTAGGGAGGTAGGGAGCTAGGGAGGCAGCAGCGGGTCGGTCGCGAGCTCGACTGCATTTTCATTTCCATTTTTCGCTACACTGGCGAGTGCTTTGTAATCAACAGAGTCAGGCTCCAGAGTGAGCCTGGGTGCATCCGCAGATGCAGCGCAGATACAGATACACCACAATTTATCTCACAGTTTGCAGTCTAAACAAAAATGACTGCCGGCCTGGACCAGGTCCGGTTCAGTTCGGTTGGGTCGGGTCTGTCTGTCTGCCCTAGCCATAGGGAACTTACGCAGCTCATCGGCTCATCTCCTGCCAACCCATTTGCCATGTCCGCATCCGCATTCGTTCCCGCTTCCCGCTCCCTGATCCCTCGTCACCTTTGCTCCAGCGGCGACAGCGATAAATGTTTTAGCATTTCAAACACAAACTACAGAACTCTGAAATATACAAATGATTTCGTATTTATTCCAGCCAAGTTCCGCGTACCCAACACACACACAGCCCCGATCCACAATGGTCCCTGGCCTAACGATGACAGCGCCTCCGTCCCCATGCCCCTGGCCAACCGGTCAAAGCCAGGCTCTGCTGTCTACCGTGCTCTCTTCAGCTTTGCCATGTAATTTAGTGCAAATTTCAGCGAGGTTAGATGCCAATTTTGATGCGGGCTGGTCGGATTTTATATGCAGCCAGCGGACCACATTGGAACCTCTGCTTAACATACCTGCAGACTGTCCCAGAAACTAGGTGTGGAGTGTTTAAC
The DNA here is from genome assembly GCA_037075165.1 of Hirtodrosophila histrioides. Taxonomy (NCBI): domain Eukaryota; kingdom Metazoa; phylum Arthropoda; class Insecta; order Diptera; family Drosophilidae; genus Hirtodrosophila; species Hirtodrosophila histrioides. Next base: position 1,724,022 of record JBAMCL010000491.1, read on the forward strand.
ATGCACTTTAATTGATTTCAGTTTGCATTATGTATTATGCTATTTATAATGGCTTCTATTTGTGCCTGAGTTAGGTATCTTGAGAAATGTGGTTGACTTTCTTATACCCAATACCAAAAACCTATTGGAAAAGTCAGAAATGTGAAACCATCTACGAAAACATATGCTCCTAATACCCTTGAATAGTTTAAGCCATATAGTGCATTAACCTCTAGGAACTCAATGCTCTCAGAGACAATACAAGCTACAGATAGTAAGTATTCAAAGTAGTTACCTCCCCACCAATTTTGGAAAGTTTCAATATGCTCCTAGTACCCTTGAAAACTTTAAGCCAAGCTAAGGATAGTAAGTATTGAAAGTAGTTACTTCCTCACCAATTTTGGAAAGTTTTAATATGATATATGAATATAAGATCGACTATACGACTTACACATAGTAAGTTTGGTAAGAAGCTTTAATCTTCTTTCCCGAAAAACCTAACATATAATATTCATCCTAAGGGTAACCCAATTGGTAACGAAATGTGATCAATTTAACAAACATTCCTAAAATTTAATAAAGATTATTTTTCAGCACTATTTCTATCTATCTATCTATCTATCTAAAGATCGAATCGATAAGCATAATTGCAACATTATTGTCATTTAGTTATTCAATATAGCCTGAAGGCCTCCTTTCCTCTAGCTATAAATAACAACATTATAATTAAGAATTACTTTCTAGGATACAATTTTATAAGTAAATGATTCAATATAAGACAGCTGTATATATCTATGAAGTTCATTGTCAAAACACTTTATTTTTTATTGACCACTTCACACAGAAGATTAAAGTAGACGAATTTGTTCAGTGCCATATAAAAGCCGAACCAATTTACGGTTTAATGTATACTATATCCCGAACACGATCCAAGGCTTAAATTGATGTTTCGATGTGGTAGTTTAATGCTCAATATATGCATGGAATTCGGTGTACAAATCTATGGCTCTCATATATTAATTAGCTGTCCGCTGAAATCGCTTCAGAAATATGCCAGCTTAATGGTGTACTGTTCTCACTATCCAACTTTTTATAAACAGCTGAGAAAATACAAAACAAAAAAATACAAACAACAAACAAGATAAAAACTTTATTTTCGCGAATACCGAAAATGTAATACCCTTGCAGAAATATCAAATAAATTACTTTACTGGAAGGTAAACTACATAGAAAGCTGAAATTCATCAACAAATTTTCATGTAAATTTTGTTAAATTAGACATAATTTACTTCAGTGTTTCATATAAATCAATTTAGACTGATATATTGTATGGCAGCTGTATTATATAGTAGCAAAGAATATATAATACTAGACTTTCGCCCATATAACCTTGAGACCCCCATTTTCCACCCATGGGGGTGGATTTTCCAAAATCGATGAAATATGTGTCAAATTAATTTTTGTGTAGATCTCTGAAAATAAGTTTGAAGCTGATTGGATGGTAACCAAAAAAGTTTCAAACAACAGTTTTCCGCGATTTTCCACGCTTGTGGGTGGAATTTTCCAAAATCCCGTCTTAGTGTGCACTTTTATTATAGATGGAACCTACGAACCTACTGTGAAAATTTCAGCATCCTAGCTCTTATGGTTTGGGCTGTGCGATGATTGCCAATCAGTCAGTCAGCACGAACTCTTTTATATATATAGATAATATAATAGAAAAGAATAGAGTATAAAAGAATAGAATAGAATATAATAGAATACAATAGAAAATATGACTTTAAATTCTTTGATTTCTCAGATTTTAAACAAATTTTGGCAAATCGATAGAAAGCATAATTGATATATATATATAATTGATAAGAATATTTTAGATATATCAAAAATTTAATGTTCTTCCATCAGAGCTATTTTATGATAATTGGGACGCAATTTGTGAGCTTGGTTTAGGTAAATATAAAAACAAAAAGGTTGTTTTTAAAAAACCTCAATTTTTGACTAATACTTCCACTGGGAGATATTTTTTGATAATTGAGACATGTAAGTGAGCTTGTTTTCGGATATAGTATGAGAAAACAAAAAGGTTGTTTTGACTCAAAAATTTCGAATAATACTATCATTGGAAGCAATTTTATGATAATTGAGACGCAATTGTTGAGTTTGGTTCAGGTAAATGTAAAAACGAAATGGTTGTTCTTACAAAAACTCAGTTTACGACGAATACTTCCATTGGAAGCTATGTGATATAGTGATCCCAGCCGACAAATAGAATCGACTGCATGATATTTCATTAATGGTATATCTGAAAGACACTTGATAGTCGAATATGGCAATATTTAAACTGCTTTTCGACCTAGTTGAAAATGCTTTCAGGACTACTCTTTCGGAAACTAAATATACCCGCTGCAGGGGTATAATAACTGACATTTTGCAACTGGCAACTGGCGAGCTAAAAACTCAGATAATGCCGCAACTTGTGCGCTATGCATTCACAATTTTTGCCGCATTTATTTTTTTTCATTTATTTATTGCGAGTACGAGAATATACAATTTTTTGTTTGTCGACGCGTCGATAAGCGAAGAGCTCTCTGAGGTCTTGTTGGTTTCGACAATCGCTCATTGAATTCCCCATCTCTTCCCCATCCCTTCCCCATCCCTTTCCAGTCCACCTCTTGGGTCAGTACGGTTCGGCGTTTCTTTTGTGGCAGCTGATAAATGATTTCAATATATTTATAAAAGCGCCAAAAGCTGCGGGGCATCAAATTGCGTCAAAAGCCTGTCAGACTCATTAATTTTCAGCATTGAAAATGGGAGACGCCTGAAAAACATTTTAATACGCATTCAAATGCTTTGTGCGCTGCCTCAGCTGATATTCAATTGCTGGAAAATGCCGCTGTCAATGAAAAACTATCTTTTAATAAAGGCCAGATCCGACCGCCAAGCCACTGGGCCAGGAAGTGGCTTGTGGGAGTTGCTATCGGCTTGGCTCGGGTCAGTCCCCGGTCAGCCATCTGTCCGTCCATCCATCCGTCCGTCCATCCCTCCATCCGTCCATCTGTCAGTTATTTGTGAATGGTGATTCAGCATTCGGCATTGAATTTATTGTAAATTGCGCTTTGAGGCAACATTTATCAGCAGTCATCAGCAGCAGCAGCAGCAGGAGATACCTTTTCAAAAGCCCTCTCAAAGGGAAGTGATTGCAGAGAACTCAGAACATTTACTTGTCAAGAGATTTTTCAAACATATTTCAATTGAGATAATGATTTCAGTTTAAAGTATTGCCAATGATAGTTTTGCAGATATGAAAGAATTAAAGTAATTGTATAAAGCAAGCAAATAAAAGTTATATATTAAGAATTATTTATTAAATTGAGAAATACCTATTGTTTTTTAACCCAAAATAAACATTTTAATGTGATAATTAAATTTCTGTTTTTTTTTTATAAAAATCGCAAAATACCACAATTTTCAATTTTTATAATAAAAATGTATAAAAAAAATTATTTTTTTAATTTTATTAATTTTTTATTTTATTTTTATAGTAAAAAAAAAATATTTAAAAAAAATTTAACAGTTAAAAATGTAAGAGTTTAAGTTAAGTTTGGATTTTTATTTTTAAAGTTGAAAAATTAAAATTGATTTCAAAAATAAAAGTTTTTTATTATTACTATTATTTTTACAAAAAAATAATAATAAAATTTATTTTCTTAATTTCATTTATTGTTTTACGCCATTCTTATAAAAAAAAATTAAAAATATTAAGAAAAACATTAAACTGTTTAAAACATTAAAGTTTAAGTTATTTTCCGATTTCTGTTTTAAAAGTTGAAAATAACAATGATTTTGATAATAAAGGTTTTTTTATTATTATTATTATAAGGAAATTTCCACATAATTATAAATTACGCACAACTTACTAAAATTAAAAAATAAGATTTATTTTGCGATTTTTATTTAAAAAAAAAAATTTATTTAATATCTCACAATTTTTGTTTTTTGGTCAAAAAATAAATTTTAAATTTAATTTATTTTAAATAAAATGTATCCTGTTTTTGGATAGCCCATCTAAAAATAGTATGTGTGCTGCTTTTTACATTCATATTGGATACATTTTTCAACCGGATTTCTTTCATTCACATTACTCTTTTCCCTGGTATAGGGATATCTTCCAAACCTCTTCCAAATTGACTCGCATTAAAGCCTTTATGACTTGACAGAGGCTTAGCCTTTGGTCCGCTTAACTTACCAACTTTAAGCCATTTGTCAACAAGCATCGCACGGGCCATAGAGCCGGAGTCAGATAACTATGCAAAAATGCGTTGCCATGCGCACCTACAAATGGCAATAAAAACACACAGTGTCCACTGGCAAAACTAACCGAATTTTTGCCACAACTCCCGCTGCCCACGACGGCCCAAATTTATAGGCAATGGCAAAAACAACATCGCTTCACTTGAGCGTGAACAGTGCCTGCCAAACGTACGGCAACAGCAAAGGTCAATAAACAACGAAGAGCGGGAGAGTCTCTCTCGTCCTGGGTGACATTTTTGAAGGATGAGGAACCGACTGCGCACCCAGCTAAAGCTAAAATAAAATTCAATGACTCGCAGCCTATAATTTCCCTAAACACCCTGTAAAAAGAGTGAAAATGAGCTTGGATAGGTAAGAACTACAGGAGGAATGTTGCAGAATCCTAAGCAGCATAAAGAGAGGCTCTTGAAAGGGTATTTGGTTTAAGATCTCAGTATTGTTTCTTGACTAACAATATTTTAAAGCTTAAGCCTAATACTGCCTCTAATCAAAAACAATTTACAGGGTAATCTATTGTTTTGCAAGGCTCTGGCTTAAATATTCATAGAAGCCGCCATGAAAAGCAAATTAAGCCGTCAACCAAAACTGAAGAATAGAAAAAACATTTCTGTTTGCGTATTTTGCAACACATACAAAAAAAAAAAAATACAAAATTGCCAACTGCACCTGCAACAATGGCACGCCCCCTGCCTCACCACATCCTCCGCTTTCAAAATAAAAACAAAAAACCAACAAAAAAAGGTAAAGATTTAACAAAATGTTTGTTCGAAATTTGTTCGAGCGCAATTTGCTGTATAGGCCAGAGTGGTGCAGCGGAGTCAGAGTCAGATTTGTGAGCCACTGGAAAATGCCAACAAAACTTTTAAGCACCACCCGAGACCGCCCCCTCCCGCCATGGACCCCATTTTAGCCATATTTAAGGGTTTAGATGAGCACAACGGCAAAGTTGGCAACTTTGACAGGTTCGGGAGAGTCCTGCGAAATTCGGTTCGGTAATTGCAAAATTTGTGCGACTGGCGCGTTGCAGATAATGGAAAGTTTTGGTGCCGAGTTAATGCCACTTGAAAATGTCGGTGCCCCCGACAGTCCGAGGGGTAACCGCTCTATCTTTAACAGGTAACCAAAAGTTTGTATTAAGAAACAGCCAAAAGTGCGACATTCCCAGCGAATTATTTGCGTATTTAGGGTGACCCTTTGCGCCGGCTTCTCAACCGGTGGCGGTGGAGGGAGGAGGGAGACGCGACGGTGCGTATGTGTCCCCAATGGGGCTAAAACTTTGTCAATTGGCTTTGGCCAAAAGCTGGCAAAGTTGGAAATTGGCTATGAGCAGAGCTTTGCAGTCAGCCCGCCAGCTCTGATAGCTTTTGAAAGAGGCTCAGAACTTTATTCACCGGACTTACGCTTGATGGATGAAAATAATCTTAGACATATGCATAACGTACCTGCAAGCAAAAGAGAGATAAAAGTGATTTAGAATGAGGTACATACTGGAATTGAATATTAAATATAGTTAATATAAAACTTAAATAATAATAAAGTAGTTTGTTATACATCACGCCTTGGATAGATTGTAAATATTAAACCATATAGTGAAAAAGGAAGGGTAATTTCTTACACACATAAAGAAGTTACTATTTTTTTATAATTTCTTTGTAAATATTGTAATTGAAAAGAAAATAATGAGGTCTGCTGTACTAGAATACATTTTATTATATTCTTTTGATATACATAATTAGTTTCATAAGGTTTATATATTTGTAAACTATAATATCAAGCAAAATACTTAGTTTCAAAAGATTCTCAATTGGCATTGGTTGGTAATACCCAACATAAAGATATAAGATTCAGTCTGAATAAAGCAACACATCGGAACGTATGTTCCAGGAGGAATAAACGAATCACGAATAGATATTGATCTACAGGCATATTTACAGAAATTTACAATGTTCTTTTTATCTTATAGAATGGATCTATAGAATGGATCTAGGTTAGGTTAGGTTAAGACGGCAGGTCACCCTCACGGGTGTCCTCACATAGACCATATATCTGATCCTTAGTGCTACCGCATATTTGACCCTTACGTAATTTAAGATTCTTTAAAGATAACTTTCACGAATTTTAGAGTTGGTTCAGTGGTGTCCTCGATACACTCTCTAAGGAAGTGAAGGTGTGGAATCCCATATGGTTGAGTCTGCTCTCATGAGCGCTGGACAGGAACAGAGGAGGTGTTCCAGGGTTTCGGGTAACCCCGGCTCTCTGCACTTCCTACAGTTGTCGTCATTTGTAATGCCGAAAATGGATTTGGTTATAGACTTTTTGGTATACATCAATAGTTTCATACACTTTTGTAGCCAAAGGCAGCTAACCTTAGTTTTTTCTGAATATAAGAAATATATTTCTCAAATTTAGAAAATATTTATATTAAATAGAAATTATATCTGGCTTCATGGATAAATTTCATTTTAGGGCGATTTTCTGCATTCTTTGACAATTATTTTTCTAGGTGTACGGTTCAGATAGTTGCAACCTGTAATAAAGAGTCAAATAGTTTGAAAACATTCTCCTAAGGCATTCCAATACCTACAGTTTAGGTATATGTATTTTACAAAGTTTCTCTTATCTTTTCGGACTTCATTTAACTTCAGCTATCCCTATTTTTTATGCAAACATAAGCCTTGCTTATATACTTACTGAAATGTAGTACTTATTATAATTACGTTTCTGGACTTCTCTCCCATTTCTTCACCTATTAACCTATAAAATGTCTTAAGGGTTGTTCCAAAATATGTGTCCGTAAAAGAACCTTTCTATTTTTGTAATACTGTTGCTCGAAAATGTCAGTCATCATCTGTAATAAGCACACACAATTCAGCTGGCTCTATATACTTGTAATTTTCGACTTCAGCTGCCTTATGGCTTCCCCCAATCCTTCCCCTACCTACTTTGCAGAAGGTGCATTTCCACAGCTCATTATAGAGCCCGCCCCACCTATTTGGCGAGCAGACTCGTTGTTTACAGTCTCCGCCAGCTGCTTTCACCCAGATCAAGAGCCAGGCATTGCCACATTGCCACACACTCCTCCCAAATGCCTTGCAAGGCTCAGAATTGTTGCCATGCCTCGCTCCGCCTCACCTCACCTCAGCTCCCACTCGTACATATAATTTTGCAGTTAATGCATTTGGAAAGTAGCTGCATAAAATCTCTCAATTCTCTGCTGGGGAGGGTATGGGAAGGTCGCAGCAGTTGATGCCACTGCTGGCCATGAAACGGCAGCTGTTTTGTTACCCATTTACTGCCACTTTAACCTAATTTCATTAGTAATGGAGGGATGGAGTGGGGCAGCCACTTTTACCTGCTGTTGTTAACTCAATTAAGCAACGACCCCAAAAACATGCAAAGAGATAAAAATCAAATGTAAAAATAAACCAGATCTCCAGTCCAGGAGTCCAGTCTATGTCCGTGGCCAGCACACATACACACACACTTACTTAGGGGGCGATAGTACAGAAGAAGGGGTGTGGGGGGCAGTTAATGCCATCCTCCTCGCCATCCCCACATGCATGTCAAGTGTCTTCGTCTCGGGCTCCATTGCCGTTGTACATAAAAATCCAATTTTCGTAATTAAAACAAGTAAGAATGTTCTAGTCGAGTATACCCGACTACGAAACTCCCTGTACCCAGGTCTAAAACTTCCAATCATATGTTCGTCTTCTAACACATGCACGCACACATACATACACAAAGCCGCACACACGCGAGCCACAGCGTACGCAAGGCATTTTAAGTCGCGGCTGTGCTTCTTCTTCCCCCCCCTCGCTCCAGTACTGAATCTTGTTCGTTGAATAACTTCCGTGTTTATTATCCGATCGACTTGAAATTTGGACAGTAGATTAAGAGTGACCAAAGTACTGTACATGCCAAATCCCAAAGCTATATCTTTAAAACTGTGGCTGTAAAACGTTTTTATCGATTTGCGGGGGAACGGGGTAAGATATCAGAGATTGGAAACAAACTTGACCTGCGTATGGTATACAGGAACCTACATTCCAAATTTGGTGTCTCTAGCTCTTATAGTTGCTGAGATCGACGCGTTCATACGGACAGACAGACAGACGGACAGACGGACAGACAGACGGACATGGCCAAATCGAAATCTCTTTTGATACTGATCAAGAATATATATACTTTATAGGGTCGGAGATGTCTCCTTCTGCCTGTTACATACTTTTGCACAAATCCAATACCCCCTTTTTACCCATTTTATGGGTACAGGGAGTAAAAATAAAAGCCGCGCTGCGAAAGAAGCAGCCTGGGGTCTGGTGGGGTTAGCTCTGGACAGAGCATAAAACGAGTCTCATCTCATTAGAGCACACACACACTTACACACACGCACACCCAGCAATTCTCTTTTGGCCCCACTCATCACAGTAGCAAAAACACTTGAAAGCACAAATAAAAAACGAAAAATAAAAAGATTAAAAAAAAGGAAAAAAAAAACTGGATATTCAGATATTTTGAATCCAAACGACGGACTGTTGTAAAATAAACAAAAACACAAGGAGAATCGAGCAGCGTAGATTTCCTCCTCCCTTCACTTCCCTTTATACTATATCGTGTGTGTGTGTGTGTGTGTGTGTGCTATAACACTTCAAAATCGCATATCATCGCAGTGGACGAGTGGACGCCATCATCAGCGCTTGTCCGTAGCCCCAAACTGTGTCCGGGCGTTGTTAAAACGCTAAGCACGTTTTTAATTATCTTCCGATGTGAGTGCAAACGGGAGAGAATGAAAGAGTGGGACGGAAACAGAGCTGGGGCTAGTGGCGCCCTCAGGAGTTACGCTTGAAGAGCCAGCTGGGATTTCAAAGTGTTCATGTACGCTTCGGTAGTCTTTCAAAAGGAAATTAGTCGGAAAGAATTTCCGAAATATGATTTCTTTAATTAAAATAGCAGGAATTGCAATCTGAATGGAATTATGTCACGATTTCATCAATTTATGAAAAACCAACTTTAAAAGCAGGCAACTTTTATATTCAAGGCAAACTAGAAAATGAAAATATTAACTTTCGATTAATTTCAAAATGATCATTTAGATAATTCTGGAATATTATTATATTATATATATATTATAATGTAGAACAAAATGACAGAAGCTAAATATCTCTCATATCATATGAGTTTTGCTCGGATATACATATTGAAAACAAGATTTTCATACAAAATTTGTTTGTGACCGATATTTTCTATTATTTCTATATGATATATTTATCCCAATTGGGTCATAATTTTACCCAAAATTTAGTAGCACAACAACACTCCAAGCCTGAAAGTTTGTCACAGAAAATCAAAAAACTTGAATATCCTGAAATTAAAAATAAAGGCGGTGCCACGCCCACTTCCTATGCCACTTGATATTATACATATGTTATTGAGTTATTAAATAGTAACGGAAAAGTGTTCACTTTAACGAAAGTGCACTGATCAAGCACCTATTTCATTATTGGCAAGCTAGAACAAGTTGGGAATTATAAGGTGCATCCGCTGTAAAATGAGATCTGAAGCTGCATTGTGTGCGTTTTTGCTCCCGTATTGTGATACTCACTTCTTAATCTTTCTAAGATCTATCTTATTCTATTTTGTCTTATAGATATGAGGAATATATCCACAAATCTTAACGGAATTTCATATTGCCAACGCTGAAATCAATCTCTGTTTTAAATTTTGTCTTATAGGTAGAAAGAATATGTCTAAAAACCTTAAGTTATTCTCATATTGCCAATACTAAGTTTACTTTCCATAGTTTGCTTTAGTTAGGCGTGAAATCTATCTGTCTTTTTCAATTTTGTCTCATAGATAGGAGGAATATCTCTAAAAATCTTAACTTATTTTCCTATTACCAGCGCTAAGTTTGCTTTAGTTAGGCCTGAAATCCTTCTATCTTTTTCAATTTTGTCTCATAGATAGGAGGAATATCTCTACAAATCTTAATTTCTTATTGCCAACACTAAGTTAACTTTCCATAGTTTGCTTTAGTTAGGCCTGAAATCCTTCTGTCTTTTTCAATTATTTTTTATGGATAGAAGGAATATCCCGGCAAACCTTAACTTATTTGCATATTGCCAATGGCAAGTAGATTTTTCATAGTTCGCTTTAAAGTAGTTTTTCAAGTTACTTTGCCATCTTTTATGGCTGCTGAGCTTTACCTTCGTAATCAGGCTCGACATTTCGGAAACATAAAAAATATAACAACTTTTGCAAAGGCTTTTCATCAAGCTCAGTGCACAGGGCTTTATGTGGTATAGTAGTATAATAAAGCAAGGCACTGCCCATGCTGGAGAGACAATGAAAGGAGATTCTTTTGCCACTCAGAAATTTTTGATGGCATTTTGATGGGTTTTAATCAGCTTAAAAATTAGTAGCCGAAGGCACACTAAAAAGGCTCTGCAGAGCCTACTCACTCTATTCGTGTCCTGTGTGCGTGTATAATATTAACTTTTATCACACTGTCAGTCATCAAGTACAGATTATTATTCTTAATGATGCGCAACATAAAAATCCTTTTTATGATATGCAAAGTATTTTGATAATTTGCTGTAAATAATAAAGGAAAGGAAGACCAACTGCAGGCAGGCAAAGTGGCACATGAAATGAGAATGGATTCAAGGCGAGGCAACAACTCCTCGCAAGCATACAGGATGCAGCGGCCGTAAGATGTGGCAGTGGCAGGCCATAAAAAACACTTAAGCAGCATCTTAATAAGCGGGTTGAGACGAGTCCCTCAGCTAAGGTGCTCAGCCAGCTGAGTGAAAAATCATTTTCATTTCATTCTCATGTAAATTGACACGTTTCATTATGAAGATGCTGGCTGGCAGGCGAGCGAGCGCTGCTCTAGAGGATTTGCCACAGGATGGGACTATGGGCGGCTGTCATTGCCATGGCAACAACAACGGTGGCAACAACACCATCCGCACTGCAATCGAGCTCTAAATCTGGTATGTGGGAGACGGACTGCGGAAGCTATCCCATCATATCATGCCTCGCATCATGCCACACGTTGTGGTCGAGCTTGTGGGTTGCGTAACATGATACTATGATGTGTGGCAAGTAGATCTGGGGTAAGTGTAACTGAACCAACAACAACAACAAAGCCAGCTACGAATATTTCTTCCAGGAGCTGCAAATAGTTGTTGTATTTCTTGTTACTGGGTTTCTGAGTGCCTTGAAATAATATACTTAAGCTTTGTTACAAGACAAAATAATGACAAAATAATAGTCCTATAAATTATATTTTTAAATTAGTTAGGTATTCTTTCAATAGACACTATATAGTTTGCTATTTTAGGCAGCGACCGTAAGGGTTATAATTTTTAAACTAAAAATTGTTAATTAAAAATAATATATATATTTGATTTTTATAATAAAAATTGAGTATAAGAGTTTTCTTATGATTTTCAAATAAAATTTAAATTGAATTATTGTATTCTTTTTTTATTCAATCGAAAAATAGGAGTTCAAATTAATTTTCAAAAAAAATATGAAAAACATAAATTTATTATTTTTTTTTAATAAAAAGTTTATTGCTGGAATCGATCACTGCCTTCTGATCTTTACCAAGCGGAGGTTTATGGACAAAAATTATAGTTACAATTTAAGTAGCTTATGTAAAATTTATCCTGTTTAAAGGTACAATTTTTAAATATTTATTGACTGTTCACACCAGTTCACACCATGTGTATCACGAAATCTCGGGAATACCCTTAAGAAAAATGGCCTAAATGAGATAAAGGGGTGATACCTTGTTTTCTATAATTGGCCATCTTTTATTTTCTATCCTCTTGTAAAAAATCATCTGAAGAAGAGAAGTGCCCCAGTGCTGAATAAAATTCCATATATTTTCAAAGGAAAGTGTTTTCTTGTAGTTAAGTAAAGCCCGGAAAAATGTAATCTAGCCCACCACAAATTGGTCCTTTGAAAAAAAAAAAAACTTTATGTTACTGCGCTAGTCACGAATACATAACAATAATTTCATTATTACATAGTTTATAATTTTTAAATTACTGCATTCCCGAAAAGGTTTATCTAACATTGTCCCATTCAAGTATGTATATATTTTTTGGTTTGATTTTCATAAGGTCAAATTTAATAAAAATATGTCAGTAACAAGTATGTGTTCCTATAGGGCACTGTTTATATAAAAGAAACCATGAGTTCAATTCAAAAATTGATGGTATTACTTCAGATAACTTATCATTAATGTCATGTCTCGATTTCCATTAAAATTTCATCAATAAAGTAATAAGAATATCGATAACTAAGAATAATATCATCAATAAAGCAATAAGAATATCGATAACTGAGTTAGAAGGTTGCTGAAGTTCCTAGCTTCAACTGACCATCAAATAGAAATCTTATAGATACATACTCGTTAGTCGTGTCTAAGTATTTAAACCAAGCAGCTAGACAAGAGTAGCTGCTAATTTAAGGCCTGGTCTGAACTGTGTTGGGCAACACTCTTTGGCAAGGATTTAATTTCTAGTCTGCTGACTGACACAGTCTTAACTGTGGCTGTTGATCTCTTGGCCAGCAGCTGCCACTTAAAGCTACTGCAGTTGAACTTTAAACGCTTTTGTTTTAAGCCATAGTATGTATTTCCGTTAACTGGTGCCACAGCCCACATGACGCTTGCCCCATCATTTATAGCTGTCAACAGTTTTGTGGCCAAAACACAAGGAACACAAAAACTAATATTTAAGCCATCAGCAATGACGAAAAGCAGCGTCTGCAGTGACAGCTTCAGCCTCTGAGCAATTGCCACTCCACATCCACTTGGCCAACAACAGCCCGCCATCCTACCCTCACCCTCACCCTCTCCCTGTCTGCGTATCGGGCCGCAAACTGCAGCTAGACAAACAAATTATGGCCACTGTCAATAGACGCGCATTTCTATGCCAACAAAATGGCCAAGAGAATACAAAAAATAAAAGGAAAGAAAAGGCTGCAAGAAAAACAAGTCAAACGAGAAAAAGGCACCCACAGTTGCACAGTTGCAGTGTTGCACGAACGTTTTGACTGATGCCAAGTTTGCAACAGTGGAAACGAATTTAGTTGCAGTTTTCTTTTTCTTGGATTTTGCCAACTGTGAAAACTGTGAAAATTGCCGTCAGGCAGTTGGCCAGAGCCAAATAGAAGCAAGCAAGCAGCAACAGGCGGTTCCCTTGGCTAATCATTGAAATTGGCATTGGAAATTGTCTTAGAGCAGCAGCAACATGTTGCAGCAACAAGTAAACAATGTTATCCTCTTTGGCCTTTAAAAATTGCTGCGTTTCAAGCTATATTCAATTTGTGTAAAAAGTTTTTATGCGGCAATTTGTTAACTTCTTTTTATTTTGTTGCTAGTTGAATTGTTTAAGCGATCGCAAAAATGTATACTTTGTTGCAGTTTTGCAATTGTGTCTTTCTATTTATTTATTTTTTGGCCGCCTAAGGGCATTTATGAAATATGCAGCCAAAAATGGTCAATGTGACTGTGTGTGTGTGGTGTGTGTGTGTGTGTGTATTGGCGCATAGTTTGGCAGCTACATTATTTTTTTTTGGATTTCGTTGGCCAGCATCAGAAACTGTTTGCATCCTGCGGCGATTTTCGTATGTTTGCAAATTATTATTGCATTTTATTTTGTTCAAAAATTGTTTGAACATTTTTTGTATTTTGTTTTTTGGTTTGTAAATAACCTGAAAATGAATTTAGATGGCTTAAATGGGCTATGCGGCAATTCCGAATTGTTGTACATTTTTAATGCTAAACGTTAAAATACCAACGAATGCAAAAATTTGACAATAGATATTTGTAACCACGACAAATGGCTTAAGGGAATATTGACATTAATCAAGTAAGACAGGAATTTGTTAAGTTTATTGTTAATTGTTAAATACATATCCCAAATGTGACTTGATTGCCTGCATTTCTGTGCAAGTTGCACGCAAAACTGCGCGCTAGATTAGTTTGTGTTTACACCATACTCTATGTAAGAATTACGAAATCATACTGAAATCAAAGCTCAACAAGAAAGAACGGCTTTCTTCGAAGTGCCAAAGCTGTATACCCTATGTTTTTTATACTAAACTCAATTTTTGTATGATTGTTCCTATGGGAGCTATATAATATAGTGGTCTGATTTTGATCAAATTATAGAAAACTATATGAAGCATAATAAAACTCTCAATTGTTGAGTTTGGATGAAATATATATAAAAACAAAAAAGTTTTTCATACAAAAACTCACTTTTCATCCGATCGTTTCTATGACAGCTATATGATATAGTAGTCCGATTCTGACCAAATTCGGTTTGCTTGTATAAGATTTTCATAGACTTAGATCAGATGACTTTAGTGAGGATATCTTTATAAATAAAAAACTTTTTCATACAAAAACTCATTTTTCACCTGATCGTTTCTATGGCAGCTATATGATATAGTAGTCTGATTTTGACAGAAATCGGTTTGCTTATATAAACTTTTTAAAGACTTGGCTCAGATGAATTTGGTGAGGATATCTTTATAAAAAAAAAGTTTTCATACAAAAACTCACTTTTCACCCGATCGTTTCTATGACAACTATATGTTACAGTGTACGGATCGGGGCAGTTCCGACATATGTACTGCCTGCTGTAAAAATAAGGGTATGTGCCAAGTTTCACTAAGATAGCCTTAAAACTGAGAGACTAGTTTGCATAGAAACAAACGGACAGCGACTCCGCTATTCATGCTGATTCAGAATATACAAATATACTTTGTTGGGTCGGAAACGTCTCCTAAGGCACTGACTTGCACATTTCATGACAAAAATTATAATACCCTCTGCTAGGGTATAGAAATAGTATACCTAGGCAACAAATTAACATTTACATTCACTAAATTAACATTCCAAGTAGGTTGCAATCGTTTTTAAGGCAGCTGCAGTACCAAAATTGATTGAACTTCCTGTGCAATCGCTGACAAATTGTATCAATCGCCATAATGGTGGTGAAGTGAGCTCAATAATTTCCTAATTTCCCTTTGTAAATATATAAATATCAAAATAATGTAAATAATTAATATGTATAACTATATTCTAAGATAGTCACTTTTCTTTTTCTTTTTTTAATGTATAATTAGGTTAAGCTGCCACGCAGGTAGCAACATACTAATTTTAAACAATAGTTCACATCTGAAATAAAAAAAAAAAAAAAAAAAAAAATAATTGTGGAACTGCAATTTATATTCGCAAAATGCATTGCATTTAACCCATATTAGTCATGGCAAATTGATTTGAGGCAGACTCTTGAATACCCAGCACCCATTTGTGGCACTCCGAGGCCCATTTATCGTTTACTTTTATCGCTTTTTGCGCCTTTGCATAGCTAATTTCCTTTCAAGATAAAGTCATAGACACAAATGGCCATAAATTACGCAGAGTTTGGCTAAAAATCGCATTTATGTTTATCGCCAAAGATAAACGGGGCTGCAATGCCTCAAGATAGCCATCTACAAGAGCCGCGAGCCGGTTAAACTGTGTCGGGTTAGGGGGAAGCGGCTGGGAGGCCGGGAGGCGAGGAGGCTTTCACTCTATAAATAATATAATCAAAGCATATTTGTAATCAATGCAAGGCTATCGCAGCAATTGAATCGCCAACTATAATTGTAAATTTTTGTGCTCTAAACTGGCACAAAAACCAAACGAGAAAAACTCAAATCAAATGGGACGACTTTTTAATGGAGCAGTAGTATTATAATAATGGCCTGTAATGGTGTAATGGAAGATATCCATAGGCGTTGCCACGTCAACTGGTTGCCATTTAAGGTCATTGCGACTCCAACATGGCCTGTAATTTTCACTTGACGTATTGACAGCTGGCCAACATGCGATATAGGGTAACAGCTCCCCTTACGGCTCCAACAGTTGCAGTTGTAGTTGCTGCATCGAGAGTAACCCAATCCGACCACAAAATATGTCGATACTTGGCTAAAACGGATGTAAGCAAATATTTTATCTATGCCCCCTCTGCCGCTCTTCACTCGCCTTTTTTCTCAGTTTCTTTCTCATCCCATTAAACTCCCTTCTTTCTTTGACACTTGATTGTTTTCTCACCTGCAGTAAAGCAGGCAACACAGAGCAACGAAAGAGAAATACCCTTTCGCAAAACTTAAAGATAGGATACAGTTCTTAAAAGGCATTTTCTGATATCAATCCATGTCTGTCATAAAGAAAGGATCCTCTAAGTCCAGCATCCTTTTATTCATCCATTTATCTTATAATATTAGTATTTTAAATTGTGTTTCAAGTGAGATTTTTACTTTATGTATTAATTTATTTAATTTTTTATTGGACTACAATTTCTTTTGTGCTAAATCTAAGATCAAGAATAAAGAATCTATTCAATTTTTTAGCTTTCATGTGGTTTTATAGAGTAAAATATTCTAACCACTAATCCCCAATAGATGCAAAATAGATTCAAAATAGTGATGTCAAAAAATCGATTTTTATTATGAAAAACATCGATGTTTTTCGATTTTTTTTTCTATAAATGTGCATATTTTTTCTAATTATTCTTTCTTTTTTTTTGAATCGGAAATGTAAAAAAAATCGATTTTTATTATGAAAAACATCGATGTTTTTCGATGATTTTCATACAAAAAATCGATTTTTTTACATCACTGATTCAAAAAGAAAGAAAGAATAATTAGAAAAATATACACATTTATAGACAAAATCGCCTAGACGCAGGCCTGGGATTAGAGGGTTAAGTTTCATTCTGTTTCTATTTAACATTGGCATGTTAACATTCTGTTAAATGCATGCGTGCTCTCCTTAACGTTGCTTCTCTTCTAGCGCGCTGTTATCTTGCGTTAACAGTTGCCAGTTAACAGTCGCAAGCAGTTTACAGTCGGAAAATTCATCCTTTCAAGAACTCATCAATAAAAAAATGATTGAAAGTTGTTAGATGAAAAGCTTGCACAATTCTCAGCTCAATTCGAGCTAACATTACAATAACCCAACGAAACTGTTCAGGTGCATTGAATTTGAGTGCCAACTCGATCATAAAGTTGTTATGCCCATTGCTGAGCTGTAAATAAAAAATGCAATGCGGGCTTTTTATCACACCGCACTTTTATGCCCAGTCGAAGCCCCAGCTTGGAGCTGAGAACCCAGACCAGGCCAGCAGTCGCCGCATTTCATCTCAGGCTTTGTCTGCGTGTCCATCTCGAGCGCTCCTGCTCTGATTGTGTTTACCTGTTCAGCATGCGTGCGATAGATCATCTGCAGTCCAAGACATATAGACATACAGGTACGGGTCCAGTGCAGAAATTTTAATTTAATTAAACTTTACTTTGAGACACGTGTCGGACTCTGGCATATTCCTTTCATATCTTGCATGTGTGTGTGTGTGTTGGCTTGGCATTCACATCCTCCTCCTCATTCTCATCCTCAGCCGCATCAACATCCGCATCCACATCGACATTGGCCCTGCCTACAGAATGTTATAAAAGTTTTTACTCTTTTCCTGTATTGCATCTTGTTATTCAATTAAATTTCTGCCCTGTCTGTTTTTTAATTGCATGAAAAATGGTTTTTAAGAGTTTATTTATGTGCTGCTCGAGGCTCTCTCAGCAGTTTGCCTAATTGATTGGCCGTGATTGTCAAAACTTCAGTAAATTGATAGACATTTTGCTAGAGCTTATGGCTATGAGTTACCACAATAGACTCTCAAAATGCTAGTTACGATTGTTGTGACCACATAAAGTGTACCAATTTGTAGTCTCTGACAGCTGAATAATAAAGGAAAGCGTAAGCTTTTGCTCACAGACACTGCACACGGACGCTGATGCCTTTGGAAGCTTTAAGCTTAGCGTAGTCAAGTGGTGAAGTGAGCGCAGAGCTTTTAAAAAGCATACTAATACATGTACATCTACTCATACATGCACATATGTAATTTGGAATCATTGCTGTTTTTATTTGATTCCTACACGGAATATAAATGTTTACTCTACTCCATTTATACTACTCGACCTTACATTTGAGTTCCATCAACTGTAGTCAGAAAATCACTCATGTTTTCTTATCTATATATATTCATCAAATTCTCTATTACAACACAAATGTTTGACCTACAAAAACCTTTCCAACTTTTGACTTCACTTCACAGTTCACACACAAGTTATCGTGCCTGTTGGCCCTTTGGATGACATCGTCGTTGTTGTTGTTAATGTTGTTGTTGTTGTTGTTGGTCTACCTCCCAGCCCACATGAGCTAATACAATTTGGTCACGATTTAAGCGACGCACACGCCAGGAATTCATCAACAACATGCAAAGGCCCCCAAGCTACCAAAACTTTTGGCGTCGAATTTCTCCAATTTGCCTGATAAGAAGCGTTTAGCTAAAAACATGCGCCAAATTACAGCAAATTTCTCAATGTAATGTGTATTGTTCCCACCCCGCCCCACTCTCTCTCTCTGCAACACGCAACTCTGTAGTTTTTATGGCACTGGCGCACATAAATCAAGAGTGTCTAACCCAAACCCAAAAAGGTTGCATGTCAGTTATTTCGTCAACATCGAATCGAACTTTGTGCTACAAAAATTTACAGCCTCGTCACGCAAATCTAGATACCAACAAATGGCAATAAAAACAGGCAACAATAAAACAGGCAACAATTTGCACTTGTCGATATGCAACATAGGGAACAATTCACAAGAGCATGGTTGGGTTGGAGCCATCCTCATTCATAATCGTCGCCAGCCGCAATTTGACTTTGCAGAAAACATAAAACCACAAATCAGAAATCAGAAATCACGAATCACGAATCATGTTATCGCTGTGATTTGTCATCTGAGCCATAAGCACAGGTCCCTTGCCCAGTCCCTAACCAGTTCCAGCTCCAGCTCCAGTTTCAGTCTCTGTCCCTATCTAGCCGGCCAGTGTAATTAACGCTGTAATCAAATTGGAGCCCCATGTCAAATGGCCCTCATGACAGATCAACATCAGCATCAGCATCACCATTGGCTTCAACGACTGCCTGGGCGACTGGGCCCACAGTTTGGCCTTCTGCCAGTCAAACAACTTTGAATGCTTCAGTTTCAATTGGGCCAGACATGCACATCTCAGCCTCAAATCATTGCCGATGCCGATCCATCATCAAGCTAGACTTTTCATATCAGTTGGCGTTTCTTTCAGTTATCCCACAGTTTTTAAGCTGGTTTTGTTATGGGTAAAACTCATTTCTCAGGCTTTTTGTAACAAATTAACTGGTAATATTACTATAGAAAGAAGATCTGTTTGTCTATACAGAAAGTACACTCTTGGATTTTAAGATTCTACCACTTTTCTTAACTTAAGTATAGTGAAAAAATGTATAGATAACATTTTTTTTAGACAATTAATGATTTAGCTGAGGTATAGCCTTGTGATTAAGTGTGCGAGCTTGAGGCAGAAGCTCTGTGGTTCTAACCCCAGTGAAATGTCTTTTTTTTCCCCTTTTCTACCGGACTCATCATATCAAGGGTTTTCAGTATACAAAAAGTGCGCGCTCTTCACGATTGTCAATAAAAATCGTTGTTTTCAATAAGTCTCGCATAATTCTGGTCAAAATATTGGTATGCACATTAGATTATTAGCAATATGTCAGTGTAATAATATAATTTGATCACTTTTTACGAGCTTTTCATATAGTCGGGTATTCAGTTCTTTAAGCTTACACTTTAATATAGTTTAATAAAGAAAAACTTAATCCTATGATAATCTCCCAATATAAATGAGAATAATGAAAGTATAGTCTCTTAACTATTTTTAAATTTTATAATATTTTAAATAGTTTTTTTTTTTTTCAAAGTATGTCAACTTCAATCTGAAACAAATTTTATAGATTTCAATAAGTTAAGACCATTATCTACTGAATATGCAGTAGTTAATGTTAAAACTAATGGCTCTTCACCAAATTTAATCTATAATTAATGTTTAATATCCAGTATGAAAAAACTTCTATAGATTTTAAGAAATTAAATCTACTTGATATTCACCAAATTTGATCTTTATTTAATCTTTAATCTTTAGTATGAAACAACTGCTTTAGATTTTAAGAAGTTTACTGTAAGTGGTATTCACCCAATTTAATCTACAATTAATCTTTAATCTGAAACAGCTTCTATATATTTCAAGAATTAAATGCATATATAAAAGAAGTTCTCCATTATGTTCTATCAGTCTTTTAACTATTTCAAAATCATATAATGTTTTAAGAAGCTAAATCTAATTGAAATACAACCAATTTAATCTACAATCAATCTTTATTCTTCAGTATGAAACAACTTCTATAATATTTTAAATAGTTTTTTCAAAGTATCTCAACTTCAATCGGAAACAACTTCTAAAGATTTCAAGAACTTTAATCTAAGTGATATTCACCCAATTTAGTCTATAATTAATCTTTAATCTGAAACAGCTTTTAAATATTTTAAGAATTAAATTTATATATAAAAGAAGTTCTCAATTATAATAAACTAGTCTTTTAACTATTTCAAAATTATATAATGTTTAAAGAAGTTAAATCTAATTGAAATTCAACCAATTTAATCTATAATTAATCTTTAATTTTCAGTCTGCTGTTTCTAAAGTTATTGATAATATAAAGATTATTATTAATAATATCTTAAGATATTAGAAATATAAAAGAAGTGCTCAATTATATTATACCAGTCTTTTAACTATTTCAAAATCATATAATATTTTAAAAAGCTAAAATTTTATTCAACCAATTTAATCTTTTATTAAACTTTAATCTTCAGTCTGAAACAGCTTCTAAACATTTTTAAAAATTAAATGCAAATATAAAAGAAATGCTCAATTATATTATACCAGTCTTTTAACTAAATCAAAATCATATAATATTTTCAGTATTTCCATGTATCTCAACTTTAATCTGAAATAGTTTCTGCAGGTTAACTTAACTTTCCACCAAGTATCTCAACTAAAAACTGAAAGAGTTTCTGCAGGGTATCTCAACTTCGTATAGCATTTTCTTAGATTTGAAATTTGTAGTGTTGTTTTAGTTTACTTCGCATGCAGCCCACGCCTAGCCATGTCCAGTCTTTCTGAATGCTCTACATACTATCGTATATATATATTTGTGTGTGTGTGTGTGTACGCTCCATAAGCTGTCATGATTTACAGTTATGACAATTTTAAGTTGGTTCATTAGAGACAGGCACAGATGCAGACTTGCCGTGCCATGCCGTGCACTTACTTACTTACTTACAGCTAGTACAAATAGAGACTACTTATGAATCCTTTGTCTCCCTCATGTTTTCTGTCTCACTCCCTCTGTCTGTCTGTCTGTCTGTCTGTCAGTCTGTCAGTCTGGGTGTGTGCGTGTCTCAATGTCTATGTTATGATTGAAGATGATTACAAATGTCTTCTTATGGCAGTTGTTCTCCGCGGTTCTTTGTTGCATATTTCCCAACTCGGCCATTTGTGATGGTTTGTGTCTGCGCTTAATTAATAGCCTCTGTCAGCGTTTTTGAGCAAAGCATCCATCCGACAGTTAGTTGGGGCTGCCCGGGTATAGTTGGAGTTAAATAGAAGCTGCTGCCTAATGGTTCTCTAAGTATTTATTTATGGCCCAGCTAGAGAGAAAATACTTACCTTTTGCAATAATGGAATGATGTCATGTGCGGCCCTAGAATGCTCTATACACTGCTAATTGAATAACTTCAGTTGCGCTTTAAATTCATCTTTTGTAAACATGGAAAACTCTGGGGATTTTCATGTGAACTGTTTCTATTTGGCTTGGCTAGCTCCTAGTGTGTATCGGAGTTTTGAATTCATATAAACTTGACAATTCTGCAGATTCTGCAAAGCTGAACATGCAGAATGTCTTTATGGTCATGCTAGATTCTTATAAACTTGTTTTTATTAAATCAAATTAAATAAACGCCTTGCTGTCGTATTCGACCGAGTTCTAGTAGTATTGTAGTTCAGCTTAGCTGCAAATAGTCGTCATTATCTTATCTGGTTTTTACCTGCCTTAGAGAAAACATATTGCAGAAAAAACTAATTGCTGCACTGCCCCTAGATATAATCTTTCTAATAAAACAAAAATCAAGCGAATATGTTGTCTTTAGGGCTCTAAAATGGTTCCTAATTGTACTATTTAAAAGCCCCTTTTATAAACGTATTTTTTTGTTTCAACATTTCACTTAATATATATAAAAAGTTCATACAAGGGGGAAGAATTGACTGGGGAAGTGGGTGTATAAAAAAGCCCATTTATATATCGATTTTTGACTTCTTTGCAGATACGTAACGGTTAAAATATAAAAATAAAAATTATAATATACCTTTCATTTTGAATTTTATCGAAAAATTAAAAGGTAACTCAGAATTCTCAATCGCAAAAAAATAATACAAAAAAAAAAATAAATTTGAATTTATTTTTAAAAATCATTAAATCATATTTTGGGAATATAACATTGCAGCTTGAAGGAAAGAGAGGAAGGAAGAGGGGAGGTTGGGATACGTGATGTATCCCTAACTCCCCCTGGCTGTACCCATAAAGTTGCTTCGCAACTTTTTGCCTCTGAAGGAAATAGAGGAAGGGAGTATGGAGGGGGAATTGGTGATATCTGCTCGACTCCACCTGGCTGTACCCTTAGATATATATGCATATTGCATTTCAACTTTTTAACTCACATGGAACCAGACCTAAAAGATTCCTTCCTTTATACTATAGATGATCCTTCAAGGACATGTGATGTATCATATGAAAGGTATTGGGCCACAAATTGTGAATGCTCTTAGATTTTGGAAATACACCAATTGGTTTAAACTTTGAACTAAATTTTAAATAAAAATTAAATTTTATTAAAATTGAAAAAAAAAAATGATAAAACTCTTAGGTTAGAATTCTCATAGTTCTCGGGGATCTACAAAAAAACTCTTGTTTAAAATTTACATGTTGAGAGGTGCAGAATACCCTTTTAGAATATACAATATTATTCTCTATATTTTCAATATTTATTTTATATTTATTAAGTTAAATGTTACAAGAAAGGAACTATCCAAAAATATATATGTATATATATTTTGGAATTAACTTGCCCCATTAATGGAATTAATGTGGGACTATCTTAGCTATCCTCACATGCGCTGTTAAGTGTTAATTTAAATATTCATATGCGTAAGGAGCTCTGATACTACTTAATTTATGGAGCAGCTTATTTTGGGCCATATCAAGAGCCGTAATCTCAATTTAGTGCTAATGAAGCTCCGATGCTGTTTCGTATGGGCTTTTTAGCAGCTGTTTGCCATTATCATTTGTTGGGCTAAAAAAAATAAGATACAAGAGTCTCGCTTCCTGCTCTGGGCTCTTAAACCTTTAACAACTTCTTTATAAACCCGCTTCACGGCCCACACAGACACACACGCACGCACACACACATAGTTACACCAAAGGTAGAGAATATTCCCCCCGGAGACTAACTCCAAGCCAAGCTCTGAGCATAAAATTTATGATTTGCCTTTTGGCTGCCTTTTCTGACAGCAACTGCAAGTTGGAATTGGAGTTGGACTGGGGCGACATCGATTCGCGTTATAGTACATTCGACATGGGACAAACCGAAACGAGTTTCAGTTTTGCCCATTTGTGGACTTTGGAGCTGGTAACAGCCTGAGCTCTACACGAACTGAACTCGATCTTCGATGCGAGTCGTGCGCCCGTTCCTTTTAATTAAGCTGAATGGACTCGGACTCGTACTCGATATCGAACTCCAACTGCAACTCCAATCCGGCTCAAATATGGAATCCCTGGCCGAGGTGTTAACTGGCCCAACTGGCAATTGCAATTTGTATTTGCCCAAAAGTAGCTACAGCCAGCAGATCCCGTAGGTGCCACAGACTACAACAAATACAAATTCAATTCTTGGTTATTTATCGACAGGGTCATATGAAGTTTGTTAGTTTATTGGCCCAAGGCCTACTTAATATGTCAGGCTTGTTTTTGGGGCCCTGGCTGCCATCTTGTTTCGACCCGTTTTTTGCAAATGATCTCTGCATATTTATGGGGCAAGTTGCTTGCTTATTATTCTTTTCAGTCGTTTGTTAGCAATGTTTGCAATTGTCTGGCCAGCAGACAATGGCCATTATAAATTCATCAGACAGTTGCAGTGACACACAAACATACAAAACTACAATCCGGCGACATCTATCAGAGATGAGTTCAGGGCACTGCCTGCATAATGTATCTATGTATCTGTAGCTGTATCTGTATCTGTGTATCTGAGCATCTAAGTATCTGAGAGATGCCTTTGGTCACAAAATGGCGCAGCGCTTAGCGAACAATGCAAACAATAAAAAGAGGATGTCTGCTTTGTGGTTGACATTTGTTTTGTTTCTTGTTGCTGTTGCTGTTGTTGTTGTTTCTTCTGTCGGCTTGTTGCTTTTGTTTTTAATTGTGTCAAATTTTGTGGGCGGCAGGCGGGGTGCGGGGTGCGGGGTACGGCACATCTCCATTTTCCAAGTGGAGCACTGCGGTAGGTGCAAATTCAAAAGCCACTTCACAAAATATTTGCAAAAGCCTTCCTTCGCAAAAAGGACTGCCACATTGTTTTGTGTTATCTGAATGGCTGGATCGGGTGAAGCAGGGTGGTGGTGGGGGCGGGGGCGGGGCAATCGGAATGATGACTAAACATACAACAGTGTACCCCTAAAAAAGAATATGTATCCATGAGTTCCGTTTAGTTCTGGTCTAGTTATTGCAGAAAACGTAAAAATGAGACTAAGCCTAAGGCTTAAGCGAAAACTGCATAGGAAATGGGATTTTGAGGTTAGGTGCGCTCGTTTAGAAATTTCCTATGCAAAATCCACCAAAACAGGCTTACCCTAATGAATTTTCTGTGGGGATAATAGGAAGTTGTCATTTTGCTTTATATATAACGAAGCTCTTGCCAAAAATAAAACTGTTTTAGAAAAAGTCGGGTAAGCCTACATCTAGAAAAATAAATGCCATAGAATTCAGATAATCATCCTCTAATAATGGTTACCCTTACAAAAATTACAGTTTCAATAGTATTTCTCTTTCTAAAAGGCTAGCTGCCTTTGTCTACAAAATTACTACTACTACTTTCTTTCTTTTCGGCATTTTAAGACATTTGTTTTTTCTGAGTGTAGTGCTCAAATCAAAAAATGACGCTCTCAAATGTTTTTAAATTGTGTACTATGGTTAATATTAAACTACTGCAGTAATGTAACTATTTAGGATAATAAATGGAAGTTTGAAAACTCTAGGAAACATTTCCCTGTTAGAATACCATTTTTTGGATGCATATTTTATACAGATGGGAATAATTGTAATGGGGTGTTTTTTAAAATTTTTTTTTGAATAGGGGGATATTTTAAAAATTTTTTTAAAAGAATTTGTTTTTTTTAAAATTATTATGGGATTATTATATTTATTATTTTTATACTTATAATAAAAACAACGATTTAAATAAAGAAAACTACCTAGTTACATAGGTTCATAAGATCCATATTTGTCTGGTTACAATAAAAATAAAAGAATATTTTTCTAAATATCCAAAAATAAATCCTTTTTACAAAATATTTCCATTTCTATAATAGTATTTATATTCGCTGAATTTTACTTTCCGACCTTAAAGGTATTCTGCATCGATTTGAATAAAAAGTACATACTTTATTCTCCCTTCAAAATTTAGATAATTTTTGAAATTAGATTAAAACAACTATCGTTAACCTAAAAATTGGGAATGTTTGTAAATTTAATTATTTAAAAAATAAATTCGATTTAAGTTCTAAAACAGTTTTAGCTAACTGCTAATTGTGGCCGCCATTTGATGGCATTTCCTCGACCCACCATTTTCAGCGTCGGCCATTAGAGTCGCAGTTTGAGTTTATTCACTGTAAAATCTGACATAAAAAGGTGTCAACTGAATTGTGTGCTGGCTTTAATGCTGGGTGCGGTCAGTTGTTGGCCAGGTCTAATAGCCAATGATAAATTTGCTGGCTCGGTTGGGATCGGGTTGTCGCGTGGACACTCGTTAAATGATTGTAATTAAATATTCTAACAGTTGACTGTCAGGCAAAAGTCAAAGCTAAGCATTAACATTTAGGAAAGCCGACGGGCCCATGAAAATGCCGTCGGACAAAACTGAGTAAATAGTATCTAAAAGTTTTGGGTTGAAATGTGTTCAACATTTGGTAACAACGGCCCACACAGATTTTTTAAAAGCGACAACTTGTGAAAGAAAATGCGAGACAGTCACAAAGTTGTCAGTCAGTTTGGCCAATCTATCAATAATTTAAATTATGCGTAGGATGTGGGGCTAAGTAGGCACTATTAATACCCTGTAAGTGTTATAATGAAAGGTTCATTTCATTTACACACAGTAAAATAAATAATTACAATAAGGAGACTTCAGACTTCATTGCCATTGCTGCCTAAATACATAGAACTTTTAATCAAAATTATAGAAATTAGAGATTATAAAATGGAAGTGTAGAAAATTGTTTACAAAAACCCATGAAAGGATGTAAATTTAAAAATGAAGATAAAAATCATATTGAAGCTGTAGTAATTTAGTATCTGAATATCTAATATCTCTATAAGAAAAGTAGAATTGTAAGAATTAATTATAGAAATTAAAGACATGAAAAGGAAGGAAAGAATTGTTTACAAAAACCCATGAAGTTATGATGAGAGGGTGTACATTTAGGCACTCTTAAAATTACTCCCAAAATGAGGATAAAAAAATCTGAACTCTATAGGAAAAGTATAATTGTAAGAGAAAAATTAATTATAGAAATTAAAGACATGAAAAGCAAGGGAAAATATTGTTTACAAGTTATGATGAAAGGATGTAAATTTAGGCACTATTAAAATTACTCCCAAAATGAGGATAACAAATTATATTGAAGCGTTGGAATTTAGTATCTGAACTCTATAAGAAAAGTAGAATAGTTAAAGCAATAAAAAGGAAGGGAAAAAGTTGTTTACAAAACCCCATGAAGTAATGATGAAAGGAGTGATAAAATTCAGGCACTCATGAAATTAATCCCAAAATGAGGATAAAAATTATATTGAAGCTGTGGAATTTAGTATCTGAAAAGTAGAATTGTAAGAAAAGAATTAAGTTCTGTTTGGTCACAAAAATCAAGAAAAATCAGCGCATTTTACAGGGTATTTTAAAGTTTCACATTAAGACGCTTAAAATTTGTTAAAATTGGAGTTGAAATCAACTAGAAAAT
This sequence comes from Hirtodrosophila histrioides, assembly GCA_037075165.1. Lineage (NCBI taxonomy): Eukaryota > Metazoa > Arthropoda > Insecta > Diptera > Drosophilidae > Hirtodrosophila > Hirtodrosophila histrioides. The sequence goes on from JBAMCL010000491.1 coordinate 1,751,600, forward strand.
GTTGTTATTTAAAGTGGGAAGTAACGTGAAAAATGTTGTTTGCAGTTTCAGTTTCAGTTTCACTTTCAAGTTGTTGTCTAAGGACAAAGGACAAAGGAAAAGCGGATGACAAAATAGATGTCCTGTTAAACATTGTTGTTGTTGTTGCTGTTGATGTTGCCACTTAGTTGTACTCGTTGTTGTTATCGTCCTGTCCAGTCACTCAACGCTGGCGAAAAGCGAATAGAAAAATAGCAGCAACAATAGCAACAGCAACAACAGCAACAACAGCAAGTAAAAACAAAACAAATTGTTTGCCATGGAGTCTTCTGGTAATTTTTATGGATTTACAAGGATTTAATACAAGGACCTTGCCACACATGCACAGAGACTGGGCTTAAGCAGTCGCAAGTCCTTTTCTCCCTGTTGATGCCCGTAAATTAATTGAGTTGAAAATGTAATTGTTGTTGTTGTTGTTGTTGTTCTTGCTGTTGGCCAAAAAAATAAATAAATAAATAATCATCATCAGCTCAGCATTTATTGGTTATAAATTGGACAATTCAAGCGGAAAATATCAAGTGGATTATAGTTTTAATGCGGCCAGGGCTTCGAACTTAACTGTAGCTATTTATTAAAGGACATTGTGTGAAATGAGTTGCACAGATACGCAAGGATGCGTAAGGACAACAAAAAACAAACAACAGACAATAAGCGCAGGAACTGGACAGAGGATTCTCCGTAGGCTGACCTGTGGCCACACTGTCCACTAAATGATTCCGAGGCGACCCCGTGTAGCCCAGAGATTAGTGGTAAGCTTAGGGTGTTGATAATGATAAATGCGGGTTCTGTTTAGGGAAAGGTCTATGAAATTAAAGACCAGTAAAGTCAAACGTCAGGTAAGCCTCGGATTTGCTTATAAAGCATACTTAAACAACATCCAAATGATTTATTTTGATAAATTTGATAAAAATACCTATTTTATAACATTTCTTGTAATTTTTACATATATTTTCACCATTTGGATATTTTTATATATTTGTTTTAAATTTTATCAGTTTAACATAAAGTTGCTATAGAAATAATCGATTATATATGAGTTTAAAAAAGACTTAAAGATTTTTTTTAATTTTTTTTTATGAAATTAATTTAATTAAAGGAACATCTTAAATAATAGACATAATCCGTTCGTAAGTACTACAATTACATATGATCAGCGTCTCCCAGGTTGGGCATCAATAAATATGCGTTTAAGCCTTCTACGCAAAATTCTCCGATCTGCCACAGCTTTTGCTAACGGGTTGCTATGGCATGACATCTTAACAGCATATATATGTGAATAGTTGTTTATTAACAACATTCTTTATTAAATATTATTTTGAAATTAGAGCTAAGAATTTTAAAGTATTAAGATTAATGTTTGTTTTGGTTGACAGACAGACGGTATTCACGGCCTTACAACTGTTCCTTTTCATATAACGTTCTGCATTCACGGCTTAATACAACTTTCAACTTAATTTCCGATCTCTGCTTTTCTACTTCTTTTTATGACGACTTCTCTCTTTGACTTATACGGATCGACGGTGTCTCTGCTAATGCTAACAGCTGTTAGCCTGCTGTTAACTCCGGTCTAGAGCTGCCAACCTTTTTACATTTATATATATTTATGACCTCCATAACTGAAGGAATATTAGGGTCTTTCCTGATAAAGGAGTTCCCCACAAGAGGAGGGTTCCCGACCAATGACCTCATAATATAATTCAGTTTTGCTTGAATTGGCATTATGTGTGTATTAGCAGCAATGCCCAATATGGCCACTCCATATGTCCAGATGGGCATAATCATTACCTAGAAAAGCAGTACCTTGGAGCGTAAGGGAAGCTTCGATGATACCTTCAACAGCCACTGAAGTTTCTTGAATCGTGATTGGAGAGAGTGTCTAAGCACTCTGGCATGGAATTTGAACGTCAGTGATTTATCTAACTTAAATCATTACCTAGCCTTTGACTAAGTTGTTTTTAGAATTTATCGCATAAGTTTAATTTAAGTTGTTGGAACTAATAACAGAATAATTAAATAATAAACAATTAATAAAAAAAAAAAAAAAAAAAAATAAAAAAAAATCTAACTTAAAGATTATAACAGCACAAATTAAACCTTGATAAAGCACAGATAATGATTATAAAAACACAAATTTAAACTTGATAAAGCACAATCTGTGATTAGTAAGAGTACAATCTGTGATTAGTAAAGTACAATCTGTAATATACTCAGGGAAAAAATTATACCTAAACAACGGTTGAATTGTCCCTAAGGCAAAGATGTGTAATTAGTTAATCTAAGCTCGATTTTATGCTTCATTTGTGTACAGGAGTTGTGCCTTATTGTGCCTGCGATTCTCTCCGTGTATTCCACAAATATTTCCAGCTTTGACATACCAAAGATAACTCCACATTCTTGTCAGGATTAGTGTTGTTGCCTTAAATCATTTAGTCATTTATCAGTCACATTTCAATGAGTTCTCAATCAGCCATCCTTGGCAGCTAATTTGCCAGCACAGAACAATGTCCTTAGACATAAATTCCTTTTGTGTAAAGCCAAGCAAATACAAGGCAAATCAATTTGCTGGCTTTTTGAGAATCCTTTTAGATAAATTACCATGCACAAAGCTGACCAATTGCAAATCAAATTAGACAAGACTAAGAAATTGAGACCCCCTCTCACTTGGGTGGAGTTGTGGAAAAAGCATTTCGATTATATTTGGTTGGGTTTGTTTAAAATAATCATGATTCCTGCAGGACATACAACATATGCAGCGCCATTTGCCTTGGGGCGACAACAATGTTTATTATGCAAAGGCAACGGGGCGTACGCAAAGCCGCAAAAGGATAATTTGAAAACCTAAAATGGATTATAGGGTTTACAGGAGCAAGTTAGAAAAGGGGTACAATCAATTACAGATTCGCTTGGCTGGTTGAATTCCATCAATTAAAAGGCACCCCGCCGTCCCGTCCCGTTAAAATGCCTAATGGCATTCAGTCAAATCCACAAAACTCAATGAATTATCCTGCAATGGGTTTACGGGGGGTGTTACAAATCGAATTGTCCCTCTCGGCTGTGTCCTAAACAGCGTCAAAAGCGTTCTAAATGAGGCTTTTAATGGTTTTACGATTTTCCATATAACAACAAACAGTCACAGTCACAGGAGATCCCCAAAATTGCCGGCACGGGGCAATTGTCCTTTCGCGCTCTTTGATTAATTTATTTTTGGCAACCCGCCCCGTGATTGGAATTGAGATTGGGATTGGGATAGGGATTGGATACTGGTATTGACGGCCTGTCTACACATACAACCATCAATCGGGCATTGCCCCAGTCTCGCTGTCAGTGCGTAAACTTAATCCGCTCGTTTTTAAACGCACCCAGACAGACTCCCCGCCCCGCAGGACCTGTAGACAGACCCTCCAGGCTCCCATCCGACACATTGACGAAATGACGGAGCGGGATGATTTAATGGTTAATGAAACAGTTGAAAGCGTTGCGAGTAATCCTGAACGCGCTCTGCAATTGCGTTTTTGGGTTGTGTGGTGATTCTGGTGAATTCTTTGGTGAACTCTTTGAAAATCCCATCCAAATTGTTGAGGTATTGGGTTACGAATTGCGTTCAATTGTTGTTTGCAATTGATTGAGTATTGTTGGAATGTGTGACTGTATTTAGCTCTAATTCAGCCTACGTCTGGTTTTTTCTTTGCAAAAATAGAGATTAAATTTAAGCGCTGTTTCAATTTCCATTTATCAAAAAAAAAACCTAAAAATGTAATCTATCAGAGCTAAATTTGAGATTACAATTTATCACACGACAGGTTTTTTCTTTGCAAAAATAGAGAGTAAATTTAAGCGCTGTTTAAATTTACATTCTTTTTGAAACACCTCCTGAAAATAGGAGACATTTCTTGATACACTTCCGAACGACATTTTGAAAGGTTTCAGGTTTATTATAATTGTGAATACAACATTTTTAAATGCCTCTTCTATACAAAAATATAAAGTATATTTAAGCGCTGTTCAAATTTACATTCCTTCTGAAACACCTCCTGAAAATAGGAGAACCTTTTTTATACACTTCCGAAGGACATTTTGAAAGGTTTCAGGTTTATTAAAATTGGGAAAACAATATTTTTATTCTATTCTTTGCAATATTATTAAGTAGACTTACGCGCTGTTTAAGTTTCCAGTTTTTTAAAACACCTCCTGAAAATCGGAGACAATTTTTGATGCATTTCTGAAGGACATTTTGAAAGGTTTCAGGTTTAGTATAAAAATTTGGTAAGCTATATTTTTAAATGCGCTCAGGATGACTCTTGTTTGCACAAATAGAAAGTCAATTTAAATGCTGTTTTAATTTCTATTTATCAAAGAACCTCCTAAGAATGTAATCTATCGGAGAGAAATTCAATATTATTTTAAGCTCTTTCATGAACTTCTGCACGACATTTTGAAATGTTTTTGGTTTAATCACAATGTAAAACTAGCATTCCAAAATACCCTTAGGATGTCTACTATACTGTCAATTCTTAGTACACTTCAAAAGGCAACTAAATCCCCGCAAATTCTCCGAAAATTAAATGCCAAACAATCCAGAAATTCTACCTATAACAAAGTTTATCCTAAAAGCCAGAAATAGCATATATTCTGTAGACATAAATTCCTAAATTTAAGATATATATTTCATAAATTTGGCATGTCGACTTTCTGCATCTTAGGTCATTATTTCTTCGAGTGTAGCCACTGTAAAAACATTTCAGTGTACTACATTGAGCCATAGCTCAGTGAGGCCGTCTTTCATCGAATTGCACTCGTATAAACATTTATAACATTTTTCTTTGACGCCTGCACTATCATTAGCAAACAAACTAATCTGCCACACACATGGCCCCCACACCATGCCCTGCCACCTATTTTTCCCCCCTTTTAGCAACAATCTGAGTGTGCAACTAACAAGCTGCTAAATTTCGCACGCTGATCTAAAAAGGCATTTAAGACACAGAGTTTCGAGATGTGTTTCTGATGATGATGATGAGGAATTTACACACACAACACACACACACACACAAAGAGACCCAAACAGGCAAAAAAAAAAAGGCATAGAGACGAGAAAAACCAAACAAAGTGTAGCTAGAAGCTATACACATGTATCCGTAAGATACTCTTGAGAGGCAGAAGTGTGAATTATCCTGCCTCAAAGTATTTAATGCGCTTTACACATGGCCAACAAGAAGGGGCAGGGGCAAGGCACAAGGAACAGGACAGACACACAATGAGAGCAATTGAAAGGCAGATAATGCTAAAAATAGAAAACCAATGTACGGAGCAGGAAAAATAAGTTGAAGAGGTTGAGGCATAAAAATAATAACAACAATAATATTGAAGGCATTTGATCATTACTCATGAAAACAAACAGCGAATGTTGAGCAGGAAAACTGGCAGGGCGGGGAGGGGGCAAGAATAAACAGTTGAGAAATAACTTGTGGAAAATCGAGCCAATAATAATGCTGCTGCTGATGATGATGATGATGATGTGGAGCCAACGGCTGGCTGGAAAATTAATTATACAACGTGAAAATGCGTCGAAATATTATCGGGGCCAAAGTCGGGGGGTAAATTTTGAGCTGGAGTTACTTATTAAGCGATTCCTCGTTTTCGGCTATTGGAATTATAAGCAATAAGCAGGCATTACAAATTGCATTGAGCTGGGAGCTGAAAACTGGTTTTCCTTATGAACATTGCGCAAGTGAAGCCGAAGAAAGGCCATCGAAAGCAAACAACAGATGAAGTAAGACGGTAAGACAGTGAGAGGAGAGTAACAGAACTGCACTGAGTATACTACTATTCTATGGGCCATTTTACCTGCTCGAGAAGTCTGACAGGTAGACAACAGCCGAGCGTGCTACACAGGGTGACTCCGACTCCGACTCCGACTCTGAAGACCCGCAGACCCGCAGACTCCCCGCTGCTTTGGTATGGTGGTTGAAATTAATTCCACTGCGCAACAGGATATGCCTTTTTTCAAAAGAGCCCTGAGAGCATCGCAAATTGTGCAGGGAGTTCAAATGAAGACATAAAAACAGCGCCATTTGACCCATATGAAAAGACGCGTCGTGGAATACTAGGAATTTAACGGATTATATCAAAATGATCTGTTTTGGAACAAATAGCGGTCAGATGAACTGAACTGAACTGATCAACGATAACCAAAAGATAGATCATATTCTAAGCATATTTTTTGATATTCTTTAATTTAAAGTTTAATCCTAACTAAGCAAACAATTAATTTGAAAGCATAAAACCAAAGTTATTTAAAATTGGTGGTTTCAAATCATTTCGAAGGCTTCTAACATTTTTATGCTTCATTTAAGGTCTTTCTTTATAGTCTAAATTTGTTCTTAGGATCCATAAACCTTCTTGTCTTTTGTTTTTTATATTTTTATAAAAACCAAGACAGTTTAAGAATATTAGTCCCAATTATTATTGGAACACAGAGGGAGTTCTCGAATTCTATTTTAGATTATAGTCCTTGTACACTTTATCATATTCTCTTATTTCCAAACTTTATATTTTTTTTATTCTAAATCCCAACTTTCCACAATGAATTCAAAAGTCTAAAATTAAAGTTCTTGAAAATGGGTAATTCCAAATCATTTCTATGCTTGCATTTAACATTAACATACTTTATTTCACTATAAAGAAAGATATAGTGTAATTTTGATCTTAGGATTTCAAAATTATTATTATTATTGGTTCAGATTGAGTTCTCGAATTGTATAACAGATTATACTTCTTGTACACTTCTTTTATTCTCTTATTTTCACACTTTATATGTATTTTTTATCCTAATTTCCCACAATGAAAAACATAGTGTAGATCTTCAAAATATGTAATCCCGAATCATTTATAAGGTTAAAATATCTCATTAAATATTATCATCCTTTAGTCTGGGTTTTGTTTTATATTCTCTCCTTTTCAAACTTTCTTTCTTGTCTTTAATCCTAACTCCCCACATCGAATAACGTAGTGTAGATCTTAAAAATATGTAGTTGCGTAACATTTATAAGGTTAATTATATCTCATTAAATACTATCATTTTTTAGTCTGAGGTTTTTTTCTCATATTTCCTCTCTTTTTGAAACTTCCTAACTATCTCTAATGAATAAGATAATTCTTAAGAATTTGTTATCCCGAATCGTTTAAGTTTAAATATATCTCTTTTATTATTATTAAGCTTTATTCCAGGTCATTGTTTATAATTGAAATCTGTTTTCAGGATCCAAAAAGCGTCCTTATCTTTCTTTTTATATTTTTATAAAAACAGGACACTTTCAAAATCTTATCCCCAATTATTTTTGGATCAGATTGAGTTCTCTGATTATAAAATGCGATCTTTTAATCAAATATTCTATATCTCATTATATGGCATCCTTCCCCTATTTATTACTTTGATCTTTACAGGCTCTTTCGATTATTCTCAATCTCTTCCCAAAATGAACTAGGAAGTATAGAGCCAACATTTTTAAAAAAGTAACTCCAAATGTATTATAATATTAAATTTAGCTCTCGTTTATAAAATCACAGGTTTTTCTTGACTTCCTTTAGGATAATTTTCACATTATCAAAATGATCTTCAGCATGAAATTGTTCTTAATTTAATCTCGATTAAGTATAGTTGTAGGTATTAGCTTTCATTCCTACCTTGCCACCAACTTTGAGCTCGTAGCCCATGCCGAGGGGCGTCTTCAGCTGGACGGGGCAGACGAATCCGATATTCCGATGGGGACTGTCCACGCTGATCTGATGCTTACGGGTTGTCACCTTGGGGGCACTGCGGGTGGGCGCGGGTGTCGAGGATGACGATGTGGTATTTTCGGCAACGCACAAATCCTCGCCGCCGTGAATGGGGAACTTGGAGCATTCCAGATTCTCTGGCCAATTGAAGTTGTAGGTTTTCATTAGAGTCTCACAGACGCGTGCGGATTCGCAGAGGGAGCGGCAGGGGGGAATGGGTCGCTCCAGTATGGTGCAGACGGGCACATAGAGAGAGCAGAGAAACAGCTGCAGATCGGCGCTGCAGCCGATCTTGACCAACGGGGCAAACTGATGCACCTCCAGCCCCGCCTCCTCCTGCTTGGTGTGGCCAATCAGATTGGGCATTATGGTCATATTATAGGGTATATTCTTGCAGATGGAGATGGTGATGGGCTCGCAGCGATTGTGGTGGGGAAAGCCGTCCAGGGAGCTGGCCGAGGCGCCGGCCAGTTCGCTGCGATAGTACGAGCTGGCGTCCAGGGGGGTCTGATCGTACCGCTGGGCGGCCAAAGCGGGACGCAGCGCGGGCAGCACTAGCAGCAGCAGCGCAGCGGCAGCAGCATTTTCCGACTTTTATGCATTTTCTTGGGCCGAAGTTTTCTTAACGCGTTTGGGGGCACGTGGAATTCTCAAGTCAATTAACAAACTTTGTTAGATCTTTAAAGCTTAGACATTGTGGCACAAGAAACACAGACACAGGCACGGGCACAGGGAGGAGGAGGATGAGAGCGCGTGAGGATGCTTAAAATAATATTTTGGAAACTCCCACAAACACTTGGCACCTTTTTTGGGGCATTTACATAGCACAAATATTTGACAAAAGATTTCTTTTAATTTCTATTTTTATTTCAATTTCAATTGCAATTGCCTTTTATTAACACTTTTTTTTAACACTTTTTTTGCGCTTTTGCGGCGTTTGTTTTGCCGGCTCGCCGACGGGCAGCAAATTCAAAAGTACCGTATGCAAAAGTTTACGTAAAACGCGCGTAACAACAATACGTCTCCGACTTGAAACAATTCAAATATTCAACCGAGAGCACAACCGAGCGGCAGGGCAGACGCTGACAAACTAACTTTGGCAAGAGCCAACTGCCATGTTAAGCCAGAGGTGGGAGAGTGCGAGAGCAGGTTGTTGTGGTGGTGGCCGAGAGCTGGTGCGGCAGCGGCAGCGACGACGAGCCAACCATCATCAACAGGCCAGCGACAGCAGCAGCAGCCGTCGCGTCGTCACTTGTTTGCATCGCCTGCGCTCAGTTGCTGAATATGTGCTCTCTCAACGGCGCTCAGTCGTTACAGCTCTCTTCAGCAATATATGTTGCAGGGGGCGACCTTGAATTTGGCGCTCAATGCATTTGGCGCTCAAAGTGTGAGAGCGAGAGAGAGCCACAACTTGAACAGGGCTGTTATACGTTTTTGTTTTGGATGCGGCGACAGCGGCGTTGATAGCGACCGCGACCGCGACAGCAACAGCGGCAGCAGCTTGAGCTCCTGTTGATTGAGTTAACTATTGGAAAGTATCAACAAATGGTTAGAATAATTAATTAAAAATTAAAATTATATGCAGATGGAACTAATCAAACAGGTCAATATAAACGTGGTGAGAATAATGTCACATTAAGATACTTATGATAGACGGGAAAATGAGTTTTTCTTAACCTTTATTGACCATTTCCTAGGGCATTATAACTGCTCAGAAGTCGTTACAGCTATAATTCTAACTGCTGGGACATTAGTCTTAATCTTTTCCAGCTAATATGCCCCCCAAGGGTCACCGTTATAAATATTTATGTATTTACTTTCCATTGGTAAAAGCAAAAACTCACACACACTGAACTCTACATACATACACACATACATACATACATAGTATATACTTTTGTACAGTTCGGAGTTTGTTGTAATGTTTGATGGGTTTTCCCTCACATATTTGCACGACAATTTGCCGTGGCTAATGCGACATTTTATGTGCCTATCTATTCTATCTATCTTCATCTCTTTTCCTCTTCGTTCTTATGCGCTACTCTTGAACTTAATTAAGTCATTAACTTGCGTTTAATCTGCGCTTAGCATGGCATCAACTGAGTTGGAAGGAAGAAAAAAATAAATACAGAAACTCAAACAAACTTCGCATATCCCAAGCATTTCTCTAATGACCCCCGGGGCGAGAGCGTTGCGGTGCCAATAAACTTGTTATATTGACAATAATGATGACATTAGAGGAAGCTTTGTCTTTGTCACCTGTAGCCTTTTGCCCGATCACAGCTCACAGATGCTCAGAGAGGCTCAGAATGCAGCCAGCCAAAGTTTAACATATTTTTCATGCTCTCACAGAAACGCATACGTGCGTGTGTGTGTAAGTGTGCTCTGTCTCTTTATCTTGCTCTCTACCTCTCTCTCTGTCTTGCGTTTTGCTCTCCCGTGTGGGCTGTAAACAAGTGTTACCGGTTTAGCCGGCGTTCCTTCTGAACCGCTGTAACTTCTTTTCTTTACCCTCTGCTTCGCCATCGTCGGCTTGTTTAATAAAAAGCGCCAAAGTTGAGCAGCATAAAAAGACTTTTCATTGTTGTTGCTCAGCGACGTCAACAGCGCTGCGGCGTTGTTTCTGCTGCTGCTGCAGCCTTTTAGTTGTCTTGTTGTTGTCTTTTTAGTTGGCGCTCGTTTTATGTTTACAAGTGAACGAACTTTGACGCCGCCGCTCAGCTGCCTCTCTTTCCCACACAGACGGTGTACACCTTTGGGCTGCCCTCGCACGCTCCCTCTCCCTCGCACTGCATTGTTAGAAAGTGTTTGTTGTTGTGTTCTCCGCGTGTCTTTTAGAATATGTTTCGTATGTAATTTAACGTAATTAAAATGAAATTGCTTCAAAACTGTGAGCATATGAACTGCGATAAACATGAAAGAAGATGGGAACAGATAGCGAAAGTAAAATTGAATATTCCCCCCCCCCCACCCTGCTGTAGTCCCAAATGAGTGGGCATAATGGGGAATAATAAGCAGCAGAATGAGTGATAGCCGCACTTAACCTCCAAATAGTATCATGACAGCAATGTGATCTTGCTAATTACACTGCTTAACATAAGTTCTGATTACCATCAACCCACGAACACACTACTGATAAGGTTAAGATTATATTTTACAGTTAATCATTGAAAGTATATATAAGTATGTACATTCAAAGCGTGGGAGTTCCTTGTAGGAACTACATATGTATGTATGTTCTTAAGGAAAATAAATTTCACTCCAAAATGAAAAAATTTTCCTAACATCCGGAAAATATAAAAAACACAGAAATGAACAAAAAATAAATGCAACTTACTATGTAAATACTCCATACATTCATATGTTTACAAGAAGATTGGATAATGTCGGCAGAAGGGTGCGTGTTCCTATAACTTTCAGGTTATGTACGACGCGTTTGAGGTTAGGGCATGCGACCTGCAGTAGGCTTTGAGAAGGAGTACCCTTGTTTGACACAGCACACTCCAAATACACATAGTCTACAATTTAGATTATTTATTTCCAGAGTTTCCAGCTCAGATTCTTTATTTAACTCGTCGAAAGTCTGCTGTCAATAACAAATATTTATCTCCGCCATGTTCTGCTAATTAAGGACTTAAGCTATAAGGCCAGCGAACTCACTTTCCCTTGGGAAATAAATTAAGTTCTTAAGTTTAAAGCTTTATATCAACAATTATAATTGGTAATTTTACCACTAAGCTCTTCAAAAAAACCTTCCCACCAAGCTGGGTATCTCGTAGTCGAGCAGAACAAAAACTTTAAAAAGTATTCCTTTTTTTTGTGGGTTTTGACATTTCCCTTCTAATCTGCCATATGTTTAATGAGGAAGCAATCCCAATACTGTTCTTGTTTAGGCTCCATAAGTAAGCAGTCCTAAGCCCTCTACAGGACGAAAAAAATACAAGCTCATTTGTAGATACAAAATACAAAATCAATCCAAACAAGTTTGGTCATGTTACGCTTGTTTGTCTGTCAAAGTAAAAAAGTAAACAAGCTGCAAACATGGCGTCCAAATTAAGAAGGGTTTAAGAGGGACCCAGGACTTACTACATATCTACATACACTCTCGCACATGTGGGTTCTTGAAGGGCTAATGCAAAAAGGATTCGAATTTAAGCCAAAAGGGTTCACACAAATAGGAAAACTGCAAGTATTTACATTTGTCTGACCTCCAAAGCGGAAGCCAACAGGCTCGAAAGTAAATCCATTTCTTAGCAACCCCTCCCCCACCCTCTCAGCACGGCTGGCTTTCCGTCTTAGGCCACATTAGTTGACCAATTTGAGAACCCCTTTGGAAAAGGTCACGTGGCAAATGAAACGAAACTTTGTCCTTACACAAAGTGAAATGTCAACTTTTAAAAGCCTCAGCTTCAGCCCTCAACCGCAGTCATAACAAACTAATTAGATGTAAAAGCTCTGCATGTTCTCTTATTGTCCTGCCGCGGGGCTTTTCTTAATGCTTCCTCTCCCTCTCCCTCTCTCGCTCTGTGTGGCACTAGGGGTGGGGGGTAGTTGAGTGCGTTTTGTGGCAGGACTTTGCCGAAAGCCCCCTGGCAAATTTCTTGATTAAAAGTTTACGTTTTGTCTGTTTGCCAGCGCCATTTTTACAGCTCATTTGTTGCTATTTGCGCAATCAGAATCCCCCCCTCCGGCCAATACACAATACCCTAATACACTCCCTGCCGGCCCACAGAAGTTTGCTAGGCGTGGCAGGGAGGGGAATTGGGGGAATCTACTCATAAATAATGCATTATTTACTTCAAACAGCCAACGGGCAAAAGCTCAATTAAATTTTTGAAAAATGACCAGCAACTTTGCCCCGGAGGGGTAGTAGAAAGCAGCAAGTTCGTTTGTAGAGTCTAAAGCGTAGGGACGTTAGGGACGCAGGGGTGTCGGGAGTCGGGAGTCGGGAGAGTGTGGACAGGGAGTCTGCTCACATTGCATCAACTGGCGCCATCAATCAAAGCGAGCGCAAAAGTGTCCATCAAACGAGGCTCGTTACATGCTCCTGTCGCGCTGAATGTCCTTCAGAGCAGATGGAAAAGCTCAGACAAGGATAACAAAACTTGTATACCCTTCAGTAATGTAAAGTTACTTTGTATTGGTAGCTTCAAGGTATTCATAATTAGATACAGCTTTGATACAGCTCGCCTAAGTCCCTGAACCGGCTTAAAACCGATCCTAAATGGATTTCAAACAAGGTTTTGAACCAAACAGGTTTGAATCTGCAATTCGAATTTTGTTTGTTTATTAAAGTAAACAGAACCTTGAATGGTACCAGTTAAGTCCCTTAAGTCCCTGAACCGGCTTAAAACCAATCCTGAATGGATTTCAAACAAGGTTTTGAACCAAACCGTTTTGAATCTGCAATTCCAATTTGTTTATAACAGTAAACAGAACCTTAAACTGTACCAGTTATCCACAAAACTAGTCCGCATCTGAGGAATCCTGTTGTGAACCAAATACTGGGTTCGGGAGATCTCAAAATCGAATCCAATCCTGAACACAATCCTGAACCCAACCGCTGAACATGTGTGTTGGGTTTACTGTCATGGCTTCAAGTCTTGTCAGAATCTACTTTCCTATACGCTCCTAGAAGTATATAATGTACGTAAAGTCTAAAGATTTAATGGAGGCTTATTGCAGGATGAGAACTTCTTAATGTTCTTTAAGGAGGTTTAATGCAGGATGAGAACTTCTTATTCTTTTTCATTCTGTGCTCGCCAAAAGTCAACTAAGGCACAACTTATTGCACAGAGAAGGCAACAGGTGTGGAGTTCCGGCAGATGATAAGGCATTTTTGCTTTTTCTTAATGGCCCCAGCTGAGTCTGATAATATCCAACAAGTCCTGGACTAAGAATATTAAAACACAAATGTATTCTTAATGAAATTACTTCATCCCAAGGGCTACAGAGTTCATAACAAAGTTATGATACCACCTGCTGGACTATAAATAATTGCATTTGAAATTTGCATTCAGGTGAAGTAGAGCGCCACTGTTTCAGGCTAAGAGGGAAGGGCTATGGGTAGAGGAGCTGTATTCAGTCTGGGCCTTGACTATCCTCGACAGATTTTGCATTCGTATTCGCAGTTGCAATCCCGTCGAGTTGCGGAAATTTGCAATTCGCTGCTTGGCCAGGGAATGCACTTTCAATGGGCCGTTGGCTGTGGCACGGCATACGCTGCGTATGCGTGATAAATGTGCTTAACGTGGGCGTGGCCAGCTACCCAGCCACCCCCCGTTCCCACACTCACTCACCCCTTCGGCTCGTCCACTGTTGGCTTCAGCGGAAATGTGTGCGGTTCCACCTACGCGCCCCTAACGGACCCCGAGCCGGAGGCGTTATTTATGCGATTGGGTTTACGACTTTTGCTGCGGCACTATGAAGTCCAACTGAGTATAATGTATGGTAGGGTAAGGGGAGATGGTTGGAGGATAGCTAGGCAGCTGCTGTAGCGCTTGTTGTTAAGCCCGCCAGCTATAGATTTGATCAACTTTTGTGGGAGCCAAAGATATTTGGCTTGTTTCGCTCGTTGCGGCCCATTTTCAACTTTGAACCGCGTTTTGATTTACATGCGAGTCGACAGAATTGCAAATTGTTGTTGTTGTTGTTGTGGCACAGCATACCAGAGGGGTAAACGGGGTACAGTAGTCAGTCCGGACTGTAGGAAGTTGTCGACACGTTGGTTAATTGGCCGTTTCAGAGCTGAACTTGTTGGCCAAGCCCGACCATGCTTGGTTTAATTGAATGCGTTGAGCGTTGAGTTAGAGGACAAGAAGTGGGCGTACTACAATTCTCCGGTCAAATGTGAGTTATGAGTGGGAAGTTCCGTATACATAAGTACATGAATCCTTTCCTTAAGATTGGGCCTAACTGACTGGAACAAACATTTCAGTTCTAGAGTTTCATTTGTGGCTTGGGAAATGATATATTCCTTACTCTTTTATTGTAGTTTGTTTCGCTGTTGTAATATAAGCAAGTTGGCAACTATTGTACCATTTGTCAGCTCAAAAACCTGGCCAATTATCAGACCCAATTCCTGCAGACAGCTGACCCAACCCAATTAACAAACTCAATCCCTCAAGCGCTTCCCTCATTATTCCACCACTTAGCTTAACCCTTGTGAGCCACTTCAATTAGATGAAACTCATTTGCCTTCTTTTTTATGGCTCTCTGCTGAAAATTCGCCAAGCTGAGCCCCAAACTAATTTATAGCCCAGATTTGGCTTTTGATGAATGCATTTTCCTAGGATAGGTGCCTAGGCGAAACTTTCGGGTACCTTTTGGGGGGAGGTGGTTTGGGGCAACCGCAGCGGACAGATAAAAAATGTTTAAGGCGGATGCGGAAGCGACAACCCGACAACCCGACCGCCCGATGCGCACACATAAACTTGCAACAAATTAAATATGGCGGCAACATATCGTCTGGAAAAATGGCAGACCAAAACAAACTACACAACACACACACACACTAGCAACAACAACAACAAAGTAGGCAACAAAAACCCAGACACGAACAACTGAAACTTTTAGCAAGGGTCAAAACGTGCACAGACTGTAAAATTAACGCCACCTTTTCGGCTTGGGCCTGATGGCCAAAACGTGTAAAAAAAGCGACTCAAACAAAAGGTCGCAAGGGCCGCTTAGGGCGCAAAAAGGGTGCAAAGGATGCCAGAGGATGCCAAGGGTTGCCGGCTGGCCATTTCATAAGTTGCGCATACGCCACGTGAGCCAGTTCCGTGCGGTGCCAAGATGAAAGCAGCTCGCGAACTAAGGACTGCGGCTCCCTAATCAGACTGAGGCTGACGGAGGCTGACCAAACAAATATAAAATAGCCTACAACCAGCCTATAAAAATGTAAACAAAGTGGCAAAAAGAAATCCGAAAGTCGTTAGCTCAATGCTCTTTAGGAGGAAACTAGGAGAACTTATGGTTCAGATTTAGACCCTATCTGGAAAGCGAAGGAACTGAAATTGATACCAGTCTCGACTTGGCAGTACTTTAAGAAGTATTCTTATTAAAATACATTCATATTTATTTATATAGTACGTTTATAGACCTTGCAACCCATATTTAAATAGATATTTAGTTGGTAAAACTAAGACTGAGATGAGTAAGGATATGAAAACTTCAAGATCTTAGTTGTGACATCTATTATATAATCTATAATAGAATATAATATTATACATAATATCTTTGACAGTTTATAAAACAGATTACAGAAATAAAATAGTTCAAGAGTTGTGACTTCATTTCATATACATATGTACATATCTAATTAGATTATCCTAATTTTCGCAAACGTGTTCAAAATAACCAAACTTTTGAAACAATCCCTATCGAGATATGATATATGAGAGCCCACATACCAAATTTGCTGGCCCTAACTTCTCTGGTCTCTGAGATTGATGACTTCATTGACTGTCATCTGAAATAAAAATACTCTTCTGGTGGCCTTGTTTTAATATGTACAGTACTCCCCTTTTGAGTCTGTTTCTGTACATTCTAAGCCACAAAGCGACAAACAGACAGTTGAAACAGCTGTTTTGGACAGTCGATGCTCAATAATCAAGTTAATAATCTGAATCTATTTATTAACGCCTTTGAAAGGGCATAAGAAAGCGACGAGGCTCATTTAACCTGTCTGGCAATGGCGTCTGGCAACTTTGAGCACTGGCAAACCACCGACGATGACGTCGCCGTACACACACACACACACATTTCCGTATCCGGGTACGGTGCGGTTGTGTACGGTAAATACCTCAACGGGTGCGGTAGGAGGGTGAATCGGCGGTACCTTTTGACATTGCGTCGCAAAAGATATTGATTTTTACTTAAAGTTGCGCCGCGTGAAGCTTTAACAGCTACACAACACACACAAGTGGCAAGGGGGACTGTCTGGTGAGCGGTGGGGTGAAAGGGGGGGCTCATAATTTCATGGTGCATGCTACACAGGATATGTTAAAGCGTTCAAAGGCAGCGGCTATCTAGGAATGTTGGGCCCTAAATTGGCAGCCAGGTGGACAATTTCCTTTGTTGTTCTTTGCCTATAATTAAAAGCGCAACAGGAGGCTGGTCTAGCAGGCGAAGGGAGGGGGGAGTGCAGGGGGCTGTTTAGTGGTCTATACGACTTGAAGCAGAAAATTAAATACAATTTGCATGTCAAATGCGCATTAAAAGCAGCGCAGGTTGCGTTCCTGTTTCTCTTCTTTCTTTCTGCTGATTGTAAAAACAGGCAAAAGGATTTCGCAGGACGACAAAAACGAAATAGTCGAAAAAAGCCAAAAACCCACACAGCAAAAAAAAATATGCAAAATACTTAAAACCAGAGAGAGAGGGAGAGAGAAATGCGCGAGTTTCAATCTCTGAGGTTTTGGGGACAACACAACAAAGACAACAACAACAACAACAAGAACAACAAAAGTGCTGCACAAATTAAATTAAAATGTTAAGTCTGCATAAGCATAGCAAGGGGGGAGTGGGGGAGTGGAGGAGTGGTGGGCGTGACTGCAATTTTGTTGCTAATGATTCTGGCTTGTTTTGAGGATTTTCATTTTGCCAGCAGCCAACAACAAATGCAGCTCAGCTCAATTGTTACTCCCTGTACCCATAAAATGGGTAAAAAGGGGGTATTGAATTTGGGCAAAAGTATGTAACAGGCAGAAGGAGACATCTCCGACCCTATAAAGTATATATATTCTTGATCAGCATCAAAAGAGATTTCGATTTGGCCATGTCCGTCTGGCTGTCCGTCCGTCCGTCCGTCCGTCTGTCCGTCCGTATGTATGAACGCAAGGATCTCAGCAACCATAGGAGCTGGAGACACCAAATTTCGAATGTAGGTTCGTGTATAGCAGGCGTAGGTCAAGTTTATTTTGGTTCCGAGATATTCCCCCCCCCCTCCACCATTTCCCCGCTACTCAATAAAAACGTTTTACAGTAACAATTTTCAAGATATAGCGTTGAGATTTGGGATCAAGATATAGCGTTGAGATTTGGGATGTATAATACTTTAGTCACTCTTAATCTGCTGTCCAAATTTCAAGTTGATCGGATAATAAACACGAAAGTTATTCAACAAACAAGTTTCAGTAGTGCAGCGCGGGGGGAAGAAGAAGCAGAGCCACCAAAAATACTTCGCTTTTGCTGTGTATGTAAGTGTGTTTGTGTATGTGTGTGTGTATGTGTAAGTTAACGAAGATGCGATCGGAAATTTTTGACCTGGGTACAGGGAGTTTTGTAGTTGGGTATACTCAACTATAGCATTCTTACTTGTTGTCGTTGTTATTGTTGGCCGAAACAAATTCCAAAGAAATGTTCTGCCTGCAGGGAAATGTATTATCACTCTGAAGGAGCTCTGATGGAGAGAAAGGGAGAGAACAGAAGGGAAAGCGAATTGGAGCTTTGAAAGCAAATCCGTAGCAAACAATGCAATTTTACTTCAACTGAATTAGTTTTTACACCAGACCAGAGAAGAGCTCTGCTCTGCGGGTGGTGCTGTGGAAATGCAGCTGGAAAAACTATTGAAAACTATAGGGAAATTTGTCTAAAAGTGGCCATTAATTGGCCAGACTAAAGGAAAAGAGGAGTTGCGGGAGTGTCTGGCGGGGCAAGCAAGGGCTGTGCAATTTTGTCATTTGAATGCTTTTATTATTTAGGACAGCAAATGTATCAAAGGATGTGCCCAAAAGGAAGTCCCACAACACTAACGAATTCGGTTGTACCTTAAGGCAACTGGAAGTTGACAAAATCAATAAACTTGTTATAGTTTTTTGGTAATGATAAATACCTTTTATTCTTCTTAATTATATTATAACACAACTGAATTTCTATATCAAACTTAACAAAAGGAGAATATTATTACTAACTGTCCTTGTTTTATCCGATGTTTTGAATTAGTATTACATTTAAAAACATTTAAATAAACTTTGAACTTTGTTTTTAATTGTAATCATATGTTATACTATATATCAATAAGGTATTAATTCTCATTTAATTTCCTTTTCCTTTATTTTTCGCAATTTTTTCCATTTAATCTTACCTTTCATTCTCCTTAATTCTATAATGACACAACTGAAAATTAAGATCAAAACCAACAAAAGGAGAATATTATTACTATCTGTCCTTTTTTTATACGATTTATTAAGTAAGAATTACATTTAAGAACATTTTAAATAACAATCTTTCTTCTTTCCCTTTGAACTTTGTTTTTAATTGTAATCATAAGGTGCTTAACATATTTATACGACACTAGATTTTCTTTTTAATATTTCTTTAACCATTGATATGACATAATGCAACTTTTTTGTTTTGTTAATGTATGAAAAGACACGTTTAATTTACTTTCTTCATTTGTTGCTTTCATAAATATTTTTTAGTAGAACATTTTAACAAAATTAGGCCATTTTCAAGCCTAACATATTTATACGACAGTTTAACCATTTTCAATAATTTGTATGTTAGGGTCAAAAGATTTTATTTTTAATATTAAATGGGAATCCCGTGTGTCATTCCCAAATACCCGTTTCCTTATTGAGTTTATCAAATTTGCCAAAAGTGTAAGGTCCAAATTTCTTCATTTATCTAAAATTGCCTGTTTTAACTCTTCCACACTTTCAAATTTTCTGTTGTTGGCATAAACACGTCTGGTTAGGATGCCACACAAGTTTTCAATCGGGTTTAGGTCCGGTGAGCCAGCTGGCCAGCCCATGGTTTCCACCGAGCATGACTCCAATTATGCTTTTGTCTGACGACTTCTGTTTTGGGCAATTTTTGAGTGGTTTACGATTTGCACATATTCAAAGTAAAATTTTGTAAGTGTCGTATAAATATGTTAAGCACCTTATGTTGTACTAAGTATATTTATGTCCGTATTTATTGTCTTCATTTTTGCGCAATTTTTCCATTTAATCTTGCTGTCTTTTAACAACTTCATTTAAACCTCAATTATATCTACAAAAACTACTTAATTTACAACAAATTTATTATTTTCAATAAGAAATATAAGATTAAATTGAATTAAAATAAAAACAAAAACAAAACTAAACATAATAATTTCAGGACATGTTTGAGTAGAGCATCCTGCACATTATATATATTGCTATTCCGGCGACATTCTTTATCTGCCTTTAGCCTTTCCTATGTACCTTGTTTGAGAAATATTTTCCAGATCATTTACTTAGTAATATATATTTCTTTATCCACAAATTCCTACTATGATTTAACTATTTGTACCCATAAATATATCTTCCTTTTTAATGCTGCAATCTATTTGTCAGAAGTTCTCATAAGCTCCGCTTATCTTCACTCAAAAGAATTGAGCTTTTCAGATTGCAAGCGTTAATGCCATGTTATGTTAATTGTTAATGTAAAATATTAATCGGCCATTGATTGAAAAATAAATAACACTTCACTTCACTGCACAAAAACAACAACAACAACAACAGCAAATGGAATTAAGCATGCAATAAAAATATATAAGCGAATAAAATAGCAGAAATATGTAAAGATATCCTGTAAATAGATACACAATTAGTATATACATCCACGATCCAATTTTAAGGAGATTTTCGGCATATAATGATATATGAAGCAAAAATAAACAAGTATTAAAAATAAAAGCTTTATTTATAAAATTAAAATATTAATTTTTTTTTTTTTTTAATTTATTTTTTTAATTTTTTATTTTTTTTTTATTTTTTTATTTTTTATTATATATGAAATTCTCTTGATTTTATGAATGTTAGCGATAACTTTTGAAAGAAATTATTATTCCTCAAAATCTAGCCCATTCCCTTTACTTTATAACACCCTCTTACCCACTTACAGGGTGCAAATATACGCCATAAAAAATAACTGAAAATGGGGGGGAAATGTTAATGCGCTGCCTATCAATCAAACGAATTCAATTGAAATTGGACTGCAGCTCAGAGGAAGCTGTGAAGAGTGTATGTAAATATGCCAAATATTTTTACCGCCAGCATTTTGCAAACATTATAAATCAATAAAAGGAAAAACGTTTAAGGGGTGGATAAAAAGCAAATTTTCCAACATAAAAAATAAAAGAGAGTCATATGTATGTGTTTACTAAAAAAATCACTTTATGATATACAACAAATTTGATGTAAACCGGCAGCAGCAGCAGCAGCAGCGAAAAATGAATCAAAGTTTGTTGTCATTGAGTTTCAACAAATATTTATGAGCCAGAAAATTGGGTTTTCCATGCAGAACGTAGACATATGGGGCGGGATGAGCAGGGGGGCAACTACTTGACACTTGGCCAGTTGTTGTGCCGCTTCCTGCGTTTATTGCAGGACAATAAAAAGCCCATCAAGTGCCTGCCAAAACGCACATATTGAGCCATTGCCTAGTCATCCAAAGAGCCACTCCATGTCCCTCCATGTGCTCCATGTGCATTGATATACTCGCCCTGGCACTGGGAGGGCCCAATTTAATGTGCCATCAATTTTTCCCGCCTCCTTGGCTGATTCGTATCAGGCAAAAGACGCAAGAAAGTTGTAAAAAGGCTAAGAATGAGCAAAACTCCATTCACATAGCCCCCAAGGAGTATGTGCCTGCTTTTTCCACTCATCCCCTACTCCGCTCCTTTGTGTGTGTCACCTAAAATGCCATCAGCAAAATTGGAAAAAATCTATACACATAAACAGAGGCTCAGGCACACACACACACGCACACTGATAGCGATAGCTACTTATAACTAGCATTGACATCGCCCCCAGTGTTGGAAAACACTCGACTACAAATTGGCTAAGGGGCCTTCGCCCGAAGGCTGCAAATGCGACGTGAGTCCTGTCAAGGCCAACCAGCGAACTGAGGACGAATGACAGCTGGAATTGAGGCTCAGGCAATCAAGAATGTTGTGCGTGGGTGAATTTTCATAGATACTAGCATGTAGGTAACATAACAGTAAGTGACACTAAATGCAAACGATTTCGATACGAGAATGCTGATAGAGGTAATATAGATTAGACAAAACTGATATAGGTGGAGTATATTGACAAAAGGATGTGAAAATAAAAGGGAACTCTCGGTGGATTACATGCTTTCTTATATTAAATACCTGATTTTGTTTAATCCCCCCCTATAGGGTGGATCATTAAGTAAACTCTTTCTAATGAGTGCTTGGTGTCCCTATGTATGTAAGGTTCTTCTATGAAAACTACATGGAGCTCTCGGTGGATTACATGCTTTCTTATATTAAATTCGTGATTTTGTTTAATCCCCCCCTATAGGGTGGATCATTAAGTAAACTCTGTCTAATGAGTGATTGGTGTCCCTGTGTATGTAAGGCTCTAAAACATTTTCAAATTTTAAGTAAGCTATAAGTTATAGCGTGTATTTAAGTATATTTTTTTTAAGCGTTCCTCCCACCCTTAAGGACTTACAGTCATCATCGTGTAAGAATTCTTACTTTCCTATTTGACAGACCACCTAAAATCCCACCAACCATTCAGTTCGTGTCAATGGCCACAAGAGAAATAAAACTGACACATCAAGCCAAAATGGTTGACGCTTTTAGGCCTGTTCGATAGTTAAAGCTAAACGCACGGGGACATAAAAAACAAACTCCAACCACCCGCACCCACTCGGCCTGCGAGTCAACCAATTTGCGATAAAAATAAAACATATTGCTCAATAGACGACAAACAACTTGGAGAAAGAAGTGTTTTTGTCTCTCTCTCCTTCTCTACTCACGTATGCTCTTACCCCTCGCACACCTCTTACAGGCCCACACGGCGTATGCATGATGCGAGTAAAACTTTCCCAGTTGCAGTTGCCGTTGTCACGTGCCGCATTTGCCAGCTAAACATTTTTGGTAAGGCTGGCTCACATCCTCAATTACTGTGGGCTTTCGATACACTTACTGTGGGTACCGCGACTACCCTATCGAATTTGCTTTGACCAAGTCTGACTTCATCTCCTTTTAATTTTCTGAGTGTAGGGTGACGGATACATATATACTATAATGCTAATGTAAAGTTAAAGATGTGGAGATGCAGACATGTAGATCCCCTCTGTATCTAACAGATATAGTATACGTGTAAGTGTACATCTGTCACTCTACACTCAGAAATTTAAATGTCAAAAAGTCACCCTATAATAGAAGTCACCCTAAGCCAAATATAATGTCATAGTTATTGACCCTAAAAATAATTTCTGTTAACTAGTTATAATTTTCAAAATTATAGAAATCATATTATCACTTTTAGAAATCTTATCAAAATTTGTTGAAATATATTTCCTGAATTCAGATAAAATAATGCTGCTTGCCTTTGACTACAAAAGTATTTAGTCGATCTGTACTTTAGGTAATTTATTTTATTGAGTGTACATTCTATCCGGTTACATGTATTTGCATCTGTTTCAAAGCCAAAACCTTTATCTGTAACGATTCTTATTATAAAGTATCTGAATACCAATATTTGTATCTGTTGCAAAACCAAAACCTTTATCTGTAACGCTTCTTATTCTAAAGAACTGATATATAGCTTTGAGTCTACAAATTTTAGAATGTCATCTAACAAATGCTTAATTGCTAGTTAGGCGCAGCAATTTTCGCACGCTGTTTCGTCCACCGTGTAAACACGAACTAATTTTCTTTGGCGCTTGACTTGTACCTTCCACGCAACTTGCACAGAAATAGAAACATTTGTTTTCAAAACATGAAAGCCAACAATTGCTAAGAACCTCTTAAAATATATTTAATTTCTCGCACACTTTGAGCGCAATTACATTTTTCGTTTAATATTTTAATACATCAATTACATTTTTTCACTCAATTATTAATTCGTCTAACTAGCGCTTTAAATATATAATTTAAACAATCTTTCAAAGTTCGAATTACAGTAGATTCTATAGATTATCAACATTAAAAGGAATGTGCGTTCAATATAGTTTATTAATAGAAAATCAGTTCGAAAAGATGTTGTGCAAAAAAGATATGAAATAAGCCACATATTGAAATATGTAGATTGAAATAATCACAATCTTTTAAGAATTTTATATTAATAATTGAAAAAAAAGGGCAGAAATTCTTAGCATTCTTCTAGTCCCATGTGTTTCGTCTTTTTTAACAATTTGGGTAAGCAAAACTTTTGGCATGTAGAAAATATTTTCTTCAGCGAATTGATGGCCAAAAGTTTGTGTGGAGCAGGCGGCGAGCAAAGGGGGTTGCTGGGGTATTAGGGGGAGTTTGTTTGGTAAGGCATTGCATTAAAATTTATACTAAATTCGATGCAGTGAGTAAAAACTACATAGTACTTGTAGATGCTGTTGCTTTTGCAGTTGCTGTTGCAGTTGCAGTTGGGGCGCCACACAGGGATTACATTTCATTTATCGATTGATGTGCATGCAAGTTGCCAAGTTGTTGCCATAAAGTTTGAGCCAGACATTCAGACATTCAGGTGCTTTCAGCCAGGTAACTTTTTAGTTGAATCCTTTTCGCATTTGCAAGCAGTTATCAAGGCGTATCTATTTTCGCATTAGAATGCCAATTGATGCGCAAACCGGATAATTCAATAAGCTGGCAATTGTTATGCTTGTTGTTGTTGTTGTTGTTGTAAAAATACAGCAGAAAATTGCGCACATTTTGTTCAGGAAATGAAGTGCAATGTGTCTAAATGCGCAAAGGATGTATCTGCAAGTTGTTGCAGCTGCAGTTGCAGATACAAAAGTATCTATTAGATACATTTAAGTACATGCATTTGGCAAAAGCTGATAGCATCTCAGCCCTTATATCATAAATCCTTATATTGTTTTATAGTTTTTGCCCTTCTGTCTGCACTTGTTGCAATTTATTTGATATTTTCTCCTTGCCACATAAATTTTGTGGCTTTACCTTTTTAGCAATATGCCAACATTCGACATAAGCAGTCTCCTCTTATAAATTATGAATATATTCTGAGTAATGGCACAGCTTGAGCCTGATGCTAAGTTATTAGTTCAGCTAGCTTTTTATATAATCACTCTAAAGCATTAAATATGATAAATGACACACAAACACACACATAACTGGACATCCCAACTGGTATAGTTTTGGGCGCACTGAACAGGCCAGACTCATAAATATCAGGCCGAATAATATATAAAGGGCTTTTTGGACCGAAGGATAATAATAAATACACGCTTTAAATCTAAAATAAACCTAAGATTGTAGACGGAATACTAAAATATCGAAATAAGCCAACGTATTGTAGACAGAATATTTAATATCGAACTCATGGATGGGACTACAATATTACAAGTATCATTAAACTAATCCTGGTAGAGAAAATAAATATTTAAATGAGCTTCAGTTATATAAAAGGAACTATTGACAGTTTGAATGTTTTCAATTAATGATTTAATAATTAATGAATGATAATATTCAGCCCTGTTGTCATTTCCGATTAATTATCAATCCGATTTTCCCAACGTTTTCGAAGGAAACAGCAAGCGTTTACTTTTTGAATTCATGATTGTAAAGACTTCATTGACTGGCAAAACTTATTATAAATCAAAACAGCTAACAATCTCGATTACGAATGATTTTAGTCGAAATCGGAAATGGGACACATTTATTTGTCTGTTTTCCTAATTTATTTCTTCTTCGTTTTTTTGAACTACTTATTATTTTATATTTTATTTATTTGGCAGACAAATATAAATATAAATAAATATAATATAAAATTAAAAAATATAATTTTGAAAATAAAAATAATAAAATAAATTTTTTATCCGATCGTTCCTATGGCAGCTATATATAAATATAGATATAGTGACCCGATTTTAATCAAACTTGGTCAGATTGTATAAACTCTTAAGAGGCTCGATTTGGGTGAACTTGGTGAGGATATCTTTATAAACAACAAAGTTATTCATACAAACATAGATTTCTAATTTTGAGCGCCCTTCTCTGCGATTCTCAAGAATTCAAGGGACCCCACTACAATTTATCATTTTGCATGTACATTTTTTTTATGTTGGATGTCGACTTAAGTGTGTGTGTGGGTGTGTGTGTGTTTGTGTGTGTATGTGTTTGTGTG